>JAJSOF020000011.1:23592808-24022808 GCA_025594305.2 Periplaneta americana | reverse complement strand
ATTTGAGGGAGGTGGGAGTTGATGATAGAGAATGGATTAATCTTGCACAGGATAGGGACCGATGGCGGGCTTATGTGAGGGCGGCAATGAACCTGCGGGTTCCTTAAAAGTCAGTTGTAAGTAAGTTTGTATTAATATTCATTATACAGATTCAAATGGTATAAAAACATGAAAATGTGCAAAAATTGCATTTATACGGGGTTTTGAATCTAGACAGCTCTGAGGCAATTTGAGTTATAAATATACTTCAGTTTTCCCAAGTTTTTATAACACCTTTCGAAATAGCATGATGAATTTCATACTTGAAGTGTCAACGACACCCGATGCCAGATAGTTTTTTGCTCTTGAAAATTAATGTTTTTGGACTATAGTTGTTTTTCAAAGAACCCTTCAAATGATACCGCGAAATTTCCTTTGTGATGTCATACTTATCAGTTCAGATGACACGAAGCACTTTCAACAAACTAATACATGAATGTTACAGGTTTGTTCTTTTAATGTTTGTTCACATTGTTTATGGAACATATCGATAGTACAACTCTTGAGTCATGATGAGATAACTTATCTTGCAATCACTGTCAAGTACAAACTGCTTGCTAAGATCGTGGAATGTACAGTTGCTAAATAAACGAAGCGATAAGTTTCAGGCACACGCATTGTTCTTGTCGAATGTTAAATGTTATGTTTTATTTAACGACGCTCGCAACTGCAGAGGTTATATCAGCGTCGCCGGATGTGCCGGAATTTTGTCCCGCAGGAGTTCTTTTACATGCCAGTAAATCTACTGACATGAGCCTGTCGCATTTAAGCACACTTAAATGCCATCGACCTGGCCCGGGATCGAACCCGCAACCTTGGGCATAGAAGGCCAGCGCCATACCAATTCGCCAACCAGGTCGACTTCTTGTCGATATTATTCAAGTATGTTCATTATATTAATGCAAATAAAAAATAAATATCGGTATAAAGTGCTGTCCTTGCTCACCACTATGGAGTAGTGGAGAGCATGTTTGACTACGAAACTAACGGGCCCGGATTCAAATCCTGGTTGGAACAAATTCCCTATTTGGAATTTTTCCGTAGTTTTTCCTCAACGAATTTGAAGTATTAGACACTTTTCAGCTTTGGTTCCTCGGGGTTCATTTCGCTACCATGAATTTCAACTGTTTTTATCAAAATCCAATGGTTTCGGGCCAACAAAGGATGTAGTAGTAGTAAATATGGTGTTATTCAGGATATGAACGATATAAACTGCTACAATTATACAGACAGGATATATTGGTCTACTGAACAAAATGTCTAGTGAAATTTAGTTATTTCTTAATTTGTAAAATGCCATGTTTTTAAGATTGATAGTAGCGTAATTATTTGTTTAAATTTCGACTGAACTTGAATGGCATTGTCCCCAGCACATAACGATATACAACGGAGTAACAAACGACTGCTTTAATGTACATATCGGGCAAAGTAAATATTGACTCTATTATCTTTTTCAGAAACGTTAGATTCACAAAGTACTTTTTTTCTGGGAAAACTTTGACAGATACAGGAAAACTTTGTGACTTTTTTCATGAGTTATTTGTATTATATCACCAGCACAGAATGTCATAGACTATCGGACATTATCTAGTTTCAAAAAGAAACTAAAATTGCACTTTTGCAATTCAATATTCCTTTTTTGTTCACCAACACTGAACACTATTGTTCACCAGATTAATTTACTGTCATAGCCTTTTGATTGTGACTTTTATTTGAATTTTTTTATTACATTCCACTTGTTTTATTCACTTTTCCCTGTTAACTATTTGTACTAATTGAGTTGCTTGTGGTATATTCCGGTCTTTAGATCTGTATTTTACTTTTTTTTCTATTAGCCTATGATGTTATTTTCTTTTTATACAGTGTCAACTCTTGTTATGTTATTATTTTCTGTAATATGTTAGTATTTTTGTTCTTTAACTTTCTGTTAAATTTCACTGTCTCTGTACTTTGTGACTTAGTAGAGTGTAAGAGAAGCCCTATGGCCTTAACACCTTAACTCTACCAGTATAAATAGATAAATAATAAGTTTTTTGACTGCTAATATCGTTTACACCCTGATGATTGATTCAAGTATTGTTGATAAGGATGTTTCGTTACTGTTATAATCTTGACACTGATTATGGTGATATGGATGATGCTACTGTTAGACGATCGTCACACTATAATTACTCGTATTATGTCGTATGTGCAAGCCAAACAAGCATTTCAGTTAACGTAGACAACTTCCTACACAATTCCATCAACCACATGAGGAAATATCTGCTTCTGCATTGAATCAGGATGTCAGAGCATTGAACCGACTTGTTGTAGTCTAACTGGCCGACTTTCTGGAGGTCCTGGAATTGACCCAACTCTCTTTGTTAGCAGGCACATCCTCACTCATTCAGTTCTGCGAAATGTACAGGAACATAAGCATCTCTCTTTTTTTTATCGTGAGCTTGTACTCTGCGCAGACTAGGAAGTGGCGCCTGCCCTCCGGCGCAGTTAGGAATAGACTTACCGATCTAGACTCTTAAAATAGGACAAATATGGTACATATACGTATATAGAAATTTTACAGCTTTATGATAATAAAGTACCGGTATGTGAATATGATTATTATGTCGAATTTTCCACTTGTTTTCAAATGGGTCAAAAATTGGACCCAAAATTTTCCTCAACACTTTGTTTTCAAAAACCATTAATTTGTGTTTTTCCTTTTTAGATTTGGAAAACATATTATATATCTTTCAAGTGTTAAATTTTATATTACCTTGTTAACATGTTTCGGCCTGATATTGGCCATCATCAGAACTGGTCGTTGCTGGTCTTGGCGCCTTTTGTTTTGTTTCCTGTAGGGGTGTGTTTGTGTAGTGTAATGTGGAGTCAAAGAGTGTATGTGTTCTGAAATTGAATTGTGTGTTGAGAATTTCATTTGGATGTGTTTTTGTGTGTCTGTATATTTCGTGTTGTTCTAGTGTGTTTAGTTTCTGGCTTTTTGGTTGAATGTGTAGAATTTCCATGTCTGTGTTGAAGTCTCTGTAGGTATGGTTAGCATTTGTGATGTGTTCTGCATATGTGGAAGTGTTTTGTGATTTTGTTATGGCTATGATGTGTTATTTGTAACTTGTTTGAAATGATCTGCCTGTCTGTCCTATGTAGAAGTTGTTGCAGTTGTTACTTTTGAGTTTGTATACGCCTGTGTGGTTGTGTTTGTTTGTATTGTTTGTGTGTTGAGATGGTTTGTAGAGTATTAATTGTTCTGTATGCGATGTTGTAATTTTATTTCTTGAATGATGTTGCAATCTTGTGTGTGTTTTTGTTTTCGTATGTTAGAGTGACGTATTTTTTGTGTTCTTGTGTTTATGTTGTATTATTATGTTTTTTTTTTTTTTTTGTGATTATGTTTTGTCTTTCGTATTATGTTGGGGTTGTATCCGTTTTCTTGTGCTGTGTATTTGATAGTATTTAGCTCTTCTTTGTAATCGTATTGGTTCATTGGTATGTTGAGTAGTCTGTTTACCATTGTTCGGAATGCAGCTTGTTTGTGTTGTGTTGTGTATGTGTGTTGTTGTTGTTGTTGTTGTTGTTGTTGTGGGTTTTCTGTAGACTTTGAATGTGTGTTTGTTGTCGACTTTTGTTATTGTGATGCCTAGAAAATTTATGGATTTGTTGTTTTCCTTTTTTAGTTAAGCTCCATGTTGCCGATCCATATAATAGTACACAATGTAGACATAAGTAATTAATTTTGAGTCGTACAAAACCTAAAGAATTTCTTTTCCACGAATTCTGTCAACGAAGAAATTTTTCTTAAAATCTCAATTTTTTTTTCCTTACCGGTACATTATAATGAAAATCTAATTACGTCTTTTCTCTTAAACTAATATTTATGCCTGAAAAGTTATGCGGTTTTGTAGAAGTGAATAAGTAGATGAAACAGCAAATTACAACACGTTAATTACAATGTAAATGCAGTTTCCTATCTTGTTTAAAGTACGATGTAAGTTACGATTATTGATTTCCTCAGAATTAGACTAGAGAGTGGTACAAGCAGCTTACGGAAAGAGAAACTACATGGAAAAGTGACACATTGTCGCTAGATGCTACTTATAGCTGAAGAATCTTGACTTGGTAAAAGTTTGGAAGCAGTCTAACCTTCACAACTTTATATGCACTGCGATCTACTTACTGACTTATTAATAGAGCGCGGCTTTATATGGAAAGTACATATCGCACAGAGCATTCTGAAACACTTCCAAAAGAATAATATTCTTAGAAAATTTTGGTCGGCGATTTTAAAAATCATATTTTGGTGAATAAATGTACCTATTTATCACTTATATTCTTTTCTCTACAGGAAAATGCATACTTTTACTAAAGATTGTTCTGTTACATTTCTGTTTTCCAAGAACCCACCCTTAACTACATTTACTAATAATAATTAGTCCTATACTATATTCCGTCCCGCGCCGTGGCGTAAGGCATCCTGCTTAGGACTTGCGTTACGGAATGCGCGCTGGTTCGAGTCCTCATGGGGGAAGAAATTTTCTCATGAAATTTCGGCCAGTGTATGGGACTGATGTCCACCCAGCATCGTGATGCACTTGGGGAGCTACGATATGTAGCGAAATCCGGTTGCGAATGCCAGCTATAACTTCTGGGGGGATCATCGTGCTAACCACACGATACCTCCATTCTGGTTGGATGATCGTCCACCTCTGCTTCGGCATGTGGGCGTGAGGCCAGCAGCCGGCTGGTCAGTCTAGGTCCTTCACGGGCTCTAGAGCCACGGATTATTATTATTATTATTATTATTATTATTATTATTATTATTATTATTATTATTGTAATACTATATTCCGTACTATGTACAATCATTATAGTTATTTCTTAACAAAACCTCTTTCCCTTTAATTACTATTTCTAATTTAGATACATATGTTTATACCTTAGTTTTCCCTTCCCATTTTTTTTTACTGCATACAAAAATTTTCCGAATTACCTCAGTTTTCTTCTATTTACTGTTCTGTATAACTTCCTATATGCTATTTCTATATTTAATTGTAGTAATGACCGCTGAATAAAATTTTTTATTGTTCTTTCATTTTCCGGGCGAGATAGTAGAATGTGTAACGTGTTTTCTTTTTGATTACTTTAAGGACATATGTATCTTTTCCTATCTCTCCTCTTCTATTTTTTAAAATCCTCAAATTTCCACTCTCCACCACGCTAGTTTATTTTTCACTTGGTTATTTAACGACGCTCTATGAACTGTGAGGTTATTTAGCGTCGACGAAATTGGTGAAAGCGAGATGGTATTTGGCGAGATGAGGCCGAGGATTTGCCATAGATTACCTGACATTTGCCTTACGGTTGGGGAAAACCTCGGAAAAACCCAACCAGGTAATCAGCCAAAGCGGGAATCGAACCCGCGCCCGAATGCAACTCTAGGTCGGCAGGCAAGTGCCTTAGCCGACTGAGCTACGTTGGTGGCTACCACGCTAGTCCTACCCTTTCTTCCCTGTTGTTAACTTTTGTACAGTGATGTTTATGTAAATGCTGGCCGTAATATACCCAAGGGCTAAGTCACTTAGTCTTACTGTATCGTTCCGCAAAAGCGATCGAATACTGCCTCATGTATATTTGTGCTTTATTTTCTTAGGTCTTAGGACTTTAGGTGGAATTGGCATCATGCTGACACTACGTCGGAAGAATCCCTCCAGGTATCCGTTAATGTAATTTAAAAACAAATGAGAGACGTGTAAAATATCTATAAAGAGCCACATAAAAAATTCTGTATACCGGGTGTTTGAGGAATAGTAAATATTTTAGGAGGTTATAGTATGAACTGTTTCGAGTTTAAAGGTTCATTTAAACACGTATCCAAATTTCAGTGGGTGTGGAGATACAGCTGTTTGAATGTTACGCATAAAAACGTTGCAAAAGTTATGAAGGCGAAATAGATGACTTACAATAAGCTTATTGATTGCATTTATTGATTGATTGAGAGCCATACAAATTATCAACATCGCTGTTGCAGAGAATTGAAAAGCGCATTAAAGTCGTTGGTGGGTTTTTTGAACAATTCCTTAGAAATTGCAGCAAATTATTGATGTACCGATAATTTAAATAAATAGAAATAGAACTTAAATAAGTGGGGGAAATCATGGAATGAAGCGAAAGCCATGGCTAAGAATAGAGTTCAGTGGCTCTAATTTCCACTTAGGAACCCACATGAAGATGTTGATGATGATGATGATGATGATGATGATGATGATGATGATGATGATGATGATCATGAAATTGAATGTGGGCGAGAAAAGGCGGGCAAATACCTGTTGCGCCTTTTATGAGGTATAGATTTCTTTTACTTATCGTAAATATTATGATACGGATCTCTTCGCATTAGGTCTACTTTCGTTCCGAAAGAAATCATGTTAAGAATTTTTTTGCTAATTAAAACTCATTCCCTCGGCCAGATTTGAATCTGCGAACCTCAGATTCGTTGGCTAACTTGGTGATCGCTAGACCACAGAGGACGACAAACAAAATGACATATTAACCCTGATTACTAATTTCACGTATGTTACGTCATCATACTTTCTGCCAATAATGGTCAAATATGCCTCAGATCTGAACCGATCAGAACCGTGATTCTTAAGAAAAGTATTTGTGGATAAGCCAGAGGATTATCGAACTTAAATACGTACCTACTTAAACTAGATGATAAATTAAATGACATGATTACTTTATAAGCTAGTTACAATTGTGAATTATAATATATATTCTGGGACACTGTGCATTTTAAAATAAGTTGTTTCACTTTAGACTTGAAAGAGTTTATAACGTGACTTCTTTTGCAGTCGCTAGATGGCAGCATAGTGAAAATGATAAAAGTTGTCTTTAAAGTGTATAAAGCCGATCAATCTGTTATAATTATGTGATCAGGGGCATAACTGTATAATTTCTTAAGACAAGAAATCAATCCTCTCCTGGTATTGCCAATGGAAAAAGAATATCAAGAGCCGGTTGCCACCGGCGTGGCTCAGTCGGTTAAGGCGCTTGCCTGCCGGTCTGAAGTTGCGTTCGGGCGCGGGTTCGATCCCCGCTTGGGCTGATTACCTGGTTGGGATTTTTCCGAGGTTTTCCCCAAGTGTAATGTGAATGCAAGGTAATCTATGGCGAATCCTCGGCCTCATCTCGCCAAATATCATCTCGCTATTACCAATCTCATCGACGCTAAATAACCTAGTAGTTGATACAGCATCGTTAAATAACCAACTAAAATAAAATAAATCAAGAGCCGGTTGGTAGTACTGTAACAAGACTAAGCGCGGGGCGATGGAACCTGGTTTATTTGTTTGGATCGTTCAGGATTAATATTATTTCTTCGTGACGGATGTAATACAGATGTTGGAGTTTATAAACATATTTCGCTGACAGAGAAATGCAAACATTTCACGTTGCACCATCAGGCAAAGAAGAGCAACAAATTGGTAGTCACGTCTGTATTTGTTCGATCTGGCGAGTAGCGCACTGTAAATCAGATCGTCCTACTTTGCGAGTGTTGACCAGGTAGTGGTCAACGTTCGTAGATTGCTACAAGCTGTTGGGAAAGAAACTATCCACGTGCGGGATGCGTGAGAGATGTGCTGGGTTTGTCGTATCGTTAAAGTACAGTTTAGTAGTTAAACTTCATTCTCTGATCCCGGTGTTGGTGTACGCAACGATTATGACGTATCTTAAACGCTGTGAGTGTTCGAATCCTCCTAAGACATGAGACATCCTCCGTCCTGTGCTGAAGACCTCTTCAGTTTGAAGTGCATTAAACACTCATAGGTTCACTGCTGTGGTCTAATGGTAGCGGGCCGGGGTTCGATTCCCCGCTTGGGACGAGTTGCCTGGGTGAGGTTTTTTCGGAGTTTTTCCTCTCATTCCTATGGATGAAAATCAGGTAACTTTATCAGACTTATGGAATCCCACTCATTCTCGTCACATCCTTCCCTCCCTCACCATCCTTTCCTCATCATTGTGGTTTTCAGATCGCGCCTGCTGCGGCTCTCCGAAACTGCTGACTCTCTCGGCCGGCCTCCGTGGATATGTCAAGGGTATTTAAGAAACCGGGTGCCTTCTGCTAGCTGACCAATGCACGATGGCAATAGTTATTTTATGGAAGTACTACAGAAAGTGATACTTTACCGCTCGAGTGAAAAACGAGTACGGTAAAGGCAGTTTCGTAGCTGTTACGTGCAATATTTTGTTTCATATTATGTCATATATACCTATTTATTATTAAATTAAGTAATATAATTAATTAATTTTGAATACCGGTGTGACGTACACGAGAGTCTGTCCCGAAAATAAATCAAGCGGGTTAAGATCTGGCGATCGTGCAGGCTATGAAATTGACCGCGATAGCCCATACATTTGTCACCAAAGGTTGCTCCTTTATCTGTTCCATTGTTGATTCCTTGATTATTGAACTTTGAATAAACGTAGTACATAAACAGCAGACGATTACACACTAATGCGCATGACAATAATCAATCATGCACTCATGCCCATGGCAAACAGCCACGACAACAACATATTGCAACAACAAACAGTGCTGGCACTCGTAGTATGTCAAAAGCCACAACACAATAACAACTGTAGCGTCGCACCGGTGCGAGATAGGACACACATTGCTTAATACAGGGACATCATTTTATTTTTACTAACATTTTTAATATTAACCTGTCTATACCTTTAGAGAACCGGAAACACCGCTTGCTCCCCCCTCCAAGACTGGAGTTCGGTGATACTGGCGTAAAACACAAATCACTCTACTAGGTATAGGAAGGAAGAAAAGTAGTTCATCCATTTACGTAAACTAGGAAATATCGCGATTTTGAGTTTGATAATTTTCATTAGGTTTTTCTTTAATCAAAGTACAGTACTGTATTAAGAATAAGTGTTTTTACTCACGAAGTGAGTTATCCATGCGAACGTATTCATTATGCAGTGTATATTATACTGTCTACAGCACATTAGCGTACAATATAGAGAAAGAAGTTAAATTGAAAAGTAATCATAATATGAATATTTAAACACAATTTTGAAAATGGTGGCCGTTCATTTCGATACAGGCTTCAGTTCTTTTGTGCATATTATCGCACTATAGACTATTGCATCTAATTCCAATTGCCAGTTTCGTCCTTCGTACTAGTAACTCATGTTGAAATAATTCTGTACCTACTCTACGTACTGTAAATTCAATCTTCACTTCTGCCCGACCCGAAAATATAAAATTACTCAGGCATGCTATCTACTGTCCGTCCAAGTGGTTATGCCGCAGGATTGTAGAAAGGGAGGAAATCATGTGACAGTTAATCACTTAACGAGGCCCTTTTATTTAAGTTAAATTAAACAGCTGTACAATATTACGTAAACTTCCAATTCCTAAGAGAAATTAATGTTTTCAGAAAAGAGCTAAGACAGCCCAGCTATTACAGAGGGGCGAGCAGAAGCAGGTGGGGGAAATCGGGATGCGACGTAGGCAAACGGACAGTACCTGTGCGAAAATATGATTCAATATTGAAAGCTCTTTCGTCACTGGAAAACGCCAACATATTTCTGGAACGTACTATACTCAGTAACTCAGTACTGCTTACTATCTGCGGTCTTGGTTCTGTGTGAGTTGGAACTTCCTTAGTAGAAGGGGTGGGAGTGAAGTACATTAAAAAACTCAGGTACAATAAAAATTGAAGTAAAAATAAAATGATGTCCCTGTATAAAGTGTTTGTTTTAGTACTCTTTATTTACCATGTTCGTCTATAACGTAAGTTGTGAACCAACCTGTAGAAATTAACTCCAAATTATTTCGTTTATCGGATATGACATTAGCGTTTCCATGGCGACCAGTGTAATTTCCGTTCCAAATCTTACACGTTAAAATTCTGTTATAAAGATAACACAAACTTTTTCATTATAATATCGGGGGCATCATACCAGAACAAATGCAGCGTTATTGAAATATTTTAATGGATCCTATTTATGTTTGAAAACAAACGTTTGAGATTTACAACGGGTATGAGGGAGAATCAAAGAAATTACCCCGTTAAGTAGACAAAGATAGGAATAGTTACTTGTGACACAAGTTCGTAAAGGTTCTCATTTTGGTCGAGTTTCATAAACATACGAGGATAAAAAAGATGACTCTACGAATGTGTATCATACAATGTTTTTTTTACGATAGCAGGAATTTACATTAAATAAATATTTAAATTTGGAGAGGTTATAAGATCACAATGTCATGGCCATCTAAACTCAGAACCATTAAGAAGTAAATATCCATGGAATGACAGCCTGTTTTATTCATGTTCATGATTTCATGGCCATCTAAACTCGCCATATAATCAACAAAGCGGTTAGGAACAGTTGAATGATAAATCTTGTTACAATGAGTACTACATGTAAGATATTAATGTTAAATTTATTAGTTATTTGTGTTACGTGTAATATTTAAGTAATGAAAGATCTAGGTATTGAAATAGTGGATGAAGGAAGACAAAATAGAAATTTTCAATTTTCGTTGTATAAGAAATATCCTTGACCAACAGAGTGCGTTGAGACACATAAGTTATATTGTACTCTGTATTCCGTTTGGGGGTGAAAATGAGTGGTCATCATTTTTTTTCTCCTCGCTGTTATTTATACTCGCTTTAACATTTTTGGTCATATCGCGAGTTAATCTTTTTGGGTGAAATCCGAAGGCCTGTGTACTGTTGTTGAGACTGGTTCTATTGCTGTGAACTAGATGGCGACTGTATATGTATTAGTCTACTAATTTGTTATGAATATGATTTCGGTGATGAATGAGGCCGGTGATATTCAGGAATGTTGTGGCCCGAATTTCCTGGCATTTGCCTTACGGTTGAGGGAAAACCCTGAAAAGCCTCAACCAGGAAATTCAACCCGACCGGGAATCGAACCCGGGCCCTCTGCGTAAGAGACCAGCATGCTGACTCCTACACCACAGAGGGGGTAAGGTCCTCATCTTGTTGTGTAGACTGTGTCACAAAAATATTTTTATAAAACAGAGAAACATCTGCTGTATAAAAATATATAGCATAAGGTAAGAAGATTTTTTCAGCCTACCGAGTATTTACACCTTAGCTTCGCCACTGCCAACGTAATATCTATTTACGCTCAGTAGGCCCATATTATTTTTATAAATTCTATGTCGTTTAAATTATGGTTAAAGTAGAGAATAAACTGTAGGCATAATATTGTGACAGCGACGTGAGATTCGAACTCACGACCAGCGTCCCGCAAGAGAGAAGATCGCGCGGAGCACTTTGGGACGGCGCGCGGCGGAGAGAAGAGAGGGGGTGTATTACGTCAACGCGACGAGAGTGCGCGCGCATCTGGTGCTGGTAGAGAGGAGAGGGCTCTGGATTTTTCTGGAGTGCAATCTCTGGAGACGCGTCGAACTTTCGAGGCTACGTCGCTGTGATTATAAAAGAAGAAACGCCAGCGAACTCGAGTAGTTTTCATTCATGATTAGTTCAGTCAGTAAGCCAGTGAACAGAGCAAGCCAGTCTTGTGTACCGGAGTTCGACTCGAGTGTGCGTCGGCAACTGCGTCAGCATCCGAAGGCCTGAGTTCGAGTGCAGTGGACCGCAATTGGAGGAACCTGAGTTCGAGTGCAGTGGACCGCAGTTGGAGGGACCTGAGTTCGAGTACAGTGAGCTGTCTCTGAAGGTCTGTGTTTCGAGATACTGTGAACTCGAGTGACTGAGATAGAAGAACTGTGAACTGAGAACTGATAGTTCTGATTTGTAAATAATGCTTTGTAAATATTAGTTAAGATTAACAGTTCATTGTTGTTCGTAATAGTCCAAGTAAATTGTCATTGCCGTCAGTGGAGTGCTATAACGAATCCTGTGTTGAGTGAAAAACCTATTGTTGACGAGAGCGTTTAAAGTGAATTGTAGAAAGGAATTATTGTTGGAAGAATAAAATCCATTGTTGTGAGTTAAATAAATTTACAATATGATAAAGAAACTGTCGGCCTGGGCAGCACAGTTGGTAGAGTGCTGGCCTTCTGTGCACGAAGTTGCGGGTTCGATCCCGGCTCAGATCGATGGCATTTAAGTGTGCTTAAATGCGACAGACTCATGTCAGTAGATTTAGTGGCATTTAAAAGAACTCCTGCGAGACAAAATTCCGACACATCGGCGACGCTGATGTAACCTCGGCAGTTGCGAGGGCCGTTAAATAAAACATAATTTAATATGATAAAGAAACTGAATTGCTACGACACGCGTAATAAGAAAGCATGTGTCATCTTGTGACACTTATTTTTTCTGTTAAAGAGATGTCGGATCTGAATTTTTCGACATGTATCGTGTACTTTTCGTTGTGAAACGGTTTTCCTCGCGGTATGTGAATACATTCGTTTTGTATTTGGCTCTACCCTGATTATATAAACTTTGCATGGTCCATTTGTGTGCCGGTAAAAATATCACCGAAGTATAATGGCCGCCAGCGTTGAAGTATGCATGTATATTGCAAAGTGGGGCATGGTTAAACGATGTCCGATTTGTTGTTGGTGCTCCTATATGAAGGACTCGGAGCAACTCTCCCCACAGAAGCACCCCACGACCTCTGATGTGGTCGTTTAATATATTTTCCCTTGATAATAGTACAGTACGACAGTCAGCTGTAACAAGGGCACGTGCTGCACACGCTCCAAATTGACTTCTCTTTGTTCTTGTCAGTACAGTCCAGAGTAAATATTCCGACACGAACACTCTGCATCGATCACACGCGTCTTTGTGCTCCTGACAGCCGCACACCCATGCCTGCTTAAGACCTGACTTTCTTATCAAAATTATAAGCATTTATCATCATCAGGCTGCAGCAATCAGGGGCCTTGGAGCACATTCCCTCTTCGCAATGCACGACATTGACAAATTAATAGGGACACCCCCTAATGGTCATGTGGCTGTTGTTTAAGACAAAACACAAACAAGGGCCTGGTATGGTTTGACCTGTAGGTAGAGAATAGGACAAGGCCACTGGTCCAAGTTTTGACATGAGCTAGAAATGTCTGGTAAATATTGCCTAAAGCTATCTCGTTCAGAGTCAGAGTACTTCCATGTGACGTCAGTCTACTTTACGGTAGATCCTAACTTTGTTTGCCTTCCGAAGGATGTATTTGGACCTTGAAAACCCATCGTTCTCGACTAGGTTTAAAGTCGCGAATATCAGATTCAGTTGGTTTGGAAGGGAGATAAATTTATACAGGGACATCATTTTATTTTTACTTCAATTTTTATTGTACCTGAGTTTTTGAATGTACTTCACTCCCACCCCTCCACCGTCCTCCACACAGAACAAGGCCGCATGTAGCAAACAGTAGGCTACTGAGTTAGTGAGTATAGTACGCTCCAGAAATATGTTCGCGTTTTTCAGTGATGAAAGAGCTTTCAATATTGAATCATATTCTCGCGCAGGTACTGTCGTCCGTTTACCTACGTCACATCCCGGTTTCCTCCACCAGCTTCTATTCGCCTCTCTGTAAAGGCTAGTGGCTGGGCTGTCTTAGCTCTTTTCTGAGAACATTAATTTCTGTTAGGAATTGGACGTCTGCGTTATATTATACAACTGTTTAAAATAACTTAAATAAAAGGGCCTCGTTAAGTAATTAACTGTCACGTGATTTCCCCCTTTCTACGACCCTGCGACATAACCACTTGGACGGACAGTAGATAGCATGTCTGAGTAATTTTATCTTTTCGGATCGGACAGAAGTGAAGATTGAATTTACAGTACGTAAGGTACTCTTTTATAGAGTAGTTAGGCCTATAGAATTATTTCAACATGAGTTACTAGTACGAAGGACGAAACTGGTAATTGGAATTAGGTACAATAGTCTATAGTGCGATAATATGCAAGTTAGAACTGAAGCCTGTATCGAAATGAACGACCATAATTTAAAAAAATGTGTGTAAATATCCATATTATGACT
Source organism: Periplaneta americana (assembly GCA_025594305.2). Classification (NCBI taxonomy): domain Eukaryota; kingdom Metazoa; phylum Arthropoda; class Insecta; order Blattodea; family Blattidae; genus Periplaneta; species Periplaneta americana. The sequence continues at coordinate 24,008,770 of JAJSOF020000011.1, read as the reverse complement.
ATTTTTCAATTTAACTTTATTCTCTATAATGTACGCTAATGTGCGCTAGACAGTATAATATACACTACCGGTACATAATAAATACGTCCGCATGGACAGCTCAGTTCGTGAGTAAAAACACTCATTGTTAATACTATACTGTATTTTGATTAAACAAAAACCTAATGAAAATTATCAAACTCAAAAGCGTGATATTTCCTAGTTTAAGTAAATGGATGAAATACTTTTCTTCCCTCCTATACCTAGTAAAATGATTTGTTTGTATATTACGCCAGTATCATTGAACTCCAGTTGTGGAAGGAGGTAGCAAACGGTGTTTCCTGTTCTCCCATTGATCCAAAGGTATAGCCAGGTTAATATTAGAAATGTTAGTAAAAATAAAATGATGACCCTGTACTACCCTAGTTACAAAATTAGATCACTGTTAATCTCCTGGTCTTTTAATCCCTCCATACAGGAAATAACATGCAGGAGAGCGCATGTTTTTCAAACTGACGTTATAACGGTAATATTATCTATCTACTTCGCTCCAATAGATGACGCAATAGTAAGCACACTCCTTTTACGGTTAATCTCCTGGTTGGAGAACAGTAGGTAGAGGATAGGACAAGCCTACTGGTCCAAGTTTTGACATGAGCTAGAAATGTCTGGTAAATATTGCCTAATGCTATCTCTTTCAGGGTCAGGATACTTCCATGTGACGTCAGTCTACTTTACGGTAGATCCTAACTTTGTTTGCCTTCCGAGGGATGTAGTAGGTTATTTTACGACGCTTTATCAACATCTCAGGTTATTTGGCGTCTGAATGAGATGAAGGTGATAATGCCGGTGAAATGAGTCCGGGGTCCAACACCGAAAGTTACCCAGCATTTGCTCATATTGGGTTGAGGGAAACCCCGGAAAAAACCTCAACCAGGTAACTTGCCCCGACCGGGAATCGAACCCGGGCCACCTGGTTTCGCGGCTAGACTCGCTAACCGTTACCCCACATGTGTGGATACTTTTATCTAGTTTGGCAACTGTTATGTATAAACAATCAAGTAGCCTATTTTAAACATCATCTCTACCTTTCAGTATGTAATAATCCGTTCCCCAATCTTTATTTAATTACTAGGCCTTTGTTAAAAGACTAGGAGTTTTTTTTTTTTTTCGTATGTTTGAGATAAAGTGTGTACAATCTCAAGTAAAAAGAAAAATATTAACGCTTTATTTAACGTTATGTTTTATGTTTCTTGCAAATGTAAATTTATTTAAGTATTTTTTCTATTTATATCACCGTAGCTAATATCTTATAATAGAACCAGAACATTTCGATAACTATGATACTGTTTTATTTTGTCCTTTTGTATCAAGTGAACATCTCTAATGTTATTTATTTCAATGATGTATGCTATTCAAAGTTACGAAATCTTTCCACGCCCACCAAATGCTATTTCGAGAATGATGAGCAAGACTCGAAGCGCACGAGAGTTACGAGACGAGACTCGAAAGACAAATGCAACGAACACAGCGAGCGAGAATGGCAGTTAGATTTGTTCATCTCTAGTATATAACTAGAGTTCATACGATTTTAGAAGACATATAAGGCGGTGACAGGCGGAGCTTGTGTAGGGCGAGTGCGACGTTGATATGCATTAATACAATTTTATAATTATTCGACACGTAATGAATTGTCTTTCTCTTTCTCTCTCTCCCGCTAGCAGTTTGGCAACAGCGCAGTAATGTTGGACGAGTATTGACTGAACTCATATGTCTTCTAAAAGTGTATGCACTGTAATATATGTATGTATGTATACCTTTATGCATGTATGTATGTATGTATGTTATGTATGTATGTATGTATGTATGTATGTATGTATGTATGTATGTACCTCATGCATGCATGCAATTGACATGATGTTCTTCTTAAAGTGAATATCAATTTTTTGAAACACTTCTAATGAAGGGTTTTCATTCTTTTAAAATGTTTTCGTAGTTTCTTACATACGAGGGATTCAAAGCAACAGTGGCGTAAGTCAGATTTTTCGACAGTTTCACCTGATGATTGTCAAGAAAAAAGGGGAATTTTTCTCTTGTATTTAAAGTATCAAAGAACATTAAGCTCGTACTTGCACAAAAATCCCTTTAAATTATATTTCAACAGATGTTTCAATTGCGTAGAAATGCAAAAGTTAAAATATTTCGGGTCTTACAATTCCTGACTTACGCCAATGTTGCTTTTAGCCTCTCTTTACACACTCCGAAATTTTACTATAGAAAAAAAAACATTGTCTTACTAGATATGGCACGTAAATCGGTAATATTGAGATGTTGTTCGCAAAATTTCCTTGGAATAATAGTAATAATAATTATGATAACAATTTTAAATGGTAATGGTTATTTTTAGGTATTTTTGTTGTCTTGTCTGTTCAATTGCTGTAACTATAGTTAAAACATTGTTAGGTATTCTTGTTGCCTTGTCTATTCAATTGCTGTAAGTATTATTAAATTTCATAGTTAAAACATTGTTAGGTATTCTTGTTACCTTGTCTTTTCAATTGCTGTAAGTATTATTTAAAACATTGTTAGGTATTCTTGGTGCCTTATCTGTTCAATTACTGTAAGCATTATTAAAACATTGTTAGGTATTCTTGGTGTCTTATCTGTTCAATTGCTGTAAGCATTATTAAAACATTGTTAGGTATTCTTGGTGCTTTATCTGTTCAGTTACTGTAAGCATTATTAAAACATTGTTAGGTATTCTTGTTGCCTTATCTTTCAATTGCTGTAAGCATTATTAAAACATTGTTAGGTATTCTTGGTGCCTTATCTGTTCAATTGCTGTAAGCATTATTAAAACATTGTTAGGTATTCTTGGTGCCTTATCTGTTCAATTGCTGTAAGCATTATTAAAACATTGTTAGGTATTCTTGGTGCCTTGTCTATTCAATTGCTGTAAGTATTATTAAATTTCATAGTTAAAACATTGTTAGGTATTCTTGTTACCTTGTCTTTTCAATTGCTGTAAGTATTATTTAAAACATTGTTAGGTGTTCTTGGTGCCTTATCTGTTCAATTACTGTAAGCATTATTAAAACATTGTTAGGTATTCTTGGTGCCTTATCTGTTCAATTACTGTAAGCATTATTAAAACATTGTTAGGTATTCTTGGTGCCTTATCTGTTCAATTGCTGTAAGCATTATTAAAACATTGTTAGTTATTCTTGGTGCCTTATCTGTTCAATTGCTGTAAGCATTATTAAAACATTGTTAGGTATTCTTGGTGCCTTGTCTATTCAATTGCTGTAAGTATTATTAAATTTCATAGTTAAAACATTGTTAGGTATTCTTGTTACCTTGTCTTTTCAATTGCTGTAAGTATTATTTAAAACATTGTTAGGTGTTCTTGGTGCCTTATCTGTTCAATTACTGTAAGCATTATTAAAACATTGTTAGGTATTCTTGGTGCCTTATCTGTTCAATTACTGTAAGCATTATTAAAACATTGTTAGGTATTCTTGGTGCCTTATCTGTTCAATTGCTGTAAGCATTATTAAAACATTGTTAGGTATTCTTGGTGCCTTATCTGTTCAATTGCTGTAAGCATTATTAAAACATTGTTAGGTATTCTTGTTGCCTTGTCTATTCAATTGCTGTAAGTATTATTAAATTTCATAGTTAAAACATTGTTAGGTATTCTTGTTACCTTGTCTTTTCAATAGCTGTAAGTATTATTTAAAACATTGTTAGGTATTCTTGGTGCCTTATCTGTTCAATTGCTGTAAGCATTATTAAAACATTGTTAGGTGTTCTTGGTGCTTTATCTGTTCAGTTACTGTAAGCATTATTAGACATTGTTAGGTATTCCTGGTGCCTTATCTGTTCAGTTACTGTAAGCATTATTAAACATTGTTAGGTATTCTTGGTGCCTTATCTGTTCAGTTACTGTAAGCATTATTAAAACATTGTTAGGTATTCTTGGTGCCTTATCTTTCAATTGCTGTAAGCATTATTAAACATTGTTAGGTATTCAATATCTGTTCTGTAAGCATTATTAAAACATTGTTAGGTATTCTTGGTGCCTTATCTGTTCAATTGCTGTAAGCATTATTAAAACATTGTTAGGTATTCTTGTGCCTTATCTGTTCAATTGCTGTAAGCATTATTAAAACATTGTTAGGTATTCTTGGTGCCTTATCTGTTCAATTGCTGTAAGCATTATTAAAACATTGTTAGGTATTCTTGGTGCCTTATCTGTTCAATTGCTGTAAGCATTATTAAAACATTGTTAGGTATTCTTGGTGCCTTATCTGTTCAATTGCTGTTAGCATTATTAAAACATTGTTAGGTATTCTTGGTGCCTTATCTGTTCAATTGCTGTAAGCATTATTAAAACATTGTTAGGTATTCTTGGTGCCTTATCTGTTCAATTGCTGTAAGCATTATTAAAACATTGTTAGGTATTCTTGGTGCTTTATCTGTTCAGTTACTGTAAGCATTATTAAAACATTGTTAGGTATTCTTGTTGCCTTATCTTTCAATTGCTGTAAGCATTATTAAAACATTGTTAGGTATTCTTGGTGCCTTATCTGTTCAATTACTGTAAGCATTATTAAAACATCGTTAGGTATTCTTGGTGCCTTATCTGTTCAATTACTGTAAGCATTATTAAAACATTGTTAGGTATTCTTCAATTACTGCCTTATCTAGGTTCAATTGCTGTAAGCATTATTAAAACATTGTTAGGTATTCTTGGTGCCTTATCTGTTCAATTGCTGTAAGCATTATTAAAACATTGTTAGGTATTCTTGGTGCCTTATCTGTTCAATCTGCATTATTAAAACATTGTTAGGTATTCTTGGTGCCTTATCTGTTCAGTTGCTGTAAGCATTATTAAAACATTGTTAGGTATTCTTGGTGCCTTATCTTTCAATTGCTGTAAGCATTATTAAAACATTGTTAGGTATTCTTGGTGCCTTATCTGTTCAATTGCTGTAAGCATTATTAAAACATTGTTAGGTATTCTTGGTGCCTTATCTGTTCAATTGCTGTAAGCATTATTAAAACATTGTTAGGTATTCTTGGTGCCTTATCTGTTCAATTGCTGTAAGCATTATTAAAACATTGTTAGGTATTCTTGGTGCCTTATCTGTTCAATTGCTGTAAGCATTATTAAAACATTGTTAGGTATTCTTGGTGCCTTTATCTGTTCAATTGCTGTAAGCATTATTAAAACATTGTTAGGTATTCTTGGTGCCTTATCTGTTCAATTGCTGTGCATTATTAAAACATTGTTAGGTATTCTTGTTGCCTTATCTGTTCAATTGCTGTAAGCATTATTAAAACATTGTTAGGTATTCTTGTTGCCTTATCTTTCAATTGCTGTAAGCATTATTAAAACATTGTTAGGTATTCTTGGTGCCTTATCTGTTCAATTGCTGTAAGCATTATTAAAACATTGTTAGGTATTCTTGGTGCCTTATCTGTTCAATTGCTGTAAGCATTATTAAAACATTGTTAGGTATTCTTGTTGCCTTATCTGTTCAATTGCTGTAAGCATTATTAAAACATTGTTAGGTATTCTTGGTGCCTTATCTGTTCAATTGCTGTAAGCATTATTAAAACATTGTTAGGTATTCTTGGTGCCTTATCTGTTCAATTACTGTAAGCATTATTAAAACATTGTTAGGTATTCTTGGTGCCTTATCTGTTCAATTGCTGTAAGCATTATTAAAACATTGTTAGGTATTCTTGGTGCCTTATCTGTTCAATTGCTGTAAGCATTATTAAAACATTGTTAGGTATTCTTGGTGCCTTATCTGTTCAATTGCTGTAAGCATTATTAAAACATTGTTAGGTATTCTTGGTGCCTTATCTGTTCAATTGCTGTAAGCATTATTAAAACATTGTTAGGTATTCTTGGTGCCTTATCTGTTCAATTACTGTAAGCATTATTAAAACATTGTTAGGTATTCTTGGTGCCTTATCTGTTCAATTACTGTAAGCATTATTAAAACATTGTTAGGTATTCCTGGTGCCTTATCTGTTCAATTGCTGTAAGCATTATTAAAACATTGTTAGGTATTCTTGGTGCCTTATCTGTTCAATTACTGTAAGCATTATTAAAACATTGTTAGGTATTCGTGGTGCCTTATCTGTTCAATTGCTGTAAGCATTATTAAAACATTGTTAGGTATTCCTGGTGCCTTATCTGTTCAATTGCTGTAAGCATTATTAAAACATTGTTAGGTATTCTTGTTGCCTTGTCTGTTCAATTGCTGACTTTGTTAGGTATTCTTGTTTCCTTGTCTGTTCAATTGCTGACATTCTTAGATATTCTTGTTGCCTTGTCTGTTCAATTGCTGTAAGTAGTCTATTATTTCATAGTTAAAACTCGATAAAGAACAGAATTAAGTCTGGAATTAAGTTTTTAATTTTGGAGGTGGTAATACAATGGTATACCGTGGGGGACACTGGAATAGCACGATGATCCCAGTGAGAAGAGCTGAGCTTGAAATGGAAAACCTACTCTTGTTGTAGGAATTGAGCTTGACACAGATATATACTGTAATATTTCATGAACTGAAAGGGGACGTGATTATAGGACTTCTTGCTCGTTTCAGTAGTGTTGAATGTCGTTTGCAATTGGTATCCGATATCACGTTGCTAGCTCTAGTGTCCTACAATCCACCTTGCTTGAAAAACCAGTCCGGATTTCACAACCAGCTCAGAAAGCTTCCGGCGGCAATCTTCAGAATCGGCCTGTTGGCGGATGAACGCAGTGTCTTGAGTGCCATACATGCAAATTTGATAGACGGAACGCGATCTGTCCAGGATGTGGGTAACCATAATTTTTCTGTTGAGATAACGTATTTGCTAAGCCCTCAATTCCAGACATTTTCCTCTGTTGTCTCTATTGACGTCACAGAATTTGTTACTTTTCGTGTTCTGAACTCAGTAGCAAGAGCCTACAATTTTTGCCCACATTTCAGTACCACGCCATACTCTGCATTTTGATTCTCTTTGATGAGAGATAAGTCTATATTCAACCTCAGATTTTGCGGAAGCACGCAGTTCTAGTCTAGGCCTATAATGAGGAAACATTCCGTAATAAGTGTACAATAACAACTATGGTCTAGATCAGTGATACCCAAAAAAAATGTAGTTCACACGTAACGCCGTCCTCGATGATATAGCGGATTCCATGCTAGTCCTCGGATCTGACACTTGCGGACAAGTTTGATAACATAACTTAGGCTACTATTTTATGGTTTAAGCAGCTTATATTTAGCTATCAGCCAGATGAAAATAATAGTTCTCCTAAGATGCACATAGTTCTAGAACAGAAATTCTAGATAACACTGAACTACAAATTTTTGCTTTTTGTCTTGCTTCGAAATAAAAATAGATGAATATTACTAATATGCGTGCCCTAAATTCAAATTTAAAATCCAAATTGCCCCATCACGTGCCATTTTCCGGGGAAAATGAATTCAATTGTTTTATGAAAAAACGTATATATTTTTAAATTTTTCACTGCTACTGGTAAAATTACAACACACTAGGCATTCAAAATGCCTCAAAATACTTGGAAAATGTGTACTGGATGCAAAATGATGTTATATAGTTTAAAACATAACAGCAATAAAAATATTTCATGTGTATAATGAGAAAAATCTCGGAATTTGAACTTACTCGTACATTTAAAAGAATTTTCTTGATGGTCTTTTGTTTATAACTAGACCCGGAACTGTCTTTTACAAGGAACCAACAAAAGTCTGCAAACATGCTGGATGATGATCTTCCTTTATATCGCCTTTCCATATCAGATATTTCTTGATGAAATCTTTTTCCATGCTCGTCGCTTACCGCTCCAAGTTTAAGAGGAAAGAAATCCAAATGAGGATGCAAAAAGTGTATTTTGAGAGACATATTACACTCCATTTTCTCATATGCACTTGTCATGGTTTCCACAACAAGTTCTATGTAGTTGTCTGCCCTAGAATTTCCAAGGAAATTTGAGCAAACATCTTTGAAAGCTATCCATGCCATTTTTTCTGTAACAGAAAGTTTTTCCTCAAACAGAGTCAGCCATAACTTTGTGAATTTGTGGACCGATGAAAATGCCCTCTCTTAATTTGCCTTCACTCAATTGTAAACTTTTCCTTTAAATACTGAAAACCACACCCTTGTTTGTTCATTGCATAGACCTCACTTTGAACTGTTGTGAAATTTACTGAATAGTAGAGACCAATATCTGTTTATTTATTAAAAGTACAAAAGAGTATGCTAACAACCATAAGAAACGGAAATAAGTTATAAACTCATAAAATGCATTAGCTTTTGTTTTGGTTTACAACCCCCAACTCGTGCCATATGTTTCCTGGGGGAGCGCTTATCGAAAAGTGAAATCATAGTATATCTTAAAAACCCTACGTGATACGAAGAAAAGAGATGCATTTTCGGATTCAGCGCACGTCAGATCATAAGGGACACATTGTTTTAAATCAGAGCAAAATTCTTGTTGTTCAATGTAATCTGCGCTTCTAGAAACACACATCGAGACTATTTTCCTCCTTGGAATTAAATCAAGACTCTCTGACTTGCAGAAACGGTAGAGGATGCTGATGAAGGAAGTTTTGTTGAGCCTTTTATCATCTTGCTCTCAGGTCTTGGTAGGACAAGTGATAAGTCATGTTCTTTGTGAACTCTTTACATACGCAGGGAATTTCTCAGAAAACGCAAGTGAGAAATTCCTAGATATTTCTGCATATTAATGCACCGGATGTCACTAGGGCTAGAATAGCTTCACTGGTTTCAGTCCGTATTCGTATGCAAATAAGAGATGCGCCGTTAGGGCACACGCATGCAAATTTATACGCAGTTCCTCTACAAGTGAGCAACGCTTCGTGCAAGAACTGTGGTTTATCAAAATGTGCATCTTATTATGTCTTGATACGACATTCCCACGTGCGTCAGAAGTACCGGTAGTCCTCGAGATATAATTGTGGTTTGTCTCTCTCGTCGACAATCATATCCGTAAGCAAAACACAATGAAAGATTAATCTATTAATCTATTTCAATCAGTAGCGGCCGGTGATCGAAATCCTCGGTGAGGCCAGATGCAACTAGTTTAAGTGCCTCCGATAGGAAATGTTTATTTATGATATTAATTATTATTGTTATTATATTATTAATATTATTATTACTGTATTATTATTATTATTATTATTACTATTATTAGTCTATTCTTATTACTATCAATGAAAAATAATAATTTCACTCACCAAATAAGCTGTCATGCTCTGAGTTTCAGTGATTGTTTCAGTGTGATGAAGCATCCCATCATGTGTTGGAATTCCCCTTTCTTTCTTTTCTTTCTATTTTTTTCCTTTGACAGCAACAAACAAGGACAAGAGAAGTTTATTTTGCATCACATTACCACTTAACCATTTATGTTGCCCATACCAGGATGCAATAGAAACTCGCGTTTTAAGATTATGTGTCAGAAAAATTATCAGCGGTGTCGTAGGTATCTCGGTAGTCTCTCTCTTTATTTAAAACTTCCTTTCTTTCAGTATTATTTCTTCTCGAAAAAGGACACTCTAACAATGAATTAACTGCACCAGCATTATTTCTCTCATTTGTTTCTGTTTATATTTTCCCAAAATACATAGCAACATTGGCCCAGATTCACTACCGGAAGTACAATAGTAGAACACCCTCGCTTATGTCATAAACTGAGACATAAGGGGAGAGAATCGAGTTGATCTTGCCTGCCAAAGAGCTGGAATTTTGTTATTTATGGCCTAGTTAGGAAGACAAGTCACCACTGCTATTCCCACCCCACTCTACCCTTGAGGCCGGCCCATGGATGGGAGGAGTGAAACCTGACCAGGCCAGAAGAATTGTGCCTCAGCTACAACGTTTTAAGCGCAAACTCAAAGCCCGCGAAAGGACATGAAATGCATTAAGCCAAACCCGGCACGAACGATTCTGGCCTCAGGAACAAATTTTACTGCGAAACAGGTCTATATACATCACAAGCCAGACCCGGCACGAGGATCCCGGCCTCAGGAACAAGTTTTACTGCAAAACAGGTCTATATACATCAAAGTTTTCAAATGCTTCTACAGCGATATATGCTTCATTCAGATAACTAATACATTATATAAAAACACAAAATTTGATTTCAGTTAAGCCAAGTGACTGAGGCCCGGCCTTACTTGTCTCAGTCAATCAGCCGCCACTGATTTCAATTCAGCTACAGAGTGTTCGCTTACATAATGAAGGTGGACCGGACAGCGCGAAATCGTCACTAAATGTGTAATGTTCATGTGTTGTCTCAAGCGACATCAGTGCCCTAAAAATGCCCTATGTTGATCACATGTTCAGGGGCTGTTTCTTAATGTTTACAATGCTTGTAAATTGTAAAATTTATTTCTAAATTGTAAAATTCTATACTACTTAATAATGGAGAGAACCTCAATAAGAATATATTGTGAAGTTCTTTTTTACAATCTGAATTTTTAAAATTTAACTTTAAGGAGGAAGTAAAATCTTTACAAATTAAATTTTGGACACTTTGCAAATGTTTAGTTTTATAGTGAAGGAGTAATTTTACAAAAATGTGTAAATTTTGCTTTTAAAGCTGGCTCGTTTTCTACAATCACTCTTACCAATAACCTCGTTTTTACCAGTAACCAAAAATGTATTTAAAATAGGCTTAAGGACTTTACTAATAGACGGTAGTATATTATACACACTATTTAAAGGGTGTAATTGATATTTTGTTATTGAAGTGTTGTATCAGTGAAGAAGTGTGTTGTGTCAGTGAAGAGTGAAGTATGTTGTGTCAGTGAAGTGTGTTTCTGTCAGTGAAGCTTCATAGTTTATAGTGACAGTGCAAAGTATTTGAACAGTGAAATGTTTTTGAAGTGTTAGTGAAATCAGGATAGTATCAGTGAAATGTGTCGTAGTTCCAGTGCAGTGAGTGAGTTGTCAGCGAAATGAGTGTAGTGCTGAAAGGTACTTGTGCAGGTATGAACATACATACTCGTGGGTTTTAGTTCGAACTTAGGGTTAAGATACAAGTTAGATTTACTTTAAATGTTATTTTAAGCGATCGTGCTTGATTTAATTTAGGATGCTCCCTGTAATTTTTATTATTATTATTATTATTATTATTATTATTATTATTATTATTATTATTAATTATTATTAGTATTATTATTAATTGCATTTTTATTAATTGTGTTTATTATTAATTGTTATTATTGAGTGTAATTAGTTACCACTGCCACGGGGTATATACCCATTTGCATTGTGAATAAATACATACATACATACATACATTATTATTATTATTATTATTATTATTATTATTATTATTATTATTATTAATAATAATGTTTTATTTTCGCTGGCAGAGTTAAGGCCATAAGGCCTTCTCTTCCACTCAACCAGCCTTATTATTATTATTATTATTATTATTATTATTATTATTATTATTATTATTATTATTATTATTATACATACATCGGTCTGGGTATCGAAGTCGATATAGTGCTGGCCTTCTGTGCTCGAGGTTGTGGGTTCGATCCCGGCCCAGGTCGATGGCATTTAAGTGTGCTTAAATGCGATAGGCTCGTGTCAATAGATTTACTGGCATGTAAACGAACTCCTGCGGGACAAAAATCCGGCACACCGACGACAATGATAATAACCTCGGCAGTTGCGAGCGTCGTTAAATAAAACATAATTTTAATTTTTACATACATACATACATACATACATACATACATACATACATACATACATACATACATACATACATACATACATACATGCATACATACATACATACATACATACATATTAAATTCATTTCGTAACTAACTGGATACGAATTAAGAGTCAAACTAAAGCAATAAAATTTATTTATCAGTACTTGTAATGACTCAGATGAAGATATTAAATTTAATCAATAATAAGAAGTAATATTTTCCGGCCAAAACGAACAACACATTCATATCAATATGTGAATGTAATAAAAGGTTTGAAATGAGCCCCGATGCAATGGAAGCGCTTCTGCAAGATATAGAACATCATATACAAAATCTATCATGCAAAAGTGGAACCTAACCTCAAAACAACTATTTCGTAATGCTCTGCATTGGGTGTCAGTTCCGTGCAAAAGCAGACATTCATAAAATTCTAAGCCTTTAGTGTGCAAATATCCATTTTATCTTTTTTATCTGACAAAACTGTAATCTTATTCTCATTAGTCACGAATGACTGACCTGAAAAGGAGCCATGCTGAACTATTCTGAATCTGTTGAATTTGTTGGTTTCTGTGATCGTTGGGCCTCCCAGTTTTACCTTCTTTTTAAAGAAAACCATACTACAGATTTATTGTCCTTTAAAATCCATCGTCATTGACCAGATTTAAAATTGCAAACTTCGCATACAGTGAGCTCATTTTATGGTCGGAAATTCCAGTATTGTTCAAGTTAGCTGTATCGTATGAATCACGATGCATAAGTCAGCGAAAGATAAGGGAAATTTTACGAGATTTGATTTAGTTTGTTTTATAATAACAATGAGTCTGCTCTTTTAATATCCTTATTTAAACGTCAGTTAACACGTTGCATTAAATACTTCATATTTCTCTTTACTGTGAGTCAAGTGATAACGTAGACGGCTACAGATCCAACAAAGCAGTACATGGCAAGGTAGAACTATAGTCTGGGTCTTCCTACTTGATACCCTAAGCATGAAACCTAACCATTTTCCCCTTATTACTAGTCCTCAAGCAAACGCGCCTAACTTTGCAACATTAAGAGTTGCGCGGGGTGTTGCTGAAACTCTAAATATAATGAGATCTTATGGACTATGTTTCTTTAGTGAACAATTAAAATATCGGTCTTTTTTATTATATAACTATATTAAATACTTTAATACCTATCACAATGTTATAATTAATGTAAGTAAAGTACCTATATAATGGTAATATTTCAATACTGGTTCACATGTACAGCTGTCAAAAAAAAAAGTGGCCGCACTCGTGAACACCGAAAATTTTCTAAGTCCACTTCGGATCACGGTGATGTTACATGATGCTTGCGCTTGTAGAAGGAGTCGTTCGATATCTGCGTCTCGTAGAGTAGCGGTAGAAAGCTCACTTAATGATTCAAAGATTGCGAGTTCGAGCCTTGTTCAAGTTATTTTATTTTATTATAATTCTTTGGCGATATAAATAATATTCAAGTTATCATTTATATTCTGTTATAGTTCTTCAGCGTTATAAATAATATAAATTTAATGTTAGATTTGGAAAAATACAATTGCATAGTACTAGTATTAGTTTTTTCTTTTTATATTATTACGTTATACTATCCTGTAACGCAATAAAATGAAAAGGAACGACGATCATTTGAGCCTGAGACGTTGACATCTGAATTCAGAAGTTCTTCAACTGAGCCACGGGGGTACAAGTAAAGAACCATAATAATATGCGGAAAAATTGGCCCAATCCCCTCCAAGACGTCCTGATGATTTGTGGAAGCTCGTCCAGGACATGTCCACTCGACTGCAAAATGTGATCGAGATTGGAGGAAGATGGACTAAATATTGAATCGTGGCTTTTGGTTTGGTTTTTTTTTTTTAACTTTTAATTGTTTGAATTTTCTAAGGCAGACGCCAGTATGCTTGTTTTGTTTATGCCATGAAAGATATTTTTGTTCAATATAAAATGTTTCTTTCTTTCCATTTGCAGTCATAATAATAAATAATGATAAAGTCATGACATAATGTATTTATGAATCTGATATTAATTATGTCTATTAAAACAGTCATAAAAGAGAGACCAGCAATTACATTTTCTTTCTACCTTAAAAACAAAAAAACATAAAAAGCACTCGGTGGTGTTCTAACGCACGACCTCACGACTGGCAGGCATCGTGGTCCAACAACATGTAACATCGCATGCCTCCGAATTGTAGCGGAGATATCCGAAGGGAACTTAGTATCTAGAGAGCGGCCACTTTTTCTTTTGACAGCTGTACGTAATATTCGAACATCTATTCACTCCTAATCATAAATTACTTTTTATCTTCCTTTCCAGACCGCTTTCTTGATTTTTCTGTGCTCACAGTCACTGCTTAACATCCATCATTATTATTTGTTACACTAGTATGGTCAGTTTAGTCACTGTCACTATTTACAATAGGAGCGTTGTTGTAACATATCGTCACCCCACACCACTTAAACTGTTATTATCTAGAGTATGCGAATTTCGATTTCAAATATGTTTACGGTTATCGTTTACTTACCAATTCTAAGAAAGGTACTGAAAGTTTCAGAAGTACAGACTAAAGGTAAGCGTTCACTACATCTTATCGCACTCCTCGTACGAATCGCACGCAACGGATATTTTAAGTGCAGTGCGTTAATGTAACGGCTTCACCTCATCGCCTCATCGGATTCTTCTATCAGCTGTTTAAAACATGACGTCGTACGATATTGACATTACTGAAAGCAGAGGAGTTGAGGTTAGGTCTATTAATTACGTCTGTTAGCGAATAAGAATTTGTAATTGCTTCATGCGTCTTAATTGCAGAGGAAGAAACAAAAGAAATATTGGTTACATAATATATTTGCAAGAAACGACTTGATTACTGTAATGGGAACGCCTCAAATTATATAATTCTTCGCAATTTTCTACACGCGAAATAAGTTTTCCGTCTGCCATTTTGGTGCGACACTGAACATGGCACAACATAATAGTAACAGTTGAGTAATTAAAATTGATTTATTAAAGAAGGCCATGATCGCACGCATCGGAAAAGTTGCTCATCCGAGAAACGTGGACGGATTTGCCGAGAGCCGGTGCGTCCGATACGATGTAGTGAACGCGGTTACATAACAATTACAGCAAAGATAGTCTTTTTCCGATCCGTGCGATTCGTCCGATGACTGCGATACGATGTAGTGAACGCTTACCTTTAAGAGTCGCGCGGGGTGTTGCTGACATCCCAAATATAATTGGTTCTTATGGGCTACTTTTATTTATACGACTATATGAAATACTTTAATACCTATCACAATTTTATAATTAATGTACAATAATGGTAACATTTCAATATTGGTCCACATGTAATATTCGAACGTCTATTCACTTCTAATCATAATTTACTTTTTATCTTCCTTTCCAGACCACTTTCTTGATTTTTCTGTACTCACAGTCACTGCTTAACATCCATTGTTATTATTTGTTACACAAGTATGGTCAGTTTAGTCACTGTCACTATTTACAATAGGAGCGTTGTTGTAACACTTCGTCACCCCACACCACTTAAACCGTTATTATCTAGAGTACGGGAATTTCGATTTCAAATATGCTTACGGTTATTGTTTACTTACCAATTCTAAGAAAGGTACTGAAAGTTTCAGAAGTACAGACTTACTTAATATGTAGCTAACAGCTCCATATATGTGACTAGGATGTTGAAAACACCCCGCGCGACTTCTAAAGGGTTACTGTAGTTAGGCTTATGCTAGTGGAGTGTAGGCCTAGTGATTTTCTAGTTGCCAGTATGAATTTTTTTGTTTCGAATATTGGTACTGACAAAAACTACAATTGGCAGTTAATAATAATAATAATAATAATAATAATAATAATAATAATAATAATAATAACAATAATAATAATAACAACAATAAATTAATTTATTTTGCCCGATGAAGTTAATACCGTAAAGTGTTCTCTTCCCTACATCAGTGACCACGAGATTTAAACCCGGGACCTCACGAATACGAGTCACAAACTCTACCGTCTGCGCCAACTCGCTCGGTGTTAAGGATTTTATCCATTTTCATTATGTAATGTGGACTTACATCACTATTAAAAGTGTTGTAAAAATGTAAACACATTCATTACGCAACTAGTTGGGTAATGATACTGCTACTACCTAACTGGCTGCATAATGTTAACCACACATTAAATAAAATAAAGTGGAATTGATTTTATTTATTATAAACATTAACAACAATATGTTCACAATTTCGGTGGTACTAAACATTCAATTGCAGAATTTGCAGCATTTTCAATATCTGAATCCTCGTTTGAACTCATTTTAACAATGTTTATTTATTTCTCCTAGTATTGCTGTTCTTCTGTTATAAACAAAAACCTATCGTGTTCAAACTAATAAAACAAACATAATCAAACCGCCTCTTGTAAGAAGGAACTAATATACGAGTAATTAACTAATATAATAATATAATAAGAAAAGATTACAATTACTTTTATTGAAAAAAAATCAGTGGATAAAACTTTGCACGATAGGCTATACTTATCGTAACTTCATATTACAATACTCTGCTGGTTATCAAACTCAGCCTGCGGCCTCGTTTGACAACTTTCCAATCTCGTATTGTAATATGAAACGTTACGATACTCATATCGTAAGTAACTATTGTCGCCCTTCAAACCCATCGTCTTCAGTTGAGTTTGAATTCGCGAACCTGGGACTCAATGACCAATATGATAGCATCCAGATCTTTGCCGACGACTAGATCCAGTAGGCATAATTGTTTAACGAAGGAAAGAATGGGAAAGAAGAAGAAGAAAACTTTTATTATTTCACTTTTATGAAACTGTTGAGTTTAATTGAAACGTCGCTGGTCTTTCTCTTGCATGTCTCCGTTAGAGCCGGCAGAAAATCATTAGAGAGCCATATCGCAGAATCGCATGGGAACACATACATGCAGATCTGGGTTGTCGGGTTGCCAAGCAGTCTACAGAGCTTTTGCACGGCCCACATAATCGTCACGTGCACGGTTTCTATTCCTGTCATTACACGCCTGCCCAAAATTCAGAATCGCCTTTCAACATTTTATGCTTCCTTAACAGGTCAAAACGTATATATTCACGTCTTACTGCCCATAAAGTGCGCCGTTAAATTAGAATGATAAGTTGTGTACACAGCAGTTCAGGCAAAGATCTGAAGCTGTGTAGAAGCCTCGCATGAATTTCAGCCCCATTCTAACATAGATTTGTTGTTATCCTGTGTTGTCTTAGGTAGAGGTCTGTTTTAGTCCTTTATCTCGTCCTATTAAGAGAATAACTCTTCCGTGTCCATCTACTATACAGGGTGTAACGAAAGAAGTGGGCAAAACATCAGATATGATTCCTCATATTACGTATAGAAAAAATAGTTATATCAACATGAGTCCGAAATGCTTGGTTTCTGACAGGGGTTTCAAGTATGATCATAGTGCATTCCAATACGTTTGTTTGCTTCAATTATTATGATGCATTGTGTTTACATTTCCTTAGATCATCGTTTCTCAAACTATGGTCCGCGGGCCACCTGTGGTCCTCGAGTTCAGCCCTTGTAGTCCTTCAGAAAAGACAGAATAAAAAATAAAATTAAAACGAATTGCGTATCGCACTATAGTTGAAAATCTCAGAGTTTGAAAATGATACATGGCAATCGTCTTTCACTTTTTCTCCCAGTACTAATATTTTATGAAATTTCTTACCCTACACGTCTACCCACTTCCCACTCTACTCTCAGCAACAAAAGAGGGATTTAAAGCACTATGAATGTGGCGTTTCTCGCCATCTTTTCTCTGCTCATCTGGCGCCGCGCCTGTAACCCAGCCAGGGAACACCCGAATTCTTAACAGAGGATCAAAGTACCGAATCTTTTCATGTATTGATGACTTTCTTAGTAGTTTTTCCGACACCCAGTCTTCACATTGAAATGGGCACGTACTGTACGTCGTACATCAATAATAGAACGTGCCAAGTTGCATCTTTACTTGCTGAAAATCGGTCATGTTTTTGCATTTAGTTTTTTATTTGTTTTTCCAGATGACGATATAAGAAATTTTAGACTCCGCCTATTTTAAAATCCGACAAATTTACTTTTTACACTTGCGTGTTTCGTCTCTAAGTGCCGTTTCAATTTCGTGGGTTTCATACACTCGTTTAAAAGCACTTCGTAACAAACAACGCACCGAGGTTTTGGTTCACTCTCATTGCCACACCAAGTAAATCCAAGTTCCAAATAATTATTGTCATATTTACGAAATTATTTTTTCTTTGAATAGCTACCACTAGCACTAGATACTTCTTTAATGACACTATAATAATGGTATTTCTTCACACACGGCTTCTGAACTATTAGCCCTGCCTAAGTGAAGCGTATCTTCATGTTCCTTTCTTTTCAAAGATCCGGATCGAAACCAGTTTTCCATTATTTATAATGGGCACTGTTTAACAGAGACATGGACAACTACTAGCGTGTACCACATAAGAAGGATTTCAAGCAACTAACTGCTAACAGGCAAGTGATGAATCAACAATGCACAGAATTTGTTATAAGTTACTTGTGATTGGTTAAAAAATATAATTAGAAAAGTATTATAATTAATTAATTCTATTTTAAACTATAAGTATACTGGTATTAAAATATGCTACAAAAATGATAAATTTGCTTTCGAAGGGAACAAGAGTAAGGTGGTCCACGGAACTGTTGCGACTTAAAAAGGTGGTTCCCACTTCAAAAAAGTTTGAGAAACGCTGACTTAGTTGAACTGTTCAAAATGTCCACCTCATGCCTGAATACAGGCCGCAACTCGTCGTATCAACTGGTCCCAAATTTCTGGCATAGTTTTTATTTTCCGGCAGCCTTGCAGAATCTTTCATTATCTACGGGAGTCGAAACACCATAGAATTAGGGCTCGGAAGTTAATAAAATATCATCTCTTTTCTGGGACATCAAAGACAATGCAGGATGCAATACAAACTCGTTTCACTTCAACACGAATCAATACAGCCTATGTTTATTTTGCATTTTTCGGTCTTCTATTATCTATTGGCCACTTTTTAGTTACAGTAGCTCCTAATAGATACATTTAATACGTGACAACTAAAAATGTCTATCGAAGTATGAAATGCAAATAATAAATTAGTAGCGATATATTTTGTTTCATCTCGAACGTAATATGAACTTTACTCATTAACTTGGGAATATTTTTATTTTAGTAGGTTATTTTACGACGCTTTATCAACAGCTTAGGTTATTTAGCGTCTGAATGAAATGAAGGTGATAATGCCGGTGAAATGAGTCTGGGGTCCAGCACCGAAAGTTACCCAGCATTTGCTCGTATTGGGTTGAGAGAAAACCCCGGAAAAAACGTTAACCAGGTAACTTGCCCCGACCGGGATTCGAACCCGGGCCACCTGGTTTCACGCTGACCGTTACTCCACAGGTGTGGACAATCCTATGTACTTTAAGGTATTCTTATCGCTTACTTCTCCGAATTTAGTCCAAGCAGAGCTAGTAGGTAACTGCTTTCCCTTTTCTTCCACTACTCTGACTCTGCTGATTTAACTTTATTTTCGGCATATACTTTTGACATCGTGTCTTGTAATCTTATACCATCAACAGAGACGGTGTCCGAGCCTCTGCTTGAGATCGACGTCGATACTATTGAATCATCTTCAACATTCGTTTTGATGAAACTTACTGATTAGACAAGCCTACATTCACCTACTGCTTACTGCTACCGGAAGAGCACTCATGAACACCGAGCGCTCGTCCTCAGACCCGATCGCTCGGTGTGTTGCCTTACTTCGTGATTTATCGGAACTATTCGTATATGATCGCTATTCATTCAGTCAGTGCCTTCCTGGACTGATAACGATATCCCGCGCTCGCTCTCTTGCAGGTCTCTGGCTCCTATCGCTTGTGGTGTGAGAGCAGACTGCAGTTCCACAGGTCCACAGATAGGCAATTCTGAGAAACAGTTGCCAGCTGTCACGTCTAATAAATAACTGCACTGATCATTTGGATGATGATTAATCTGAAATGGGACTTTTGGCGAAAATTATTTGATGAAACCTTAATTTTTATATGTTTTATGTGAATATTTGAAAATATGTATTTACATTTAAAAAATGTGTTTTTATTACTTACTTACTTAAAATGAATTTTAAGGAACCCGCAGGTTCATTGTCCCCATCATATAAGCCCGCCATCGGTCCCTATCCTGTGCAAGATTAATCCATTCTCTATCATCATACATATCCCACCTCCCTCAAATCCATTTTAATATTATTTTCCCATCTATGTCTCGGCCTTCCCAAAGGTCTTTTTCTCCCCGGCCTCCTAACTATAGTCCCGTCGCTCTAATTTCTGGCAGCCAATCGCGTTGCATGTAGGCTATATTTAAACGTGTGCGTCATGTGATTCGCTTATGAAGACGTTATTCATTTCTTAAGGCTCGATAAATACTTAATATAATCGCCCGCCATTTTGGCTCTTTCGTTGGCGTTCGCAGAAAGCACACGAATACGTTATTTGCCGCTCAATTATTTGCTGAATTACAGTGTGTTTGATTTATTATCACAGGAGCTACGATATGATGTTTAACGGTGTGGAAAATAGATTCCTCGTATGGTAGCTCGGCAACGAAAGAACAAAAATGGCGAACGATACTACCTACCTAGACTTTATATAGCTTTCACTTCCTAAGACGTAAGCAAAGAGGAGTCACGCTGGAAATAACAGCGTCGCGACTATAACACTCTACATGCATTCGCTCATACTTGCTACATGTCCTGCCCATCTCAAACGTCTGGACTTAATGTTTCTAATTATGTCAGGTGAAGAATACATTGCGTGCAGTTCTGTGTTATGCAACTTTTTCCATTCTCCTGTGACTTCATCGCTCTTAGCCCCAAATATTTTCCTAAGAACCTTATTCTCAAACACCCTTAATCTCTGTTCCTCTCTCAAAGTGAGAGTCCAAGTTTCACAACCATACAGGACAACCGGTAATATAACTGTTTTATAAATTTTTTCAGATTTTTTGACAGCAGACTAGATGACAAAAGCTTCTCAACCGAATAATAACAGGCATTTCCCATATTTATTCTGTGTTTAATTTACTCTCGAGTGTCATTTATATTTGTTACTGTTGCTCCAAGATATTTGAATTTTTCCACCTCTTCGAAGAATATCTCCTATTTTTATATTTCCATTTCGTAGAATATTCTGGTCACGAGACATCATATACTTTGTCTTTTCGGGGTTCACTTCAAAATCTATCGCTTTATTTGCTTCAAGTAAAATTTCCGTGTTTTCCCTAATCGTTCGTGGATTTTATGTGAAATAAAATTTAAAATATATGCTCAGGTAACCTTGTCCGAAACTTACAACACAATTACGAATTTCTATCACAGTGCAAATGAAATATTTATTTACGTAAGATTCCTAGCCCTACTTATCACTAACTTCACTTTCCTCTGGTCGTAATAAGACTATACCACGTCTGGCTAGCGGGCTGGTCTTCACTTCAGGCGTAAGACGCAGTAGGGCTGAAAGAACCGCAATGTTATTATCTGACATGCACACTATCGCTGTAGATTGTTTTAGAAGAAAGAAGGTACAATAATATAACAAAACTGATCTAGTAACAACTTTAATCGTTGAAGACCTATATGCATAAAATTAACATGTAGACGAGTTTACCAGAAAAATACAATTTGGGAACTGCTCATGGAGGTAATCAATTTTCCGTTTCCTGCGACGAAGACGAAAGCCATTTGCTGCAGCGATTGCTGCAGTAACAAAGTTTCCCCCTCCACTTTTCCATTTCTTCTCGAAGCAAGAAAATTTTCTTAGGTTCATTTGAGGGGAAGAAAAAAAGTTAGAACACATTATCTTTCAAGAGTAACGACATACATATATTCTGGAAATGAATTCATTACAGCTTCTCTAGACGGGGAAATTACTTCACTCTCCGAGAGTTAAGGTTAATTAAAATTTATATTCAATTGCCTATGTTTAATCTGTTTTGTCAGTCTTGTACATTAAAATTTTTCTTATATATCACATTGTAGGACATAGGCAATATTTATTTTGACGTCATCTCGTTGTAATGTATTTCTTGTCTTGTCTTTTGTAGGTACCAAGATTTACATACAAATCGATTTGGAAATAGTGGCGTTTTGTAATATCTTTACAATTCAGTTTCTTTATAAAATGTTATCTGTCCTTAGAAAAATATTATTTTCGGATTACTGATATATCGATGACGAAATAGACATACAGTATCAAAATTGGAAATTTATCGTTTGAAGGGGTGGAAAAATTCAAGTATCTTGGAGCAACAGTAACAAAATATAAATGCCAATCTGGAGGAAATTAAACACAGAATAAATATGGAAAATATCTGTTATTATTCGGTTGAGAAGCTTTTCTCAGCCAGTCTGCTTTCAAAAAAACTGAAAGTTAGAATTTATAAAACAGTTAAATTACCTGTTGTTCTGTATGGTTGTGAAACTTGGACTCTCACTTTGAGAGAGAGGAACAGAGGTTAAGGGTGTTCGAGAATAAAATGCTTATAATTATGGAAATATTTGGAACTAAGAGGAATGAAGTTACAGGAGAATGGAGAAAGTTACACAACGGAGAACTGCACGGATTATATTCTTCTCCTGACATAATTAGGAGCATTAAATCCAGACGTTTGAGATGGGCAGGACTTATAGCATGTAGGTATAGATGAATCCATAAATGCATTTGGAGTATTAGTTGGGATACCTGAGGGAAAAATACCTTTGAGGAGGCCGAAACGTACATGGGAGGATAATATTAAAATGGATTTGAGGGAGGTGGGTTATGATGGTAGGGACTGGATTAATCTTGCTGAGAACACGGACCGATGGCGGGCTTATGTGTGGGCGGCAATGAACCTCCGGATTCTCTAAAAGCCATTTGTCAATAAGTAAGGTACAAAAGTACTATGATAATATTTTTTCATATTATTGTGTCCAAGTTGTATTCTTCACCTGACATAATTAGGAACGTTAAATGCAGACGTTAGAGAGGGACAGGGCATGTAGCAAGTATGGGCGAATCCAGAAATGCACATACAATGTTAGTTGGAAGGCCGAAGGGAAGAAGCTCTTTGGGGAGGCCGAGACGTAGATGGGAGGATAGTATTAAAATGAATTTGAGGGAGGTGGGATATTATGATAGAGACTGGATAAATCTTTCAGAGGATAGGAACCGATGGCGGGTTTTTGTGAGGGGGCAATGAACCTGCGGGTTCCTTAAAAGCCATTTGTAGGTAAGTAAGTAAGTAAGTAAATATTGTGCCCAAGAGCAGATGTTTCACTGCAAACCCAGCATTCTCCAATATTTCTTATTTTATATATTTCTGTTTGTGTAATATGAGTATTTGCGTGTTTAATATGTAGATTAACCTTGTGTTTTGTCATAAGTTGAAGAGTTACATTTACTGAGCATTACATAGAAGTAAATACGTTACTATTTTCTGTGGCGTATATTAAGCACTTGACGGGTGACAGTATAAATATGTTTAATAAGGGCTGAGCGTCTAAAGCCGTTATTTAATATGTTGTGTGTACCGCGGCGAAATTTAATATTAAAGTTGTGTAACTCGGGACCACCTCCTGCTTCTAGATAATGCACTGAGCGTCCACTAGCGTCTCGTTTCTTTTAATTATTCCTGTGCCATACGGTCTTAAAACAGCCAGAAAATGCTGTTGGACGGTTTAGTGTCTTTAATTCTCTGAAATAAGCTTCATTTTTAAGTCCGTTCGCACACGTAGTAAATTTTTCATTGTATCATTTCGAGATATACAGTGAGCTGAGCGAATAGGGCGTCGCCTTTCCATGACGTAGTCAGCGGCTAGAATACGTAATGAGTAGAGCTCCGAAGTTGATGACCTAAAAATCACAGAAAAATGGCCTATAAAATGACTTTAAATTTCTGAAAATATGACAGTAAATTAAAAAAGTGATCATGATTTTAAAAGTAAAATACAAACAAAATACAGTAGAACTTGGTTATAACGACATCCAAGGGACCTTAAAAATTATGTTGTTATAAACTAGTGTCGTAGTGACAGACATTCATATTATCAGTCTAGTGAGGTGGTCCATATGTAGATGAAATTATTGGGGATCATCAGTGTGGTTTTAGGCGTAATATATCAACTATTGAACAGATATTTTGTATTCGACATATAATGGAGAAAAAATGGGAGTATAAGGGTACAGTGCATCAGTTATTCATAGATTTCAAAAAGGCATAAGAGAGAAGTTTTATATGATATTCTTATTGAATTTGGTATTCTCAAGAAACTAGTTCGATTAATTAAAATGTGTCTCAGTGAAACGTACAGCAGAGTTCGTATAGGTCAGTTTTTGTCAGATGCGTTTCCAATTCACTGTGGCTTAAAGCAAGGAGATGCACCTTTACTTTTTAACTTTGCTCTAGAGTATGCCATTAGGAAAGTCCAGGATAACAGACAGGGTTTGGAATTGAACGGGTTACATCAGCTGATTGTCTATGCGGATGACATGAATATGTTAGAAGAAAATCCACAAACGATTAGGGAAAACACGAGAATTTTACTGGAAGCAAGTAAAGATATAGGTTTGGAAGTAAATCCCGAAAAGACAAAGTATATGATTATGTCTCGTGACGAGAATATTGACGAAATGGAAATATAAAAATTGGAAATTTACCTTTTGAAGAGGTGGAGAAGTTCAGATATCTTGGAGCAACAGTAACAAATATAAATGATACTTGGGAGGAAATTAAACACAGAATAAATATGGAAATTCCTGTTATTATTCGGTTGAGAAGCTTTTATCATCCAGTCTGCTGTCAAAAAATCTGAAAGTTAGAATTTATAAAACAGTTTTATTACCGATTGTTCTTTATGGTTGTGAAACTTGGACTCTCACTTTGAGAGAGGAACATAGGTTAAGGGTGTTTGAGAATAAGGTGCTTAGGAAAATATTAGGGGCTAAGAGGGATGAAGTTACAGGAGAATGGAGAAAGTTACACAACACACAACTGCACGCATTGTATTCTTCACCTGACATAATTAGGAACATTAAATCCAGACGTTTGAGTTGGGCAGGACATGTAGCACGCATGGGCGAATCTAGAAATGCATATAGAGTGTTAGTTGGGAGGCCGGAGGAAAAAGACCTTAAGGAGGCCGAGACGTAGATGGGAAAGTAATATTAAAATGGATTTGAGGGAGGTGGGATATAATGATAGAGAATGGATTAATCTTGCTCAGGATAGGGACCAATGGCGGGCTTATGTGAGGGCGGCAATGAACCTACGGATTCCTTAAAAGCCAGTAAGTAAGTAAGTAAGTAAGTGAGTCGGAAAATGAAAAATAACAAACTTAATTAGGCTTATTTAAAATTTTTGTATTCACTTTTAAGCCTACCATGAACATAATAAAATACACGTATAATTATAAATACAGGATTCTGTATTGAAACAGTTTGTTCAGTACTCGCCAAACTTCTTTATTTACGAGCGAATTGATCAGTCATTTTACTCTGTTGTCTTCTACTTGTCCAATACACACTTTCTAAATTACGTTCTATGATCATTATTTCAGTTGCAATTTCACTGCTCCCTCCCCTAACTTCATAGAACATGTTCACAATTCTAATGGTTTCTAAAAC
Source organism: Periplaneta americana (assembly GCA_025594305.2). Lineage (NCBI taxonomy): Eukaryota > Metazoa > Arthropoda > Insecta > Blattodea > Blattidae > Periplaneta > Periplaneta americana. The sequence continues at coordinate 23,983,247 of JAJSOF020000011.1, read as the reverse complement.
GGCGAGGGGAGAGGGTGTTTGTTTCCAAATCTACTGTGCTGCACCGGGAAGAGTTCTTTCTCGTGAGAATGAACATAATTTCAAAAAATTATTCAAAATAGTTAATTTTTCGATAGACTCGTTACTTATGAAAGACTCTGTGGAGTGTACTGTGTACTTCGCGGTACACGTGTATGTATGTATGTATGTATGTATGTATGTATGTATGTATGTTCACGAGTCATGTAGCAATGGCACAAACGTCTTGATTGGGGAAAGGCAGTATTCGTTTTGACACAGAAAACACTGAACCACTCTTGACCTATAAATTAAGCGAAGTCTGAGCACCAGATGAGTGTGTTATAGTCTCTCATCTTGTGCGCTGATTGCTTGTTTCATCAGCTGAGTGTTTACCCTTTGATATAGGCAGCCAACTCGGGTGTGTTATTTGGGTTAACGAACTGCAAACAGAAAGGGAGTGCATTTAATCTGAGCAGATGTGAAGTCTGTGCTACCACGTTACGTTCCAAGGAACGACTTCTTGCTTCTAATCCTTTGGAGTTTTATTTAATAACATATTTGCTCTAAGTAATCTACTCCCTCTATTCCAAAATATGGTATAGAAAGATGTGATTAATTCTGTTCCAAAATATGGTATACATTTGTTGAAGTTCTCAGTAATATAATGTAACTTTAATACATCTTCTAGATACTTGTCGACTTGGTTGGCAAGTTGGTATAGCGCTGGCCTTCTATGCCCAAGGTTGCGGGTTCGATCCCGGGCCAGGTCGATGGCATTTAAGTGTGCTTAAATGCGACAGGCTCATGTCAGTAGATTTACTGGCATGTAAAAGAACTCCTGCGGGACAAAATTCCGGCACATCCGGCGACGCTGATATAACCTCTGCAGTTGCGAGCGTCGTTAAATAAAACATAACATTTAAACATAACATCTAGATACTTATTTGATTGATAAATTAACATAAGAAAAACATAAAAATTAGATACATTTCATTCTGTGTGATGAAAAATAAAAAGAAAAAACAAACGTTGTTTTGAGAGAGGCAAATTAACATAAAAACTACATTAAATTGTAACCCGTTTTGTACAACTGTTCTGCCTAATGGCCCATTCACAATGAAAATTAAACATAACGTAAACATTAACATAAGCACATAAACATATACCACAAACGTAAGTAGCCAAGGCCCATTCACAATGAAAATTAAACATAACGTAAACATAACACGTGTGTGGAAACAAACATACCGAATCAACAAAACTACAGAATCTATTACATAAAAATGGAGAATTGCACAATGACTGACGATGTAGCTATTCAATTTATGTTTCTAATAACTACAATGACATCAGTATATGGCTTTCAGTACTTGAAATCAAAGAAATGGAGATGTAAAAAACGATGGTGGATTCATCCATTGAATCTGAGAAGAATACAACAGGGAGACTTTTATAACCTTTTAGAGGAAATGAGAGTTGATGATCCCCAACAATTTGTGAAATACATGAGAATGAACCCAACCCAGTTTGATACATTACTGAACTTGATTGTTGTTTAATGTAATATCTTTGTATGTTTCATGTTTTTGTCGTATAGACAAGGGTTTTCTTGGTATAAAATAATCAACTTTTCGTCATATGATTCCATGTTGCGCGCCTAGCTATCATCACGGCCAATAGATCAAAATATTGCCAGTAGGCAAAGCCCATGAGATGTTAAACAAAAAGTGAAAACACGCTTTCCGCTTGTGTACTGTTTCCAAATCGCATAAACATAAGCTTGAAAGTTTGGAGTTTGCAAATTTTCATGTTAACGTCTTATGATTAAGATTAAGTATATGCTTATGTAATTCATTGTGAATGCTTTCATTAAATAACATGGACACAAGGTTTTATGCTTACGTTATGTTTATGTTTAATTTTCATTGTGAATGGGCCTTTAGATGTTCTATTCAAAATTGACTGGGTTGGTGTTACATTTTCTGCAACAGGAACACAACAGCAGGTGCCCATTTGATTTCTGTTCATAATGAACTATTTAAATATTATAGTTTGATGCACTGCAGAAGACTAGAAACATTCACAACTGCACTGTTTGATAGTCCCTTCATTACTGAACAGAATACCACACCGCGAAACATTTCGTGCACGCTTGTGCAATAATAAAACTTGTTTTGTTTGTTACTACAGTCGAGCATCGATTATCCGAATACCGATCAACCGAAACATTGGTTAACCGAAAGGGTTCCAGTTAGAAAATTCAAATTTGGGCGCGCGCCATGTAGAAGTTCCGCTAGTGCTGTTTGCAAGATTAAGCGGCAAAAAAACGAATCTCAGCTCTGAAGCGGAAAGGAATTTGGACTTCTTTTCCTAAACTGTAGGCCTAGTTTAATGGCCATTTTTAACTTGTCAAACTAGGCTAGTCAGTTCTTTGTGTTATTTGCAAGACATGTGATACAAAATATATCTGTACAGTTTTGTGTTTAATATCAGTGTTTCTTTGTTTCATACTGCTCCTATGAACCGGTACAATTTGTTTTCGTAAATGATCGTTTATTCGAAATATCAGTTATCCGAACACCCTCCCCCGTCCCCAATTGTTTTGGATAATCGATGCTCTACTGTATACCATATTTTGGAACGGAGGGAGTAGTAGTTACACTTACTATTAGATTCGCATGTTCAAGCCCGTCAGAAGACGAAAGAATTTTAAAGGCGACCAAAATCATTAGCATGGCATTCTTGGAAAGAAAATTAAGCTCAGAAGATCATATCGTAAATTTTTAGTTTGTAAGAGAGGCATATTACGACTTAGGCCAGGCGCAGACGAGCGACAGTCGTGTCGCAGGGAAAACAGAGCTTGTTGCAACTTTTCTGTCGCTGCGTCAGAACTGTCGTTCGTGTGCGCTGTAGCTACACATTAAACTAACTGATAAATTTTTTGCGATGCGACTGTCGACCGATAAAAGTCGCTCGTCTGCCCGTGACCTTAATGATTTGACGTAGAATTGATCGCTATAGCCCTACCTTGTCTTCGTTAGTATTCAACTCTATTAAGCATCTTCCTCTTTCATGTTGTTATGGAGATTAATGGATTATACAAATATTTCTATCTCAGAAATTGAATTTTTGTCGTTCTAGCAGATTTTCTTTACGGATGATCAAGTGCTCATGTCTGACAATGAAGAGTCCCAGAGATTCTTGTTTGCTTGACGGGGATACGACAACTCATGTAGGTCTTGATAGTGTTCACCTCCCCTCCTGCTTAAAAAAAGTTCCTTGTGCAGACACTTGTATTTCCCTATTTTGACTATGCTGACATTTTACTGACTGACCTTTCCAGCGACAACAAAACCAAACTTCAACGTGCTCATAATTTGTGTGTACTTTTTGTAAGCAATGTTCGTAAATATGATAATATTACCCCATCCCTGGAAGCAATAGGTTGGCTTAAACTAGATAAGAAAAGAAATTTACATTCACTTCTCTTTCTCTTCGAAATCTTGAACTCTTCTATTCCTTCGTACCTGTCGTCTCGCTTCACTTACCTTTCTTCCCACCATAATCTAAACACACGCTCTCGCCATGAAACAATACTAACAATACCATCTCATCGCACTTCCTCATACTCATCCTCTTTCACAGTAATCCTGGCAAGACTCTGGAATTCGCTACCTGCTAGCATCAGGGACTATCGAAATAAAATTGAATTCAAACGCAAACTTACTAGGCACTTGGTCAGTAATTGATTTCTTGTAAATAGTTTCCTTAATCTATCACAAAATATTTCAATATCCAGTAATTTCATCACTATACAATTTTGTTATTCTAGGTTTAATTTGTAATTCAGTAAATATAACATATTCTTTGTTTTTCTATGACTATTTCGTTTATATGACGTCATTCCATTTTCAACCAATGAAGTGTAATGAGATTTTGAATTCCAACCAATCACAGTCAAACATCGCGATAATTTCTAAACCCAGATTTATCGCTATCAATTTATCGCATGGTCGTTCTTTTGTTTAGTCGTTGTCGCCAACTGTTTCCCTGTAAATTGATGATCATGAATACATTGAGATGCAACTACACGGTTAAACTTTTCTTTCAACTTTAAAGCAATGAATGCAAGATTGATATTTAATATTAATTAATATATTTACGCAGTGAAAACGGCGCACCATGTAGACACAAAATCTTCATGCATCTTAATTGAACGTACCTTTTAAACTTGATTCTTTCAATATTCTTCCCAGATTGCACGCATACGCGATTGGAATATTGAACTGTGTAGATGCAGCTTTAGTTCCGTTACACACTACTGCGAGAATGCGTTTGTCGAGCTATAAAAAATGTTTTCGTGTAGCACGTAGTAACGGTCGAAATAAGGCACAGCTGACACTGGTCCTGCTCACACACAGGTAACCTAACCTATATTGTAGCCTATGAAATACATCTTCATCTTCTAATTCCATGTCCATTGTAGGCTATCTGAAAAAAATTACATTCCTTCATTCAGATTAGATAACTGCGTTTTCAACAATTGTTCATTTAATTAATGTATTAATCAGGTTACTGGAATTATATTATAAAATTTTAAATTAAATCATGATTTCAGCAGATAATGAAAATGTATTTGTTATAATAATGTCAAAAGTGCAGTACATGTAATTAACATTGTTAAACCTGTATTTCGCTTTTCGCAATTGGCATTACTGAATAGTAACATCGAATTTCTTTATTGCAGTAATCGATATTCATCTATTTCAACTTCACAATGTCTGAATACGTTAAGTATTCGTAAATATACAATTATTAACATTTTGTGATCGAATTTTAGGGATATATTATTTACATTTTTATTTTATTCACGAAATAGTCCTAATAAATGTCACTCGAGGTCTGAGATTTCCCAGATATATCGGCAGATCTCAGACCTCTCGTGACATTACTACAGATAAATTATGTAGCTTTCATTAGTCAGGTAATCTTTTCGTACTTTTATTTTTATTGTAATTGTAAATTTAATACTAATTGCAATTTTATTTGTAATTGTAATTGTAAATTTAATACTAATTGTATGTAATTTTATTCTTCATATTATAGTTGGAATCTCCTGGTAGAGGGGCAGAGAAGGCCTGACGGCTTACCTATACCAGGTTAAATAAATACATAAATAGTAAATAAATTCTAAATACAAGAAATCACCACCAGACGTATCGTATACGGATTTGATGGCTGAAGAGGAATTCGTGGTGTGCCGGTCCTTAGCTGGGCAGCACAATCGACATGCAACTCATTCCATCACCCCCAGAAAAATCCTAATCTACACCCTTGTCCGTTACAAGTGTGACTATAGAAAGCGGTTACATTACTGAGGTGGTTTCGGAGAATGAACAAATTTAGATACAGTCTCTAGCTCTATTATCTTCATTAGAAAGTTCGAAATGTTCAAGCAGGACGTTTGTGTGCCTATAGTACTGGCACTTACGAGTCCTTCATCAAGTACGTTTCGTTGCTGAACAAAATACGATAGTTCACGGAAATACGACAGCGTGACTTCCTTTCACGTGACGTCCTGGAGATCGTGAGACAACATTATTACCGTCGTAACATCTTTTCCATTTTCTTTAACAGAATACAAAATTATGTAGCCTATATGTAACGCAGAACCTTCGATCCTGTAAATTTATGCAATAGATTTGTTTGACGTGTATGAAACATGATTTGGATATTATTTTTTAATATTTATAGTATATACAGGGTGATTATTATTTCGAGATGTAGTTATGAAATTGGTCGCGGAGGTTTTTTTTTCTTTTTTAATTAACGACGCTTTATCGACTACTAGGTTATTTAGCGTTGATGGGATTGATGATAGCGAGATGATATTGGGGGAGAAGAGTCCGAGGATTCGCCATGATTACCTGACATTTGCCTTACTGTTGGGGAAAACTTCGGAAAAAACCCAACCAGGTAATCGTAGCCCAAGCGGGAATCGAATCCACGCCCGAGCGCATCTCCGGATCGACAGGCAACCGCCTCAGTCCACTGAGCTACGCCTGTGGGCCTCGATTCGCGGAGGTCAAAAGAGTATTAAAGTGTGAGAAAGAGGCTTTTTTGACCGTGTATAAGACTCTGCTTAGGATACAACAAATGTTTTCAATGAATTCTGACAGCAATAAAATGTTTTCTTTCAAAAATGTTGTTGAAAACTTTTTGGGGCTACGATAAAAAGTTTGTAAGAAACACATGTCAGTGAAAGGAAAGAATCTAGATGCGATAGAAAGTTTTACCTCCAACATATTGCAACATATGTGTACAAAAACTGAATACTAACTAAGCGGATCGAAACAAAAACTTACAATGAAACTTCTTCCAGTTTGACAATAAAATTACAGTAAAACAAAAAGTAAATTCTGGCCAGTTCTTTACATTAGTGCATGGGTTTAGTGTCTACTTTTGTTTGACAGCAAGAAGTTGAAAAAGTCCCCATCGACACACTAGATCCGGTGTGTATTGAATTTTACAGTAATTCAGCTTTCCTTATACAGGGACATCACTTTATTTTTACATACATTTTTAACATTAACCTGGCTATACTTGGAAACACTGTTACCCCCTTCCATTACAGGTGTTTGGTGTTACTAGTGCAATATGTAAACAAATAATTTTACTAGCTACAGGAGGAGAGAAAAGTAGTGTATCCATTTATGTTACAGGGAAATACAGTATTATGATTTTCAGTTTGATCATTACTTTTACGGTATTTTATCAAGAAACAGTAGAATAGCAACAATTTTTTTTCCATAAACTCAACTCTTCAGGCGGTTATATTCATTATGTAATGTCTACTTTATTCAGCATGTTACTAACCTAACTTATTCCTGAGAATTTTGGGAGCACTTACGTAAGAAACCCAAATTTCTACAGCTAACTTCTTGACTGACTTATTAGGATTTCCCCGCATCCTTTCTCTAGTATCTTCTACAGCATCTTCTGTCACCTTTGTTGGCCTTCTTACACTTTTCTTCCTTTCTGTACACTCTGTTGCTCTAAATTTATCTACCAGATTAATTACATTTCTACGAAAATATTCCGTAATGGTATAATCAGGAAATTGTGAGAAAAAAAACTGTTGTTCACATTCGGTTATAGCCTATTGTAATATTCCAGTCCTTCATACCTACAAACAGTAAAACAAAACTCTTGTTTAAATAATGCTGTTAAGTACCGTACCATATTATAGGGTACCGTACTTTCGCTAACTCTAATCTTCACTTGTGCTCAGTCCACACAGATAAATTCAGTTATGCTGCACACCATACCTGTGTGAAAATAAACTTCAATAATATAAGCTCTTTCTTCTATAGAAAATGCAACATATTTCTGAAACACACTGTACTCTGTAGTACTTCACTGCTAGCAACAGCGGCCGTAAGTTTGTGTGACTGACGTTAGCAAGGAGATTAGTGAAAGGGGTGGGAGTCAAGTACATTTAGAAACGCAGGTACAATAAAAATTGAAGTAAAAATAAAATGATGTCCCTGTAGTTCTATAAGATAAAAATGTATTTAATAATTGTCGATTAAATTAAAGCAATGTGACAGTGTTGACGGATGTTTTTTTTTTTTTTTTTTGCAATATGTAATTTTGTCGAAGTTGCAGGTATCGTAAAATATATTTGAAGAGTACAGGGGAAAAACAATCAAAGTCACAAAGTTCTCATAAGGGTGATGCCATCATCTAATTCAGTATATTATTGCAAATTTTAGGGTTTTTTTTAAACCAAAACTGTTAAAGAATTATCACCATGGATAGTCATCCTTTTTCACTTTTTCATTAGGAACAGCAATAAATTTTGCGGTAATATACTGAATTAGAAGATGACATCACCCTCAAGAAAATTGACAATAATTTTTAACAATTGTTTGTATTATGGTCACTTTTCGGACTGCCTTAAAATTTCAAGAGTTTTACCAATATAGAAAAAGGGTAACAAACACTGAGCTACGCCGGTGGCCCTCTAGTTGGGGAGGTCAAAAGTGTATTAAAGTGGCTTTTTTGAGCGTATACAGAGTGCGACATTTAAAACAGGCCACCTGAATAGTACGGCCGTTTGTAGTGATAGAAGACAAATCTTCAGACTAAAGTTGTTTGGCGTGAAGAGTGACATACGAGTATTGCGGTATAGATATTCATTTGTTAGGTGCAGGTGTAGAGAAGATATGGAAGCCAGCTTCATTATTTTAAATGAATTGATATGATTTATTATGTGCCATTTAATAATGCATTTGAAGACATATACAACAACTGTGTTTTGATGGCTATTGATGATAGTTGAAGGTCGAAGATTAAAAAAAATTAGTTCACTTCAATGAACCGATAAACTACTGGGTTGCCACATTATACAGTTTGAACCGTACAAATCGAATTAAACAAACATTCAACTCGTTGTACTGTTTCGTTTATGTATATGTGTGCATGAAACCCAAAATGGCCTGCACGTTCACCAGACTTAACACCAATGGACTAATGTTTGTGGGGAAAATTAAAACAAACGGTATATCAAGAAATACCGACGAGCCCCGAAGACATGAAAGATCGTATAACACGAGCATGCTCAGCGATAAGCTCTGATGAAATTCAACGTGCAATGTTTTCCGCTCAGAATCGCTTTGCATCATGTATCAGTGCTAAAAGTCACCACTTTGAACACATGACGTAATTCTGAACATACGATATAAGTAAGTTACAGACATGATTGACTTTTTCTTTAACAAACACATTGTACATAATTAACCTTCAATTATCTTCAATGGCCATCGACACACAGTTTTTGTATACGTCTTCAAACGCACTATTAAAGGGTAAATAATAAATCATATCAATCCATTTAAAATAATGAAGTTGGTTTCCGTATCTCACCTACATCTGCGCCTATCAAACAAATATCTACTGTATATCGCAATATGTCCCCTTTCACGCCAAACAACTTTTGTCTGAAGATTTATCTTCTGTCAGTACAAATGACCGTGCTACTCAGGTGGTCTGTTTTAAATGCCTCACCCGGTATGAGACTCTGAATAAGACAAAGAGGAAGACAGAAAATTGGAAAGATTGGAGAATGCTGAATTTGCAGTGAAAGAGCTACCCCTGGACAGAAAAATATGAATGAATGAATGTGCTTTTTTAAATTAACAGTGCCTTTCTCCTGTTTTTTGTTTGAGAATAAGATTCTTAGGAAAATATTTGGGGCTAAGAGAGATGAAGTTACAGGAGAATGGAGAAAGTTACACAACACAGAACTCCACTCATTGTATTCTTCACCTGACATAATTAGGAACATTAAATCCAGACGATTGAGATGGGCAGGGCATGTAGCACGTATGGGCGAATCCAGAAATGCATATAGAGTGTTAGTTGGGAGGCCGGAGGGAAAAATACCTTTAAGGAGGCCGAGACGTAGATGGGAAGATAATATTAAAATGGATTTGAGGGAGGTGGGATATGATGATAGAGAATGGATTAATTTTGCTCAGGATAGGGACCAATGGTGGGCTTATGTGAGGGCAGCAATGAACCTCTGGGTTCCTTAAACGCCAGTAAGTAAGTAAGTAAGTTTCTCCTGCTTTTAATTACCATTTTTGCCTGCTTATTTTAAGTATCATAAATGCCTAAACATACGGGCTCTAGTGATCAAATTTATTTTCGGAACGAATTGTTGCCGTAACGTCAGTTTAAGTGATTCGATTATCGTAGTTTGGTTAACTGTCCCAGTTTCTTGGAACGAATTAACGATGATAATATAATTTCCACTGCAGTCAGTTGTACGATAGGTCTGCGCATTCCTAGTGTGCATTTCTATGAGTGATCGTCAAGGACTGTCACGTTGAGAAATGTGTCCGCGCGGTCACCAGAGGGCAAGCAGTGTTTTTTTCTTCCGTATTGTAGGAGTGTTATTTTGGACGTGTGTGCTCTGGCAGCAGGCGCGTGTCCACGTGAACTGAGCGCTGGCCTGTGTGATATTCTATTTTTAAGCTCTGCCGCTCGAGTCGGCCAATCATGCTCTGTCTCCCATGGAACATTCAGTGTGCAGTCAGAGCTGCCCACGAGACATAATTCACAATTAGAGATGAGTTTAAACGATATTTTCAAGTATCTGTGACAACTGTGACTGTGACAATTAAATATCTGTGACTTTTATCGGTGATTTTGTCACACCGATATTTTATATCGATACGTAGCATGAATTACACCGATATTTTGTTACACCGATAAAAATTAGCAGGAAATATTGAAGAGCAGTGAAATATGAATACGATTTCTCTATACACACCACTTATCAGTGATTTATATGGGAAAATCCAACAAATAAATTATGTATATGTACCATTAACAAATAAATACTTACCTAACTGAACAGTAACATGTCAAAAGTTAACCTCATGTACCAAGAGGTTATATTATATATATATTGAACCAGTTGATCATTTTTAAATGTAGTTGGGTTTTTTTTTTTTTTTTTTTTGTAATTATACTGTATGCTCCGTTACATAGTAACACTACATGCAATTCTTTAACTACTTTAAACTCTTTGAATTACAATTTGGATTAGGATTACGAATTAACTATTTGGATTACAATTATCATTACAATTCCTCTAGTTATAATAAGAACCAATAATGTAATTTTGCCTTAAAGTTTGTCAAAGTCGATTCTGGTAACAAATGTTATAAATTCTTTCAAGTAGACCTTGACGAGATCACAGTTACTTATCGGCCACTGACCTCCTTTTAGTCTAGTGTTTAGTTTTAATGCCTCCCTGTCACTTTTGAGTAAGGAACACTCATATATCAAATGATCCACTGTTTGTTCTTGTTGACCGCACTTGCACGTTGCACTTTCAGCAATTTTGAATCTGTAATAGTAATCGCTAGTCTTACCGTGACCGGATAGGATGGCTGTTATTTGGCCGTTAAGTGGGATCCTCTGTTTTAGTCGATCCTGCACTACCGGGAAAAACCCTTTGCTGGAATTCCCTTTGGTTGTCTTCTCCCATTGGTCCTGCCACCTGCGTAGTCCTTTCTCCTCTGCTTCCCGAATGATGTGAATTCTAGGGATTTTATTGAATATTACCTCCCCACTGTCTTCCTGTGCAGCTTCCTTCGCCAACTGGTCTGCTATTTCGTTTCCATACAGTCCCACGTGTGCCTTCACCCAGTTTATGTGGATAGTCCAACCATTGTCCTGCAGACGTTTGATCTTAGCCTTTATTTGTTCTATCGTTGTGTTGCGGATTTGACTATTCTTGAGAAGTGCTACTGTGATCTGGCTATCTGTGTTGACGACACCTAGTTTTTCTCCGATCTGTAGTTTCCTGTTGACTTCTATTTCCTTCAGTGCCTGTAGAATCGCTATCTGTTCCGCTTGGTTATTTGAGCAGTGCGGGCTTAGTTTGTACTTCAATTTCTTAATCACTTCCCCTTTTTGGAAGATAACTGCTGCTGCTCCGACTTTCCCATTTATCTTACTCCCGTCGGTGTATATTTCTATGTTGTATTGTAGGTTTTCTTGTGCCTCTTGGACTCTTGGTCTGACTGCTGGGTGGGGCCACTCGTTTAGTTTCGGGGCGTCTTCAGGTGGTGTCAGTGTACCATTTTCGCTGGCGATTTGTGTACCTTTATATATCTCCAGTATTTCTTGAATTTTTATGTTTATTGGCTTAACTGCTGCCAGAACACAAGATGCTTCATATGACACTGTGCGATAAGCTTTCGTTATTTTAATATTCATCAACCTAGTTGGGTATGGAGAAATTGAAATTATATGATTGTCCTAATCGTTTTAAAAATTGATCCTTTTTATTGTATATAATATAATGGATAAATTATTTTAAGTCTTGCATTAACATTATAATATTGAGTCATAGAATAAAAATTAATGAGACATAAGTATTCGGAAAAACATTGGAAAATAATTACAAAACAAAACAGTTGTTCAGACAGGATTTTACACAAGATTAAGTACTGGTAACCGATGGTGTTGTTATTTAAATGGTGTAATAACTACATCATTTATAATAAGATGGAGAAACTACCGCCAGATTGCTGTTATTGTATCATGCGCACGCGCAAACCTACGACGTAGAGGAGAAAATATGAGTCACACAATACTGAATACGGAGCAGATTTCGATAGCGATATTTTGTCACAGATATTTCGCGTCATCAGTCACAGGTTTATCTGTGACAAAAAAATAACTGTGACAAAATATCGGCCATCTCTAAGTGTAGAGTCAGAGCTGCCCATGAGACATAATTCACAATTTGCTGCACCTTTCTTCACACATTTGGTACGAAATTCCTTTTCTCTCCATAAATCGCAACTAGTGAATTTCGGGTTGTGCTTAATGCTCATTTTGCATGACTCCCACGATAACGATATAGTGTGCACATGATTTTAAGTTTAATACTTATACATAACCTAATTACCTTAATTGTTATCTTTATGATCTGACCTGGCCTGGCCTGAACTGACCTGAGCAGAATATTTTTAGAGTACAGCGTTCTGTAATAAAACAAATTTTGTGCGGTAATGAAAAATGGAAATTTATCCTTTGAAGAGGTGGAAAAATTCAAATACCTGGGAGCAACAATAACAAATATAAATGATACTCGGGAGGAAACTAAACACAGAATAAATATGGGAAATGCCTGTTATTATTCGGTTGAGAAGCTTTTATCATCCCTTCTGCTGTCAAAAAATCTGAAAGTTGGAATTTATAAAACAGTTATATTACCGGTTGTTCTTTATGGTTGTGAAACTTGGACTCTCACTTTGAGAGAGGAACATAGGTTAAGGGTGTTTGAGAATAAGGTTCTTAGGAAACTATTTGGGGCTAAGAAGGATGAAGTTACAGGAGAATGAAGAAAGTTACACAACACAGAATTGCATGCATTGTATTCTTCACCTGACATAATTAGGAACATTAAATCCGGACGTTTGAGATGGACAGGCCATGTAGCAAGTATGGGCGAATCCAGAAATGCATATAGAGTGTTAGTTAGGAGGCCGGAGGGAAAAAGACCTTTGGGGAGGCCGAGATGTAGATGGGAGGATAATATTAAAATGGATTTGAGGGAGGTAGGATATGATGATAGAGAGTGGATTAATCTTGCACAAGATAGGGACCAATGGCGGGCTTATGTGAGGGCGGCAATGAACCTGCGGGTTCCTTAAAAGCCAGTAAGTAAGTAATGAAAAATACAATCCTTTAAAGAAACAGTCCACTCATTTACACCCCCAAAATATGATGTCCACTCATTTACACCCCCAAACAGAACACAGGTAAAACAATATAATTTATTTGTCTCAGAGCATCTTGTTAGCCAAGGATATTTCTTGTACCATGAAAATTGAAAATTTCTATATCTTCCTCCATCCGCTATTGTAATATGTAAATGTGGTGTCGCTCTCCTATCCTTGCAAGCACATGGTGAAGAATGGGTAGAACGGAGAAAAATTCTCTCCGGCACCGGGACTCGAACCCGAGTTTTCAGCTCTACGTGCTGACGCTTTATCCATTAAGCCACACCGGATTCTAGTTCCGATGCCTGATTGAATCCTTCTCAGTTTAAGTTCTACCTCTCTGTTCCCCTGTTCACCATATGGTATAAATGGACAAATTGATCTGGTAAGGGTAGGATGCAATGCTTTTTTCCTTTTAAGGAAATGTAGGAGGTGTATTGTAAAATTATTGCGAACGAAAGTCATTTACATGTATTTATGCTCGACCATGCCGAAATGTAGTAATTATACACCTGGTAGCAGCCCTTTAATGGACCTCATTGAAGTACACCTATCTATTAAAGTTCAGGTGTTCCACCAATCAGAAAATACCATTGTAGCAATATGAAAGCGCAAGTATCGATTATTCTCGGATCTGCAATCGAAAGACAACTAGCGCGAGATTAGAAAAAGTAAAAATGGCGGACATTAGTGATAACGAGCTGCAACTTACACCGCCGGAACTTTCGGCAAAATAATATTCAAATAAATTCAATTTGTCATCTCGTTTTTTTTTCAATGTCTGATACAATTTCAAGGTTATGTCAAGATTAATGTTTATTTTACTCTCTAGATTATATCAAGGTCAATGTCGACATTTGTTTCTCGGAAAAAATCAATACTTTCGCGTCTGCACACATCTCACAATTTACGAGGTATTGCACAAGGTCAGTTCCGCTCCTCAGTCAGATAAGAATAACATGAATACTTATGAATAATTTCAAGTTAGAAATATGGTCGAGCATAAAAAGTCGTATAAAACTTGACTATAATGGTAATTAAGACGCCCGTATGAAAATTATGAAACTCGCTTGCGCTCGTTTCATAAACATACTCGCGTCTTAATTACTACCATTATAGGCTCGTTACATAATGTACTATTAAAGTATTCTTTGAATCGTACTGTACCGTGGTGTGTTTCATAATAATGATATAAGCTGCGGGTATGAAAATATAAACGACCCAGAACGTTATCGCAGCTCTCACAAACAATATTGGCTCGCCTACTGGAAATGTCATTGAGATCACCTGCCAAAAACGCTGCCTCCCGCACGGAAATATCATATGTACTTCGGTACATCATATTTTATTGATAAGCGTAAGTAATCACTTCTTGATTCAAGATGGCGCCTTGTTCCGTCGGACCCCGGCCACTTAGTCACTCGTATTGAGTGCTCCTCTGTGCATAGTGTTGGACATTGTGCCGCTGTCACATATTCTGACACAGTACATGAGGGTAGGTCAACAAAGGAAAACAGAAAGGTAGAACTGAAATTGAGCAGGATTCAGTCCGGCATCGGAACTAGAATCCAGGGTGTCTTAATGGTTAAAGCGTTAGTATAGTTGAAAACCCAGATTCGAGTCCCGGTGCCGGAGAGAATTTTTCTCCGTTCTACCCATTCTTCGTCATATGGTAATGCAGAATTCCTGCACGGAAATACCATAATATGTACTTCGGTACATCATAATAACTTTGTAAGGCCGGGATTACGGTCGACGTTCGTTTGCGTTACGTTACATTACGGTGAAGTACGTAGAAGTTCGACAAATGCAAGCTTCGTGTATTTCATTACGATCAACGTTAGAATGAACGAACGCATGACGGCGTTGTTTCAACATTGCCAAGGTCAAGCTTTCACAAACGCAAAGAAACGTAAGCTGAACGTCAACCAATCACGAGTCAGAAGCCCTTCATATGTTTTCACCTCTTCTTTCGTTTTGTAGATGCGCCATATTGCTACTGAAATATTAAATAAAATCATATTAATTAAAAATAACATAATACGAGAAACGATCTTTGATTGAATATGTCACATCACATGAATATATTTCCTCTACATGGCATAAAACACATTTTGTTTAAGATTAAATATTATAGGCAGCAAACATGAAAGCCTTCATAACACCTAATTCAACAATTGCATTTCGTATATCCCTGTAGTGTAATGGTAAAGAGCCTGGTCGTGGTGTAGATGGACCCTGGTTTGAGCCTGGGTTAAACCAATTTTCTTTATCTTTTTAATAATTTATTTACATTATTTTATATACGTTATTTTATTTTAACCCGAAATAAAGGGGTTTTTACCTCACAAATAATATATTCGTAATTCGCACTAGTCCAGCTATTTAGTAGGGAAGACTGTTGTACCTTCAGCATAGTATAGCTTTGAACATTTTATTTTTATTTTTTTTTATGCTACCTAGAGGACTCAAACTGAAGTAGATTGTAGAGAAAGTCGCTCAGTAGCTCTGGTCGTAATTTCGGAATTTCGGTTTGATTTATTGCAAAGTGTGAGTTCTGTGGACGAAACAATTTTTTTTTGTATCAGAAGTAAACATTTCGTTCATTAACATTATGTTTTCTAATAAAAAATCAAGAAATAAAATCTTGTAAAGTAAAGTTGTAAAGGAAACTTCAATAATTATTTCAAGCATTTTTCATTCAAAATATTTCATTTCTCAAAATTAAAAAAAGGTGAAAAGTGTTTCAAGGTACAACAGTCTTCCCAAGTACCGGTATATGGTTTCATTATTATTATTATTATTATTATTATTATTATTATTATTATTATTATTATTGTCTACATTATTCTGTCGTAAAATATTTTTGTAGTACCGGTAGGCCTATTTTATTTGTCTCAAAGTTACCATAAAATTCAATGTTTATCATAATCACCTGACTGACTGACTGACTGACTGACTGACTGACTGACGTGTGCATTTCAGTACTCATTATGGCCGGCAGAGCGTGATAGTTGTCACGAACGTCGATCATAATCAAAGCTCGGAACTTGGGGACTTGTGTCCTGTGCATGAGTAAGTTACAGATACAACGTACACAAAGCTCAAGCTGCAAGTGCTCAGGGACAGTCGTGTGTACTAAGAAAGTGGTCACATCGAATGGCAGGAAGACGGACGAAGAAACTGTGTCATTTCGAAGCCAATGACATTCAGAGAATTATAGGTAAACGGTCTGTTTGAGGAATGGGTATTATAGAAATTTGAAAATACATTTTTTAAATTTTAGGTACAGAATTTCGTGGAGGAGTTCGGAGGAGATACATTACTTTCTTCGAATGGAGAGTTTATATTTTGTAAGTTGTGCCACACACAAATTCTCCTATAAACGGGCATCCATAGAAAGATATTGAAGTCCCTTAAATTGGTGGAAAATTTACCCATAACCATGGATCAAGACGTAGAGGGATCTACCCTAGTAGTGACAAACAAATTGAAAACTATTTTCGAGAAAAATTTAGGATATACTTATCTTTCTCAGATACGAGATCAGCTAGGAACTGCTGAAAATCGAACAGAAAACAGTGACAGTGAAAACATTCAGTATTTTATGTTCACTCCTGTCACTTCATGAGACGTGGAAATAAGTTTTTCTCGTTTCAAATCATGTTTAACTAACAGGCAAAGAAGTTATGGGTTCAAAAATCTTCTAATGTACGTACTCATACACTGTAATAAAATGTACAGAGCAGAACAGTTAATTTTGATATATTTCTCGTGTTTAATTTTATTACAGGCCCTATATGCTATAAAATTACGTGTTTCAGTCTGTTATAATACTATCAATATGTTGTTCCAACCAGAAACTACCTTTATAGCAGACCTGCCAGTACCTCCGTGCTGGAAGCGGGAGTTTGTTGACATTGAAGTCCGGTCGCAAAGACACGTTTAAAGACACAAGTCTCCAAGTTCCGAGCTTTGATCATAATACACAGCCTCTGAACGTTCGGTAGAAATTCAACGTACAGATGAACGTAACGTAACGTAAACGAACGTCGATCGTAATCCCGGCCTAAGCACGTTTTGTTTCATACCTCCAACTTGAAAACGATTTCTCTTGTAATTCTACAAATAATGATCTCAATGTTCTCGAAGTATGAGCCTTTTACATAAAATTAATATGTAACACACACACGCGCATGAATGTTAGCTACAAATAAAAATAGAGCATAGCCCCTGGACCTTATACTAACTACATACATTACAAAATCGTTCTTAGATCTCCATTACTAGCCGTAGTCATATCAATATTACGAAATTTTTTTTTATTTTATTGGGTTATTTTACGACGCTGTATCAACATCTAGGTTATTTAGCGTCTGAATGAGATGAAGGTGATAATGCCGGTGAAATGAGTCCGGGGTCGAGCACCGAAAGTTACCCAGCATTTGCTCGTATTGGGTTGAGGGAAAACCCCGGAAAAAACCTCAACCAGGTAACTTGCCCCGACCGGGATTCGAACCCGGGTCAATTACGAAAAATAATATCATTAAAGAGAGGGTTTACGAGATTCTTTTGGGAAATTATGATCACGTGTTCGAGCCCACCCAATGTTAATGATCATCATCATCATCAGGCTCATTTTAAGGCAATTAGGCCTATCTACTTAAAGAACTGTGATATTTTTAAAGTTTTTCAGAAATTAGATATTGTTAATTGTTTGAAAACTATGTAATATCATAAAAGTAGTGAACCCCTTGTCATTTTATGCACGACCCCCCACTGATGCCAACCGTTTTTCCCTTTTGATGAGACTTCCATTAACACAATAGCCGCCATGAATAAAATCTGTGATTTTCGCAATGCACACTGGTACTACTTTTTTGTAGAGGTGTTTACTGTGTTCATATTTTACGCAATGTGACCTCAGTGAGACGGCTGAAAATAAAGCGCCTTGGCGTGGTTCGATTGGCGTCGTTCACAGCCATGCTTCAAGCAATGAATTGTAGTTCTGAAGTGCTGAAAATCTCGTGCAATCACCGAATCATCGCTTCACAGGATATTGTGTTTGTCACCGTTCGTTTTTATCTTACTTCTGTTATAAGCCGTACCATTGTGTAAGCTTAACTAGTGTTTGTTACATTCTTGAAGACTGCGTCTAGTTGTGAATTGTGGTGAGTTTATAGATTCTGTGTTAATGTGCAAATAGTCTGTTGTTGCGTAGAAGACATTCGTAGTGTTTTCGAGTCCTGTCTAGTGCATGAACGTTTCTGTATTGTCAGAATGATGTCCTGTGTTATCGTATGTGTGTGTTTGTGTGTGGAGGAGATAGATGGAAGTTTAGGGTTACCATCCGTCCGGCAAAAGGAGGACATGTCTTCTTTTTCAATCATTTTATCCTGTCCTGCAGGCATTAAAAAAATTGAAATGTCCGGCATTTCGCATTTCAACTAGAATTAATATGAATATTGAATAATGTGCGATATTATGCATAGAATATATTTTAAAAAATGGTGAAACCTATGAAAGAATTTAACTGCTTTCAATGATTGAAGCTAGAGCACATAAAAAAACATAAAATATGATGAACTATTGACATGCATTGAATTCTTACGCTCTAAAAATGTCACTATTCGTGATTCTAAGCTATTTTATCAATTTTATTCTGCAATGTACCGGGACATCATTTTATTTTTACTTGCATTTTTATTGTACCTGCGTTTCTGAATGTACTTGACTCCCACCCCTTTCACTAATGTCCTTGCTAACGTCAGCCACACAAACTTACGGCCACTGTTGCTAGCAGTGAAGTAAACAGTACAGAATACAGTGTGTTTCAGAAATATACTGCATTTTCTATAGAGGAAAGAGCTTATATTATTGAAGTTTATTTTCACACAGGTATGGTGTGTAGCATAACTGAATTTATCTGTGTGGACTGAGCACAAGTGAAGATTAAAGTTACTGAAAGTACGGTACCCTATAATGTGGTACGGTACTTAACAGCATTATTTAAACAAGAGTTTTATTTTACTGTTAGTAGGTATGAAAGACGATGATGTAAACTGGAATTACACTATAACCGAATGTGAACAACAGTTTTTTTTTCACGCTTTCCTGATTATATCATTACGGAATATTTTCGTAGAAATGTCATTAATCTGGTAGATAAATTTAGAGCAACAGGGTGTCCAGAAAGGAAGAAAAGTGTAAGATGGCCAACAAAGGTGACAGAAGATGCTAGAGAAAAAAGGATACAACGAAGTCCTAATAAGTCGGTCAAGAAGTTGGCTGTATAAATTGGGGTTTCTTGCGGAAGTGCTCACAAAATTCTCAGGAATAGGCATAAATTAGGTTGGTAACAGAGACCTGCAAGAGAGCGATGCTTAACGATATCTGAGATCGGTTTTACCGAATGCACTTCGTGTGTAATCGCTCGAGCTCGGGTTTGGCCTGCGCTCGCTCGAGCTCGCCCGGGGGATCGCTCCCCTGTCGGAACGAGAGCTCGCTTCAACCACTGTACGCGAAGCAGTATGCTACAGTACTACGTAGTTCAGCATTGGTAAAAATCGAATGAATTCATTTGATTATCAAAACCATTCGAAATAATAGAAATATTCACAATATCACTTGATTATTCATTGATTTTGCTTACCACCACAACAAGCCGTATGAAGTTACACAAAATATGTACTCGCATAACAGAATATGTTCCATTTTAAGATAATGATAAGAGCTTCGAGTTCAGAATCATATGACGCAAAAATAGAATGATAAGCTTCGAATGTTCTGTGTGGTTGTAGCGTACTGACTCTTCTAACAGCCCCAGTATCTGACCCTGATCTTTATTAAATTAAACACCTGACCTACATGGCGATAAGAAAAGAGAGCGCTGCTCTCAGGCTACAGGCCTACGTATAGAATGAGTAATCAACATACTGCAATGTTAATGAACAATTCATTCATGCATTCGAATGATTTAATCCTACAATGGAATAATCATAGAAATCATTCGATTGTTTTCAACAATTATATATTTTAGTGGAAATTTAATTAATTACACATTTTTCTTTGTTTAGATTGAAACAGCCTGAAATGATTTTCTGTATAAATATATTTCATTCCTACTCAGTTTAACATTTAACTTCAAAAACAAACTGAGACACAAATTTAATCGTGATAATATTGTAAATGCAAATGAAATGTTTGGTTATATTACTATAAAATGTATATAAAACCGAGAAATTACATTTAATACGTGATAATTAAAAATGTCTATCGAAGTATGAAATGCAAATAATAAATTAGTAGCGATATATTTTGTTTCATCTCGAACGTAATATGAACTTTACTCATTAACTTGGGAATATTTTTATTTTAGTAGGTTATTTTACGACGCTTTATCAACAGCTTAGGTTATTTAGCGTATGAATGAAATGAAGGTGATAATGCCGGTGAAATGAGTCTGGGGTCCAGCACCGAAAGTTACCCAGCATTTGCTCGTATTGGGTTGAGGGAAAACCCCGGAAAAAACATTAACCAGGTAACTTGCCCCGACCGGGATTCGAACCCGGGCCACCTGGTTTCACGCTGACCGTTACTCCACAGGTGTGGACAATCCTATGTACTTTAAGGTATTCTTATCGCTTACTTCTCCGAATTTAGTCCAAGCAGAGCTAGTAGGTAACTGCTTTCCCTTTTCTTCCACTGCTCTGACTCTGCTGATTTAACTTTATTTTCGGCATATACTTTTGACATCGTGTCTTGTAATCTTCTACCATCAACAGAGACGGTGTCCGAGCCTCTGCTTGAGATCGACGTCGATACTATTGAATCATCTTCAACATTCGTTTTGATGAAACGTACTGATTAGACAAGCCTACGATTCACCTACTGCTTACTGCTACCGGAAGAGCGCTCATGAACACCGAGCGCTCGTCGTCAGACCCGATCGCTCGGTGTGTTGCCTTACTTCGTGATTTATCGGAACTATTCGTATAT
Source organism: Periplaneta americana (assembly GCA_025594305.2). Classification (NCBI taxonomy): domain Eukaryota; kingdom Metazoa; phylum Arthropoda; class Insecta; order Blattodea; family Blattidae; genus Periplaneta; species Periplaneta americana. The sequence goes on along the minus strand of JAJSOF020000011.1, from coordinate 23,961,939 downwards.
GATCGCTATTCATTCAGTCAGTGCCTTCCTGGACTGAAAGCGATATCCCGCGCTCGCTCTCTTGCAGGTCTCTGGTTGGTAATATGCTTAATAAAGTAGATGTTACATAATGAATAGGCTATACCCGCCTGAACAGTTGAGTTTGTGAAAAAAAATTGCTACTACTCTACTGTTTTTTGATAAAATACCGTAAAAGTAATGAACAAACTGAAAATCGTAATTCTGTATTTCCCTATAGCATAAATGGATACACTACTTTTCTCTACTCCTGTAATGGAAGGGGAGTAACTGTGTTTCCGAGTACAGCCAGGTTAATGTTAAAAATGTTGGTAAAAATAAAGTGATGTCCCTGTACAAAGATATGCCAATCAAGTTAATTTTGACAAAGATTTAAGTTTAGATAAACAATGGTGGAAATTCTTCAATTCCAGTAGTTCTGCGAGCACTGAAACTTTCTCAAAACTCTTAAGAATATGTCAATTCTATTTATTTATCCCAAGTCACAATGGAAGTGATGAGAGAGTATTTTCCATGATATCTGCTCAATGGACAAAAGAACGAAATCGACGAAATCGCATGCTAACGGAGACAGTCAGAGGTATCATCATGTCAAGGACATGTCCTGTGAACAGTTCCATAGTTATTTGTTACAAGATATAAGTTTGTCTCTTCAGCTCTTGTGCACAAAGTGGGCTCTACCGATAAGTAGGGTACAGATGTAATACTGATCCAGCAACTAGTGAGAAAACTAACTAAGGTGAGCCATTGTTTTTATCTATAATTTTGTTCATACCAATTTTCAAAAAGTCCTCCTTTTTTCAGCAATGTCCTCTTATTTTAGATTCCATGTCCTCCTATAGAATTCTTCTCATGGTAACCCTACGGAAGTCCTTCTTTATGTAGAAATGAGGATCATGCCAACAAGTCCTGTTAAACCTCGTTCACACTTTCCAAAATAAAAATGAAAAATAATAAAACAATACAGTAGACACGAATGAAAAGACCAATCACACTGCATAATTAACACGCTGCTTTCTATACTGCTATCGGTAAAGACTGATGTTTTCCTTATACGCATATAGCACCACCATTTGACACCGCGTGACCTATGCTGATTCAAGACATGCGTGGGCTGAGGTAGCGATAACATTCACTCTCAACATCGCGAAGTGGAGGGGCAAGGCATTGGATTTGACCTTCAGATGCATTTTCTACAGACGCGGAGTATAGTCAGCGATGTATGCAATGAAGGGGGCGGGGAAGAAACTGGTCACCCTACCTCATTACCTCCTGGCTTAGTTGCCTCATAAATGGTGCCTTGTTGGTATCACTTGTGAGGTTCAGACCTGTGTGGAGACAGTTGACTAAACAACAATAAGAAATTAATGTTCTAAGTCAGATGTTCCCCACATCGCAGGGATTGAAATTGTGTATTTGAACAGCATTGTGCTGAATTCTCTTCCACCCGATTTAGAACTTCTACTACGCACGTTTGGTGTCCTTGTGCTTCTAGGCAATCCTAATAGTTCGTCGTAGCCCTAAATTAACTGTTTCTTACACTCGCCAGTGCATGCGGATAATCTTATATATGCCAGAGCAAGGTCGTCGGGCGCTTCTGCTGATATAAAATAAAAGTAGCCTATTTCTTTATTGTTGACATTGCCATGCGCCAAAATGCACACCAATCCAGAGTTGCCAGATTGGGAGAAAAGTTGCGAATTGGGCTACTCCGGAGCCCTGATTGCGACTAATTTTTACTCCAGGCGATTTGCGAATGTTTGGACTACTAGAAATTTTGACGAGTAAAATTTGGACGGATGGCAACTCCTTGTCATTTTTAAACATCATATCTTTTACATTCCTTTTTCTTTGGATTTATATTTGGCATGACATGGGTTTTCGAATCCTCAATAAATGATTAGCTTGTAACAACTTGAGAGAGTTGAAACTCACGTGAATCACCTCCTTTTAAATATCTTTTCACTATTATAAGTTATTTATTCTTTTATATTGTGTTTGAATATTCACAAGATAACGATGGCTGCTTTTAAGTGCCCAAAAAAAAAAAAAAAAAAAAAAACAGACCTATGTAGAATCGATTAATTTAATCGTGACCTAATTAGAAGGAAAGTGTATAAAATCTTTCCAACTGCATATAAAGTTTTTAAAACCTTAAAATTGTTTAGTCACACGTTAAAAAGTGTTAGAATTTAAAAAAAAAAAGTTATATACCTTGGACAGACGCAACATCGCGTCGAAACGGGCCGTCTGTCCAAGGTATATAACCTTTTTTAAAAATTGTAACACTTTTTAACGTGTGACTAAACAATTTTATGTTTTTAACAAACAAAGTGTTAACGTGAACTAGAATCAATGACAAAGTTTTTGCCGCTGTTCGCAGCAAAGTACGTAATACTGCACGAGTTCACATACTGCAGAACCACTGAACCACGTTAATCCTCTAGCAGCTATGGTTTTTTTGCAAGTAGATCATGACATTGTCCTCCTCCCTCCTTAAAATTTTATATGCATTTTTAATGATTTTAGCAGACTGTATGTATGGTTTACCGCGTCCATTCGGTAACACACAACGTTAATTTTCATCATCACTATCAATATTTCAAGACACAGACTTCCAAGGACGTCACATGATAACAACTAGTTTATACTTCAACTAATCCCAGCACAAAACTTAGTTTCAACTCATATACGAAGAGTAGAATACTGAGTAGCCTTTCTTCAAATAAAGTTTTGCAACAGCGCTTGGTTTCTTGTAACGGCCGCGCACCGATACGCTTCACTGGCTGCAACCTGTACAGATACTACACCCTCCCAATAGCTTCAGTGAACGAACAGTACAGTAAGTCTTGTAGACTTGTAGCGCAGCTATTTAGTCTCGTGCTAAACCGATGATTATCCATTAACAAACTGTGCACAAGTATAAAAGCGTTCATTTATCCATAAAGAAATGGCGGCAGCGTTAGTATTAATATAATAATAATAATAATAATAATAATAATAATAATAATAATAATAATAATAATAATAATAAATTTAGCTTCCCTTATGAAAGGGTTGCCAGATTTGACAAAGCGTATTACATAATTTGGAAATACACCTAAAAGGTGAAATGATATACATTTGAAACGGTTAGGGAATCGAATATACAAAATGTCAGAAAAATTTACACCCAAGTAGCGTTTGTGCTCATTTACAGGTGTTAAGAAAAGGGGGAGAAATATCATCAGATAGGTTAGAATGATTTGAATGCCATATACTTACTTCCTTACTTACAAATGGCTTTTAAGGAACCCGAAGGTTCATTGCCGCCCTCACATAAGCCCGCCATCAGTCCCTATCCTGTGCAAGATTAATCCAGTCTCTATCATCATATCCCGCCTCCCTCAAATCCATTTTAATATTGAATGCCATATACCGCGAGAAAAATAATAATACTATTCTTATGTGAATTACAGTTCATTTAAGTGGGGCGACGGTTAAATTTTGGTTATTTTCAGTAAAAAATCGAATTTTCGTTTTCTTTTAAAAAATAATCAGCAATCTCTTATTCACACGTTGAGCAAGTTTCAATGGTCTGCGGCGCTCGAAAGCATAAAAATTACGCAATATATAAATGGCTGCACCCTTGAACTTCAATTCTATGCATATTTTACAAGCTATTTTCTCGCATTTTTTCAGCACATTTCGTGTGACTAACAAATTAGACTATCAGATTTCTTATATGTTAATTACTTTTTAAATTAAAAAATCATTTGTATAACAATAGGTACTAGAAAATTAAAAAAATCACTTTTGATAAAATACCTATCAGCGAAATACAACATTGAAAAAATCGCAGTTACCGGTCTTTTCTTCGGAGCGAGAGGCACCATTCCGAAAACCTTTCTAAAGTGGAGGGAAAAATACAAGCTAACGAGAGATCTTCAAGATGCCATCGTCACCATCATAATAAAATTTTCTGTAGCGGTATTTTGCCAGCATCTTTATGGTGTACACTCAATTTAAATTGTACTAGGTTCTATTTTTTTCTTATGTCTTAATAATCTCTTTTGTTTGAAACCTGCTTATATAATTTTTCATTTTAAATTGTATTGTGAGCTATTCTGTGTCGCAAGGCAAACCCAAAATATTGGGTCGGACTAGTCAGTTATTAATAAGAATTTATTTATAAAATATAGATGTTTTAGTGCTTATCTAAGTACATCAAAGATACTGTAATTTTTTTGTAGATCATATACTTAAAGTTTGTATGAGGATATAGATTTTGAAAATATGCCCCAATTTTTTAAGAAAAAGAGCATAACTCAGAAATTATCTGGGTGACATGCATGGAAATTTCTAGAATGTATATATATATATATCACACGTGGAATATATATGCCAAAAATGAACCAATTAACTAAAAAACTTCAGAAGTTAGAAATTTCACCCATCTCCTCTATACTGTTTTCGCTGTAAGAAAAATCCTAATGTAAACATAAGCACGTTGCTGTCATACCCGTGAATGGCTGCCAGTCGAAACACTCACACGACGCAGGAAAATATAGTTCGTATATGGAAACCACAATCTTGTATTATTTGAAAATAAAAAATTGAATTCTAGTTATTAATTACGATGAAAAATTTAACTTCACTCATATGTAAAACGCTATGTAAAAGAAAAGCTACTTTTATATTTTATTATGTAGTACGAACGCGGATGAATACCAACAGTAATACCGAGGTAGTTTGTTCTTGTAACAAGCTGGCGTCACTTGAGCTCGTAGTTGTTCACGTAAGCACGTGGTACTGAAGTATGGCTTCTGTATCCTCAACTGTCCACTGTGAAGACATAAGACTTAAAAATAATTTAATTGTAGTAATTATAAAGTAAATGTTTCCTAAGCAAACAAATGCATAGTAGTGAGGTTAGGCCTACTTAACGAGTAACGGTAATTGTTTAACATGAAACAGAATGTACAACAGTAGGCGGGAACACCTACTGAGAATCTATGGCGCCAAACAGCGGCCAATGAAGCCTCACTTCAGTCACGTGCTATTGTTTACATTAGGATTTTTCTTACAGCTAAAAGATTATATATGTAAGTTTTTTTTTCAATCGACTGGCTGAAGGAAGCTGACCTTAAAACTGCACTCTTACAAAAATTAACTAATCTTTTATTAATGTATTCGTAAGAAACTACTCGTTCCAAGCTTCGCTGTTGTGCTTAGTCTTTATTTGAGAATCCATTCTCCAGGTACTGTTTTTAGATTAAGGAACCGAACGTGCTCTGTTGTGTCCCCGAGATGCATACTAAAACGGTTCATGGACTTCAAGCTCGCCATCGTAAGAGGGTTCTTTCCTTGAAGATCCCTTAAGGAGGGGTGAAAGTGGTCTAAATTAGAAGTTTAAAGTTTGGATTACCTTATCACCTCTACAGAAGGTTAATGTTTCCCTCTTGTCCCTTAAAACTTTTGGCCATTTCCCCTCGAAATAGAGAAAGGAACAGACAAACACGGAAAGGACAGACCGGCACAGATGTTAATGTAAAGAACATAACAGTATATGCAAGTTGCGATTGCACTGGAGAAATTTATTTCCGTCACTCTGTGAAACCAACGATTAGACTCGCCCAGTGGGTGTCTCCTGCTTGCAGCATTTTCTCCGACTTCGTTTATGTAACGTTCATACTCTGACATTATTTGAACCGTGAGTGCAGAAACGTAAACAGTAATCAGATTTCGTCGGTATAACTTCCGTTTCGGACCGTGCATTTAGTCGGTTATTTAACAACGCTGTAGCAACTGCGTATTATCTCTTGGGGCCAAGACACAGTACGAGAGGGAAATATAAAAATTGGAAATTTATCTTTTGAAGAATTGGAAAAGTTCAAATACCGGTATCTTGAAGCAGAAGTAACTAATATTAGGGTTACCATGTGAAGAAATTCTATAGGAGGACATGGAATCTAAAATAAGGACATTGCTGAAAAAGGAGGACTTTTTAAAAATTGATATGAACAAAATTTATGAGTAGGGTAAGGTTGCCTATATCGCACCACTTTAGCATTTATAATTTTTATTGAACAATACAGTTTTTATTTTCTGCATTCATTTACAGAGATACAATCCCAGAACATTTACCTTTCATGTAAAAAAGAATCCTTGAATTTTATTTAATATTTTTTAATTAAAATGACATTTTCGAAACACATGTCAGTGGTGCCATTTAGGCAGCTAGTTTCCTAAATAGCACCTGCGGTTTCGCACCTCTTTATCTGCAGGGAACAGGATGAAGGAAAGCTTTTAATATTGAACATATTGAAGAGTATTTGAATGAATAATGCAATAAATGCAAATTACAAGTTTATTGAAATTAATGAAAGAGAGTAACGCATCTTCAAATGAAATTGAAAAAATAGAGCGTAAATTACGTAACATTTAAACTTTCTGAATGCGTTTTTTTGTTACACATTTGCCATGTGCTTCACCAGGCAGTTCAGACTGTAAACTGCGTTACCTTTTCTCCACGATTATCTCGAAGCCACCTAAGAACTGCTTCATGATATAGCTGTCTGAAATGATTTGAAGATAGAAACATCTGAAGGCTGGGCCTATGAGTATTATGACGAGGAAGCTGAAACAGGAGCATACCAGGGTCGTATAGGTGGACATACAGAAGCAGCACTTTTTTCTATGGCAGGTTTGAGTGGCAAATAAAATGTTTGAGCTATTCGACAAATAGTTCACTGTTGATGTAACCTGAATCAGAGCAAACAAATAACGATCCTGGAGGAACACCAGCTGATAATGAAGGATGCACTGTTTGACGTTTAAAAATTATCACAGGTGGCACAAAATACCTGGAGCGCTTGTACAACACACACTTGTTGTATTAACGCCCTTTTCGCCACTTGATATTGCACCCACCTGATGCATTCCTAGTTCAGTTAAAATTTTTGGGGCCTTCTTTCGTACAGTTAGAATTGCTACAGTTGCTCATATCGCACCGGTGCGAATTAGGCACCTACAAAGTGGTGCGAATTGAGAAACTACGCCATAAGTTATTATTTCCTTCATTCTAGCCTATAATCACCACATGTTCGAAAATCCTACTAAGTTAAATGTTCTTTAATATCTCTTTAAACGAATAACATCTTAAGATTATGGATTTATTTGCACACCTATCCGTTATTTAGTTACAAAACGTTAGCTAAATATACATCCACCTGAGCGATTATATTAGATACACTATCAATACGCTGCTGACACAAAGAAGTGGCAGAAATCAAGTGACATGCTAGAAGTTCATGTGGTAAATCGTAACAATACCACTAGATGCCACACTACTACAGTAATTTGTTTTAAACTAGCAGTGGTGCGATTTAGGAAGCGGTGCGATTTATGCTACTCTACCCTAAATGGTAACTATCGGTGTTGGACCCCGTACTCATTTCACCGGCATTATCACCTCCATCTCATTCAGACGCTAAATAACCTAAGATGTTGATAAAGCGTCGTAAAATAACCTACTAAAATAAAAATTGGTATGAACAAAATTAAAGTTAAAAACAATGGCTCACCTTAGTCAGTTTTCTCACAAGTTGTTGGATCAGTATTACCCCTGTACCCTTTCTTCTTAGACTATGATATCAAAGTACCTATCATTACAAATTTATGGTTCCAAGGCAAAGGTGAATTTTTGCGAAAATTTGATTTTGCGATATGTTGTGCATCCTGATGGTCTGTTTATTGTGGCTATTACACTCTTACTACGTCATACTACTTTTGACCAATAAAACGGTACGAAAGGACGTATTTCAACCAATCATGGCTGCTTATCGCACAATTTTATCGCATCCCTAGCATTTGTTTAATTTTATCGCGTCCCTAGCATTTGTTTAATTTTATCGCGTCCCTAGCATTTGTTTCTTTGTTTGCCAACATTTGAAACTGCGCTGGTCTGGACGTCAAAAAAATATATATAAAATTACAAACCACTCCAGTTGATGCACAGCAGTTTCAAATATGACTCACATTGGCATTCAAGAACAAGAATTAATAAAAATCACTGATCATACCAATGCATCTTCTGAAATCCGATTTACAAATAAATGAAGAGCACCATTCGGAAATCCTGAATAAGTTGAATACACCATGTAGGCCTTAATCAACGAGTTCCACTTGTATTACGCACACGTCCAATATAACATCAATTGAACCACCAACCACATTCAAATTTGAAAATTGTACATTCAATAATTATTCCTTTTAAAATTATTCATGTTTATTTTTTTATGTCATCGTCGTTAATTAAAACTTTTCTAACACTTGTGTATATTAGTTAGGTTATGTTATAGCTTCTGCTATATGATATTATGGATAGTCACGTATCAGAGATTGTTTAATATTAAGATTTATTGAAAATCATCTGTCAAGTGACGTTGATTACTGGGATTCGGATAATTGAAGTGGAATGTTGCATTTTAATTAAAAATGAAACTGAATCAACAAAGCCTTCTTGACTAGTAACTTTGCCATCGTGTATAATAGATCGAGAATTTCTCGACGAGAAGGCATTGCTCACTACTGCCATCTAGCATGCATCTAGCGTAATATTTGTAATGTTGAGATGGTACAATAATACATTTGAAGACAGTTGTATTTTCTTAAGTCAATTAATATTTTATTGTATTGGAGTTCTTCGTTACTTCTAATCTTTATATACTTTCTTCTAATCGTGTAATAGCCAATTAAATCCCACTCGAGTTTTGATTTTCTCTAGATAAATCAAAACGTCTAGTGAGATTACTGTTGATAAAATATGGCATGCATATCTCTCTTATTTTTCTCTCTAACCCGTTATTATGAAACATTTTTGCTATGGTTTTTATACTGTCGTTAAAACTTTAAATGTTCGCTCCTGAAAAAAAGCAAGAAATGACATACCACATTTTGCCTTGAAGCCACAGAAATAATTGATGTTATTTCTTCATTAATTGTTTTATAATGCGAAGCGAGTTTCATAATCATTAATTCGTGCAATGAAGTATAACATAATAAATCTGTTTCATAATGTACTATTTTCTACGATATTGCGTAAAGTTACATTTTACTCACTGTTAGCAGTGCTTAAAGTGAGCCTTTAAAATAGTAGTGCTTAAAAGAAGTAGTTACTTTACACACTGCGAAAGAAAATGCAATATCAAATGTTCAAACTTTATTCAAAAAGAAATTAATGCATTATTTCGATCTTTCATGACGTAAATATTACTTGTAACACAAATAAGTAACAAATTTAACATTCATATTTACATTTTAACCCGTATTATTCTGAAGTTACATCTGTAGTACACAGTGCAGTAAGATATAACATTCAGCTTTTCCTAACCATTCGTTGATTATTTGGCCGGTTTAGACGGCCATGAAATCGTGATCATGCGTAAAACAGGCCGTCATTCCATGGATACTTATTTCTAATGGTTCTGAGATTAGAAGGCCGTGAAATCGTGATCTTATAACCTCTCCAATTTGAAATATTTATTCAATGTAAAGTTGTGCTATCTTAGAAAATACTTTGTATGATACACAGTCGTAAAGTTATCTTTTGGCCCTCTTGTGTTAGTGGAACTCGTTTCACAAACTTTACACTCATGCCAAAAAGATAACATTTACGAACTTGTATCATAAATAACTATTCCCTCCAACAAACACATGGCCCTCTAGAAACATTTTAATGTCGTTCTGCTTGCGGATCTGAAATGTTTGATGCTCTGTATGTCAGAGTTAAGATTATGTAGGTAAGTTCTAGAGAGCAACTCAGTTATTGTTTCCATGGTAACTGGTCTTACTGAAACACAAAGACGATATATTCGTTTTTATTATAATACAGGATGATCCGTTTGGGTATGGATAAAATAAAAACACCGTAGAACATTTACTACTGAACTTTATTTGTTTGAAACTTTGTGCATACAACACTGAAAGATGGGAGATTCCTCAGAGATCAGCATGACCCCCATTGCGCACCCTGCACAACTCATAACAGTGATGCAATTCAGCTCATGTCCGTTGTAACATAAGAGGGGTGATTTGTTGAAAAGCTTGAGTAATTTTTATTCTCAGATCATCAATGTTCCTGGGTTTCTGTGACTAGTCAATGCCTTTAACAAAACCCCACACGAAGAAGTCAGGAGGGGTTAGATCTGGGGAGTTTGAGGGCCAAGCTAAGAGATATCTGCTTCTCGTACTGGGTTTCGCCTGCGGTCTCCTGCATGTTTTTTTTTAACACAGATCCTCTTTCTACAAATGTTCGATACCACAACATTATGGAATCGTATTTAGGTACAGTAGTGGCAAAAAAAAAAAACCGGACCGACTCTTGTAGCTGATTTTAGAGCCTTGTTCACTCCAGAGCACGGTAGACTGGTAACTAAGACTTTCGTGGTTCGAATACTGCCTGGGAAGGAAACTTTTTTTGTTCCTTATTCAAATTTATTCCCAATACTTTTCGATTGCAGCGATATTTTACTACTTAATTAACTTATTATTCCCAGAACATGAATTTTACCAGCAATCGAAAAGTATAGGGAATAAATTTGAATAAGGAACAAAAAAAAGTTTCATTCCCAGGCAGGATTCGAACCACGAAAGTCTTAGTTACCAGTCTATCGTGCTCTGGAGTGAACAAGGCTCTGAAATCAGCTACAAGGGTCGGTCCGGTTTTTTTTTTGCCACTACTGTACATTACGCAAACCATACTCACCCCGAAATTCCCTTTAAACTCTTTTAACACTCTCAAATTTAGCATACCAAAGAACATAATTGTGCCCGCTGTTGATTTGTAGTAGCCATTTTAATCATCTACGATTTTTATTTGTCCTTTCAGATTATGCATTGTTGATTGTCATATATGGAAACTCCCATCTTTTAATCATAATATAACCAGCAAGAAATGTTTCTTACTATCATAATAGCTTTATAATAATAAATTAATATTATCCATATCCAAACGGATCAGACTGAAGAATTTAATTTAGAAACATAGAAATTTAATGAAAAGTTCAGTTATGGTTGTAAAATTCCGTAAAAGTAGGTCTTGGGTGTACTTGATAGTTAGGAAATTTATGTTGAAAATATCTGAGTTCATTGATAATTAGGTTATGGTATTCGTCATTGATTTGTGGAATCAATTGCGAATCATCAGCAACAATACAAAAGTGGCAATATAAAATCGACAATATTGTAATGATAGATGGCTCTGATTGGTCGAAACTCGACGGATTCTTATACTCCATTGATGAAATAGTACATGAACAAAATAATCAGTACTGTAGGCCGTAGGCGGAGAGAGAAGGTTTCCTTGGCGGGGGAAGCAAAACCATAGAATCCCGATATAATAAGGTTACGGGGGACATTATTTACCTTCTTCCCCGTTATAGCTAGACCGTGGTACAGTATATTGGAATATGATCATTTAATAAAGGTATTTTCCGGGAGCATATTTTTTACAGTTTTACATCCATATCCGCAATGTTTCGGACCGAATTGTATGAGCTTGAACTATAGGTCTACTACAAATTATAATAGGGAATAACTTAAAACAATCTCCCTATTTTTCTCTCTCACGCACAAACACATGCATACATCAATAACACTATGTAACAGTGCTAACAGAAACTTTTTATATGAAGCTTACCTTCCTGAAGATATCATATGAAATGTAAATTCTAATTATTTTACTTAATCTCTGGTCTTTAAGTTTACATATTGTACTGGGATCACTTTTCTTTTTACTGCATTGTTGTGCAGTATGTTATTCATATTTCTCCAAGTGGCGGCCTGAACATCTGCAGACTTCTAACACATCAGTACAGGCTGTCACTGGTCGAGGAAAAGATTGAAAAAGCGAAACGTAGTTGAGCCTTTTTAATTTCCGAGAACATGAAAACAAACATACCGCTCATGTATCGTACATTATTTTGTGCGAAGATCGTTCATTACATACCTGAAAGACGAATTTCTAATTAGTTGCAATGAAATCTCCATGTTGGTTTCTGTTTAATGACGGCAACTTCGGAAAACCAAGATATCTTTCTTCAACATTGTTGCTATAGAATGTTTTCTGTGTTTACTATACTCCAGCAGGCCGTGATATACGTCTGTCTTTTTTTTTCCCCAGTCTATAAATGCGAACTTAAAACAAACGGTAAAGTTATGTAATGATTTATTTTTCATTTTAATATTTTAACAATATTATTTATATAACATATTGCAGTAATAACATCGGCATCTGGAATCTTGTTGATTTTTTCACGGCTTCCTTAATGTTACTTGTATCAGGAATGCAATAAGTTTCGTGGAGAAGGAGACTTTACTTAATTTTTGCAAATATTTAAAAACAATAATTAACATTGCAATTTAGGTGAAATTGCAGTGGTAAGTTTCCAATTTATAATTATTACTATGTTAAACGTCTCTAAAAATAACATGTTAAAAGCCTAAAGCAGTAAAATGAATGTCGCGCTTAAGCGGTAAGAAGAGGGAAATTGTTATGTGTGTTACGTTGGGAATACTGAATGTGGTATTTCACACTTACCGCGTATTAGTTCTGTGAGGAAAACAAGCAAATACGCACGATCTCCCACAAAAGAAACATTACAATGCTTTTATTCCTCAAATGAGGTATATAAATTCTTGTACATTCAGAAATTTAAAATAAATATCATAGTCCAGGCACATGATCTGAAGACATTAATTCGTCAATTTAAGCACAGAAACTTAATCATAAACAAAAGCAAGATAAATGTTTTGAATTCAATATGTTCTAATGTTAATACAAAAAAAAAAAAAAGAGTTCAGACAAGTTTGGGGGGCAGAGTTCCCCATGCCTCCCCGTAACTCCGCCTATGCTGTAGGCCTAACATTTCGCCTGGCGTTCTAATAAATTGTGTTGAAACAAACCAGAGTTTGCCGCGTGTTATTCACGTACTGCAAAATAATACTATAGTGGCGACTTCAAAGAAGCAATTTCCCATAATGCAAAGGGGGCGTGTGATGTCAGGTGGAACTGTGCGGCTGCTGTTCGGACGAATTTAAATTTAGTTCGCTGGCTCGCTACGTCACAGCAGAGATTGAAAACGGGCAGAAAACTGAACAGGCGCATCAGTTTGTTCGTGGCTCTACGTCGCAAATCACGTTTGTCAGCAGTTCATTCATACCGCTCAGCTGTTTATCAGTGTGAGATAACGTGTGTAGTGCTGTGATAAGTGACTTTGTCAGTTTCTTTATTTACAAACGTCAGATTGGGTTTAGGAGTACTGGAATTATCTTGTGCTGTCAAACAGATGATCAGGTTGACCATAAACGAGAAGGAACAAATCTAACAGTCCTCTTCGCTAGAATCAGGTATTCCAAGACAGGAGAAGTCATTGTACCCAACTATTGCGGAATTTCGCTATTTCATTTCATTTTATTATATTCCATAGATCTTACATTAACAATGAAGCTTTAAGATGTGGAACAAGTCAAAATTTTACAATATTACAATTACAATTTTTACAAATTTTTACAATTTTTACAGTTTTACAATTTTGTAATTTTCTACAAATTTTTACAGTTTTCTACAATTTTTTTACAATATTTTGGCAAGATTTAGTGAGATGAGGTGAGGCCTGAGGATTCTCCAAAAGATTACCTGGCATTTGCCTTATGGTTTGGGAAAACCTCGGAAAAAATCCAACCAGGTAATCAGACCGAAGGGGGTGAAATGAAGTGAGGCCGAGGACTCGCCATATAATTTTAAATTTTGGGGAGACGTAGCGGCGATATTCGAAAACACTCTCAAATTTAATGGAATTTTTAAAATCAATGTTCTAACAAGCAAACATTCTCTTAGAGGCAGATAAATAAGTTTGTTTTTTTTTTCTTCCACAATGTTAATGTCAAAACAAGTACAAATTTTGGCCACTCCAGCGCAATTACGAAGGCCTTCCAGAAAGTATATTTTGCCTGGGGCTGTTTCATGGGAAGATTTACTGGAATAGAGACAACAATTGTTGAGCTCAGTGGCGGCTCCTGCATATTTCTTAAGGGGAGGAAAGAAGTTAACAGCACGAAATGACACCCTCTTGAATGAAACATGCTACAAATTAGTCTACATGCATACATGTAAGACCAGGTAGTGTTGGGTTTGGCCTTGCCTTCTGTATAGCAATAATCTGTTCTTGTAAACTGAGTTTCCTAAATTGTTCAAAATATATTATGTTTTCACTTCCATTCATTTTGAAAATTGTGCAAATTAACAATTACAAGGAAATTCACAATCTCGTAGCATTTTTCGAGCACACTACAGCATCACACGTGTTGGAAGAGACTAGCTACTAACTCGTAACCGGAATTGTTTTACGGAATTGGAAATGGGAAAGGGAAATAATCTGAGGAAAGCGAGAACACTGCACCCACCCACGTGGTCTGTGTTGCCACATGTAAATTTTACAAGTTCAGTATCACATGCTTTTGAAGAATGTCTGTTCTTGTAAAGTCATACTATCGTTATTGTTCAAAGCTGCCGGTGGTCGATTAATTTTTTATGTTAAAAATGATGTAGTTTGGAGTACCTACTTTCAGTTTCAAATATATTTGTACAAAACTGATAACTTGCCTGTTACCATGTCTAGTAAACAATGAATAGAAGTGAATTTCAGGGGCCAACTACGTAGAACTACTTCATCTTTGTTTTACATAAACCCGACTGTAACTTTCAAATATCCACGAAAGTTTCAAACCATGAACAGTAGCCTATATAAAGTGCAATGAATAATATTTTTGATTTATAGTTAAAAAAAGTTTACATGGTGTCTTTCATAGCGTTGCGTTAAAACTGTTTTTGTTGTGTCTCCTCCTAGATGTGTTATAGTCCGGTTGAATGCAACATCGTTAGGTGGCAGCGGTAGCGAGCTTGCTGCACGACCAGTCGGTTTCTATTTCCCGCCCATGACTGATTCAGAGGAGGATCTCCTCCCTCTCCGTTCATTTACTTGCTTTAAAACTCTGCTTCTTTCTCTGGCCGCTAGTGCGCTGTTGTCTGTGTGTGTTAACTGCAGTAGAGGAGGAATGGTGTGCCTTTCCTCCACACAGACAATCTCGCATCTTTCTCACAGTTTTCTACAGCATATGAGCGCGCGTCGTTTGAAACTTGATCAACCGAGGTTTTCTTATAGCTGTGAACTTAAAAATTATCGAAGCTTCCTCGAATTTCAAGGCACATATTTTATTTGGTATTTACTTTCAAAAGAAGAAACTGTGAGGAGGACGTTCCTCCCTTCCCTCCCCCGAGGAACCGTCACTGGTTGAGCTATTTGTCAACATATTTCTCACCGGACACTTTACAATTGTCATGGAATTAGAAGATGAAGATGTAAATGTGGAAGTAGGATTTCGCACTTTATTTAGTACAATGGATTCACGCTCATCAATTTGCGTGGAAACAGTTGGCGATACTGACTAAACAAAAGAACGACCATGCGATACATTTATATTGACTATTACACTCTTACTACGTCATACTACTTTTGACCAATAAAACGGTACGAAAGGACATATTTCAACCAATCATGGCTGCTTATCGCACAATTTTATCGCGTCCCTAGCATTTGTTTAATTTTATCGCGTCCCTAGCCTGTGTTTCTTTGTTTGCCAACATTTGAAACTGCGCTGATCTGGACATAAAATATATATATATATATATATATATATATATATATATATATATATATATATATAATTACAAACCACTCCAGTCGATGCACAGCAGTTTGAAATATGACTCGCATTGGCATTCAAGAACAAGAATTAATAAAAATCACTGATCATACCTATGCGTCTTTTGAAATCCGATTTACAAATAAATGAAGAGCACCATTCGGAAATCCTGAATAAGTTGAATACACCATGTAGGCCTAAATCAACGAGTTCCACTTCTATTACGCACACGTCCAATATAACATCAATTGAACCACCAACCACATTCAAATTTGAAAATTGTACATTCAATAATTATTCCTTTTAAAATTATTCATGTTTATTTTTTTTTGTCATCGTCGTTAATTAAAATTTTTCTAACACTTGTGTACAGTATATTAGTTAGGTTATGTTATAGCTTCTGCTATATGATATTATGGATAGTCACGTATCAGAGATTGTTTAATATTAAGATTTATTGAAAATCATCTGTCAAGTGACGTTGATTACTGGGATTCGGATAATTGAAGTGGAATGCAACTGTTTTAATAACAAAAATGAAACTGAATTAACAAAGCCTTCTTGACTAGTAACATTGCCATCGTGTATTGATGGAGAACTTCTCGACGAGAAGGCATTGCTCACTACTGCCATCTAGCATGCATCTAGCGTAATATTTGTAATGTTGAGATGGTACAATAATACATTTGAAGACAGTTGTATTTTCGTAAGTCAATTAATATTTTATTGTATTGGAGTACTTCGTTACTTCTAATCTTTATATACTTTCTTCTAATCGTGTAATAGTCAGTTAAATCCCACTCGAGTTTTGATTTTCTCTAGATAAATCAAAACGTCTAGTGAGATTACTGTTGATAAATTGAGCTGTAGAAATTATCGCGATGTATTACTGTGATTGGTTGAAATTCAAAATTTAATTACACTTCATTGACCGAAAATGGAATGAGGTTATATAAACGAGATAGTCATGAAGTAAACGGTGATAAGAGTATAAACATTATCAACAGTAATCTCACTAGACGTTTTGATTTATTTAGAGAAAATCAAAACTCGAGTGGGATTTAATTGACTATTACACGATTAGAAGAAAGTATATAAAGATTAGAAGTAACGAAGTACTCCAATACAATAAAATATTAATTGACTTACGAAAATACAACTGTCTTCAAATGTATTATTGGACCATCTCAACATTACAAATATTACGCTAGATGCATGCTAGATGGCAGTAGTGTCTTTATACAGACACTGTAATGATTACTATTCAATTAATCTTAATATTAAACAATCTCTGATACGTGACTATCCATAATATCATATAGAAGAAGTTCTTTTTATCCTCTCAGAGCAGAAGCTATAACATAACCTAACTAATATACACAAATGTTAGAAAAGTTTTAATTAACGACGATGACATAAAAAATAAACATGAATAATTTTAAATGGAATAATTATTGAATGTACAATTTTCAAATTTGAATGTGGGTGGTGGTTCAATTGATGTTATATTGGACGTGTGCGTAATAGAAGTGGAACTCGTTGATTTAGGCCTACATGGTGTATTCAACTTACTCAGAATTTCCGAATGAATAATTTTAAAAGGAATAATTATTGAATGTACAATTTTCAAATTTGAATGTGGTTGGTGGTTCAATTGATGTTATATTGGACGTGTGCATAATAGAAGTGGAACTCGTTGATTTAGGCCTACATGGTGTATTCAACTTATTCAGGATTTCCGAATGGTGCTTTTCATTTATTTGTAAATCGGATTTCAGAAGATGCATAGGTATGATCAGTGATTTTTATTAATTCTTGTTCTTGAATGCCAATGCGAGTCATATTTGAAACTGCTGTGCATCGACTGGAGTGGTTTGTAATTGTATATATATTTTTGACGTCCAGACCAGCGCAGTTTCAAATGTTGGCAAACAAAGAAACAAATGCTAGGGACGCGATAAAATTAAACAAATGCTAGGGACGCGATAAAATTAAACAAATGCTAGGGACGCGATAAAATTGTGCGATAAGCAGCCATGAGTGGTTGAAATACGTCCTTTCGTACCGTTTTATTGGTCAAAAGTAGTGTGACGTAGTAAGAGTGTAATAGTCACCATAATCATAAAATTTCGTAGATAAACATTAACATATGCAAGGGCTAGCGTACTACCATCCACCAATCAAACAGTCTGATGTACTCGTATTAGGGCTGGAGAGTCAACATTTTCTGACAGGAGGTGTAGCATTCTTAGTGTAAATCTGTGAAGCAGCACAAGGTAATTATAATAGCATATATATTTTCATTACTGTGTTCAGGTACGGAAATCTTGAATGAGAAGGCTTGTATAGTTTGACATCAGAACTTTTGTTTCGATTTATGGCTAAGACGCATCATGATTACCGTTCCAATCAACATCTCAAGTCCTTATCACTCTCAAGACAGTGACGCAAACAGTCTGGGCAAGTCTCCGAAGGTAAGTGAATCGACATATCTATAGATAACCCTTTGTGGTGGAGTGACAGACAGTGTGATCCGGAACTGAGGCTAGATTAGATTAGATTAGTTTAGACTTCTGACGTAGAACACGTTTTTCTGCTCACCGATTGCGGGCTCTCGTTTTGGGATCCCTGGTGAAACAAAACAAAAGACTGAATTTCAAATGCTTTCTCTAAGAAGACTATGAACCACAGCCGAATGCTGATGTTATTAGAGTTTGGCCATGAATAGGGTTACCATCCGTCCGGGAAAAAAATCCGGCAGGGATTAAAAAAAATTTGAAATGTCCGGCATTTCACATTTCAACTAGAATTAATATTGAATAATGTGCGATATTATGCATAGCATATCTAAACGAATGGCGAAAACCTATGAAAGAATTTAACTGCTTTCAATGGTTGAAGCTGGAGCACATAAAGTAACATAAAATATGATGATCTATTGACATGCATTGAATTCTTAGATTCTAAAAATGTCACTATTCATGATTCTAAACTATTTTATCAATTTTATTCTGCAGTGTACAAAGATATGCCAATCAAGCTAACTTGGACAAAGATTTAAATTTAGATAAACAATGGTGCAAATTTTTCAGTTCCAATAGTTCTGCGAGCACTGAAACTTTCTCAGAACTCTTAAAAATATGTCAGTTCTATTTGTTTATCCCAAGAAGAGGTCCACTGTATTTCTGAAGACGACTCTCACAGAGAGCTGATATAATAGCAATAATAGGCAATAACAAAAGGCTATTATCATAGATCCAACTATACGCATGGAGAGAGATCTAAACCAAGCTCATCAGGTTGATCATGAAAAGAGGGCCATTTATGAACCTTGTATTCCCTACCTTAGTGCCAAGTATAACATCCCTCTCTTCAATTGGCCAGTGACAGGTTTATTTTTTGGTACTTGGAGTTCATTACCAAAATTTACATATAATTTTTTTTTAATTATCAATACCATCTTTTGAAATTAAAAAAATCATCTCGCAAATTCTTAAGGATTCCCTGCAGATTATACAATTTCATTTATACCACTCAGAAGGTCTTAATTAAGGATATGCTAATTTTAAATAAAATCTTTTATTTATAAGTATAATTTTAAAGTCATCTTATAAGATTTTATTCTATTGATAATCAGTGGTGCTTAATTATTACATTTTATTTTTATAACAATATTCATATTTAATTAATTATATTTGTTTGCTATTAATTTCCGGACCCTCGTGGTCATCCTTAATTAAGGCCATACGATTTTATTTCTCTCTCTCTCTCTCTCTCTCTCTCTCTCTCTCTCTCTCTCTCTCTCAGGTAAAGCATTTATTGTGAGCTGAGACTGATTTCAGAATGTCGCTTCATATGAAGAGAAAATATATTGCATGCCCTTCATTAATTACTTTTTTATCATAGACCCATTTGTAAACCGAAACAAAAGTAACATTTTTAAACTAACACAATTAGTTTAATTCCTGAATATATATTATTTTAATGTACCGAAGTACATATGATATTTCCATGCAGATATTCTGCGTCATCATACAATGAAAGAGTAATGGAGCAGAGAAAAATTCTCTCCGGCACCGGGATTTGAACCCGGGTTTTCAGCTCTACGTGCTGATGCTTTATCCACTAAGCCACACCGGATACCCATCCCGGTGTCGGACAGATTCGTCTCAGTTTAAGTTCCAACTCTTGGGTTCCCTCTAGTGGCCGCCCTCTGTTCCATTACTCTTTCATTGTATTAATTCCTGAAACTAGATAACGAATTTTACAGATGCCGTACAGCCAGCCTAGGCCAACCATTCAACTGATGGCCTCACGTTACATGCCTAAAGGTTAATGATCATCCAACCAGTACGGCGATAACGTGTGGTAAGCACGATGATTCCCTCTTCCCCGTAGCCGTTACAACTAATTTTCGAAACCGGTTTTCGCTACCCATCATAGTTCCAAAATTCACCATGTCTCTGGGTGGGCACCGGTCCCATACACTGGTCAAAATTTCATGAGAAAATTGTAACTAGCTCTCATTCCGTAACACGAGTCAAGGCGTGATGTCTTAGACCATGAAGCTACGGCTCTGACCATAAGGTGTAGTACTGTAGAATAACTCATACAAATCATAATCATATTATTTGATACCTTCCAATAAAGTTCTGTCACTGTGTTGTTAATGGAATGCTTTCTGAAATATATTTGACATCCTTTATGTATTCTGAACATCGTAATCTGAAATATATTCGAATTATTTTCATGGATGCACAACTAGTTGGAGCCAACGCTTACGAGAAACAAGACAAAAATATTTTTCCGTGGCTTATTTAACGCAAGGTCACCTTAGGATATTTGGCACGATTTTGTTAGACAGCTGTGTTCTCCCACTACCACTTGAACAATCGCTGTCGCGTGTGTGTTCCACAATGGTATTTCGCTGAAAACCAAAACAACTGTTAATTCCCCTGGTACACCCTTTGACACGGAAATTGGTCGCTGTTCAGAGAATAAGTCCCACCTCGGAATTGCTCGGGAATCATCGTGTGCGCTGTGTTTACAAGCGTGCGTTTTACATAGAGAGATTCGAAGCAAATTATGCAACGACGACCAAATAACTTTTTGATGACAGCAGAATGAATCTAGTAGAGTAGACTATGATCGGAACAGAGAACGGCGAAGTTTAAACTTGGCCAACTCTCACGTTCTCGTTCCCGGGCTCCGGCAAGCTTTCCGTTAATTGTGAATGTTCACATTTATAGTTCCGTCGCTCTTATTTCCGGCAGCCAACCACGTTGCAGGTAGGCTACATTTAAACGTGTGCGTCTTGTGATTCGCTGATGATGACGTTATGTATTTCCTAAGGCTCGATAGATACTTAATATAATCGCCCGGCATTTTGGCTCTTTCGTTGGCGTTCACAGAAAGCACACGAGGACGTTATTTGCCGCTCAATTATTTGCTTAATTACAGTGCGTTTGATTTATTATCATAGGACCTACGACATGATAATGTTTAACGGTGTGGCAAATAGATTCCTCGTCTGGTAGCTCGGCAACGAAAGAACAAAAATGGCGAACGATACTACCTACCTAGACTTTATAGAGCCTTCACTTCCTAAGATGTAAGCAAAGAGTAGGAGTCACGCCGGGAATAACAGCGTCCCGACTATAAATACACTTCTTTTAACAATTTTCCGTTCTCGTTGTTGTTTCCGTTCCCGGTTTATTGTGAATTAGCCTTTACTTCCAAATGAAGCGGTGAATTCAAAGGCAGTAAAATGCCTGTAGCCAACATTGTCACAGTGACTGGCTTTTCGATTGAATAGTTTTATATTTTATACCATTTCTATGGTTTATTTTTTTGTGATAATTTCTCATCACGAAGCAGAACGCAATTCTGGTAATAGCCGTGCGAATGTGGAGAGTATCAATTCGCAGTACATTACAATCCATTCCAGCAGCCGAGGAGCATGAACCCATAAACTCAACTACCAACGCTTCACGTGCCGACCTCAATGACCAGGAAAGAAAAAAAGAAGCCCACAGGTGTAGCTCATTCCAAATTTAGAGAGCAGCCGATTTTAACTGGGTGTACAATAGCAGCAGAAATGTAGTTCAGTGTCAGAATGCTGTATATTTCTGTGAAACTGTGGAGGCATGAGGAAAATGTTAGGTTGTTCAAGTAAAACCCGGCCATCGCTAATGGAAAGAAAGGAATAAAAAAAGAAAGAAACAAAGGAAGAAAGAAATTGAAGTTACTGTCCAAGAGAGCTACGATGACGGATATCGTCTTCACAGAATCGGTGTGGCCTGGAGGTAAGCCAATGTTTAAGAAAAGTTTCCATCGCTTCGTGCCATGGAAGTACGGTGCTCTTCAGTCTTTTTTTTCAAATCTCCCAAAAAATGAAAATCTCACGGAGGTAAGTCCGGGCTGTAAGGAGATATGGTATTGTTACTAAGCGAAAACTTTGTAACTCGTTCAGTGCTGCCAACATATGGGTCCATGGGGCTCAAGCTCACCTAATAATCTGTCATGGAATGGAATTTAACTGAGGGGTGCACGAATGGCCCAACACTGCGACCTATTGAGATCTATTGCGCTAACCCTCGATATGGAATGAGTTGCGTTCCACAGATCTCCTACGCGCACCGCCCTAACCACATGACTCCCTTAACGACCGGTCCCTACAACCGACAGAATCCATATACCATTCCTACTTCGGCAAATTCCCCCAAGGCGTCCCTGCCGGTCCGAGGCGAAACTACTCCCCCCGAGTAGGTCCGCCTCGGTTGCCATTGCAGAAGTCATCCAACGTCGCTTAACAACATTCCACGGAGGCCGGTCGAGAGAGTCAGCAGCTTCGGGAGGTCGCCTGTAGAGTGAGCTGAAAAACCAGAAACGGGATGATAAGGAAAGGATGATGGGGGAGGAAAGGAAGTGGCGAAGATGTTACGTTTTATTTAACGACGCTCGCAACTGCAGAGGTTATATCAGCGTCGCCGGATGTGCCGGAATTTTGTCCCGCAGGAGTTCTTTTACATGCCAGTAAATCTACTGACATGAGCCTGTTGCATTTAAGCACACTTAAATACCATCGACCTGGCCCGGGATCGAACCCGCAACCTTGGACATAGAAGGCCAGCGCTATACCAACTCGCCAACCAGGTCGACAGTGGCGAAGATGAGTGAGGTTTCAATCGCCTGATAAAGTTACCTGATATTCATCCATAGGAGTGAAGGAAAAACCCCGAAAAAAACCTCACCCAGGCAACTCGTCCTGACCGGGAATCGAACCCGGGGCCGGGACTCGCTAACCCCTCAGCCACAGCGGTGGACAATAATCTGCCATAATATTAATATTATTATCGTTGATTAGTTAACGTGATTCGTGGTGGATTGCTTATTGGAATCAGTAAATAATAGATTGTTTGCTCGACTGTTCTATAATATGCTCATTACATATGATGTAACTGTACATTAAAGTACTGCTATTATATCATTGCAACTAAGTATATGCGATATTGATTAATATCGTACGCGCAACAACGCGCAAACCTTGAAAGGAGCAATCCAAATTGGCAGGCATAAACTGCACAATCAACAACATGTATTTAAAATAAAATAAATTCTGTTCATGTTAATTTAAATATTCGAATAAATTGTGTTCATTCCCTGTGTTTTAATGCGTGTTGCTTTGAGGTTAAAATTGTCAAACCAAAGCAAAAGTGCTCCGTGCCTGCCATCTATAGCAATAGTCGAGAACTCGCTGAAAATACACTCATGGTCACCATTTCATTATCACTAAAGTAACAAGGTAAGATATTTGTAAAAACTCAAAACTTAGTCATTTAATATATTGTGGTCGAACAAAAACAGTCGTATGCGTCTTGACTATAATGGTAATTAAGACGCTATGAAAATATCAAACGCCGCATGTTAATTATTACTATTATAGGCTCGTTGCATAATATACTATTTTAAAATAAATGTGGATTCATTATTTGTGTGAAATTTATTCGCCTCTCCTAACGACTGTCACGTGACTGTATTCATAGTTTCCGAGAAGCGCCACTGCAGAAAGATCTTTTTCCCCTATGACTTAGTTATTTGTTTTAAATATATAGTGCATAAGGATAGTGCTGAGAAGTGGGAGTTGGATTTTCTAACGAATAATTGTATAGGGAGAAGTGCAGTCAGGAGAAACACATTTGCAAGACGCCGTGCTACATAATGGTGAATCTGCGTTTTATTATATATTTCTATTTGAGAAAGGAATCAAGTTCCAAAGTTAAAAAGTTTACATAATTGTTATTTCTGTTTAATTACTACAACTGGTTAGACTAATTTATGCAGAACAGCTATGCTTAACATTATATATATATATATATATATATATATATATATATATATATATATATATATATATATATTATTTGAGGAGAAATATTCGCTCCGACGCCGGGGATCGAACCCGGATCCTTGGTTCTACGTACCAAGCGCTCTGACCACTGAGCTACGCCGAATTCAATCCACAGTACCGGACCGAACCCTCCTCCTTCCATGTTTCCCTAAAGGGAAAGTTGTGGCCTGACTCCAAGTTAGGCATACTGTATATGTTGACGTGTATCCAATGTCAACTGTCATTACACTAGGAGCGCAGTCAGCTGAGTGACTTTTCTCCTCACATATTAATTGTCAATATTACAGATATTATTCTGTAAGACAAATTAATAAATCTATAATATTCTCATAGCTGCAGTGCATATATTTGTACAGATTACTGTGCACGTAACTGCGGAATCCCGGCCAAACAAGTCACTCAGCTGAGTGCGCTCCTAGTATAATGGCAGTTGACATTGGACATATACGTCAACTTATATGCCTAACTTGGAGTCAGGCCACAAAGGGAAACATCGAAGGAGAAGGGTTCGGTCCGGTACTGTGGATTGAATTCGGCGTAGCTCAGTGGTCAGAGCGCTTGGTACGTAGAACCAAGGATCCGGGTTCGATCCCCGTCGCCGGAGCGAATTTGTCTCCTCAAATATTGTCAGTATTACAGATATTATTCTGTAGGACAAATTAATAAA
This sequence comes from Periplaneta americana, assembly GCA_025594305.2. NCBI lineage: Eukaryota > Metazoa > Arthropoda > Insecta > Blattodea > Blattidae > Periplaneta > Periplaneta americana. Next base: position 23,937,100 of record JAJSOF020000011.1, on the reverse strand, counting down.
TCTATAATATAATATGTATAGGTAGAGATTTTTTGTAGTTGCTACAAGGTCGTAATATTATGGAGAAGAACTTTTATTCGGTTGTCGCAATTGGTATTCACAAAATATATATATATATATATATATATATATATATATATATATATATATATATATATATATAAAATGTTACCTACATGTAAATAGAATAGCCCCTGACTAGCAAACGTTCTCATGGGAGGAGATAAAAAAGTTATTTTTTTTCTTCCACCATATTAATAATGTCAAAACAAGTGCTTATACAAATTTTGGCCACTCGAGCACAATTACGAGGGCCTTAAAAAATAAGTTTCCCTAGGATCGTTTACAGGGAGAAAACACAATTTCATGGAAAGATTTTTTGGAGCAGATACAGCAATTTTTTAGCTATTTTTCACCGGAAATGAGATATTTGTCATACCATGGGACAAATTTTCGTAAACTTGTGTGATATGAAGTCTGCCACCTGGGATCGGAACCAGTGTGTCTGCGCCTCTGTCGATTCTAAGGTATTATAATTTTTACTACCCTCGTAATTCCGCTCGAGTGGTCAAAATTTGTACACGCACTTGTTTTGGCATTATTAACTTGATGGAAGAAAGAAAATAACTTCTTTATCTGCCCCCATGAGAATGTATACTTGTGAGCCGAGTCTTACAGCAACCACATAGGTACACTGTAAATTCGTTTGTAGATCTATATTAGAGATGGGAACGATATATTGGTTTTTACGAAATACCGATATTTTCACTTCGATATAGCGATATATCGATATCGAAATTTTGATTCAATATATCGTATAATATATCGGTTTTCTCATAAATTTATCGATTTTTTTTTTTGTGGAATTACTTGTATTATCATTATCAACAACAAAATCCACACTAGACAACTCCAATAATTCCCGAGAGATGGCGCTACTGAAGGTGGACAGTTCCATAATTGTGCAACCTCACTCAATACCTTGTTCTAATTGGTTGGACTGGAATTCGAATTCAAACTGTTTAATATGCAGCACCAAATTCAAATTGCAACGTGATCGAACGAAAGACAGACGGGAGGTTTATCTACTACTGTTTTAATATTGCTATTAATGTTCTCAAAGGCAGGAGCAACTCCCACCCTGAAAGAGAACATTTTGACCTCAAAAAGGATATCAAAACTTTTATTTCTATATTGTAAAATGGAAAGAGAAACATGGATTTAATACCAATGTGACATTTGTTTACGTCATTGATTTCTATGCATAACCTAGTGCTGACATTCTGTTTTCTTATTATATCTTTTAATGCACAAAAATTCTATTCCTATAATCATCACCATTCTTGTTTGGAATGTTGGAGTAACAATAACTTGCAATGGGAACTTACTATAGAAGGATTGTATCAAATCAACTGTGAAGTTTGTTAAAACTTGTAACATTCTAAGTACGGTTTACTTACATTTAAAAATAATTGAAAGTTCTGTTTACTAACATTTTAAAATGATTACGTTGTTAGGTGTCCTGGATTGAATGCTATATAAAATTATAATAATTGAACCGTGTTCCAATATCAAATACTCAACCATGTAGAGTTAACTTAACTCTTTCCCACTATATAATTTAAGCTCCCTTGCCTCCACCATAATCTTTATTTAGGTTAGGACCTACACTACACTATATGGTATTTTTTTATTGGGTTATTTTACGACGCTGTATCAACATCTAGGTTATTTAGCGTCTGAATGATATGAAGGTGATAATGCCGGTGAAATGAGTCCAGGGTCCAGCACCGAAAGTTACCCAGCATTTGCTCGTATTGGGTTGAGGGAAAACCCCGGAAAAAACCTCAACCAGGTAACTTGCCCCGACCGGGATTCGAACCCGGGCCACCTGGTTTCGCAGCCAAACGCGCTAACCGTTACTCCACAGGTGTGGACTATATGGTATTGAAAATGTATTGTTTATTATTACAATTTTACATTTATGCTTTTGACTGTTATGATGTTAATTTCAATGGTAAAAAGAAATACTAAAATTTAAGTAATTTTATTGTAATACAGTAAATGTACGCCTGAAAATGCAACTTGCTTACGAAATAACGATATATCGATAATCGTTCGATATATCGATATATTTTCAGTTTATCGAAATTAGGTTTCAATATATTGCAATATCAATATATCGGTATTTAATTTATTTCCTCCATCACTATTCTATATTAATATACTATCCCTTTTCTTATTTATTCAGTGCAGCAATGATAGATATGACAACCACGCCTAGTAATATAAAATCTGTAATCATTGTTCCATTGATGGTAATGTCGAGGGAAACTTCTCTTACTCGCGAGAGATATTTTATAATATATATCTCTTTAAATTAAGAGTTGTTTAACGCGTTTTTGTTTACCTGCACCGACTAGTATCCGGAATTGTCTATCAAATGTTTTTCATAACTTGAGGTTTATTTTGGTGGTAGCCAAAAGCAAACCTTGAACACAGAGTCATCAGCCAGATTGTAAACACACGATCCTGGATGGGAGCCAGATACAGTTGGTTCAATTATTTTCCCGATGATGGAACCATATGCATTGCGCGACTACCTGCCCATTACCTGGGTATACCTTCAAGGTACATTTTTTAATTGGTTATTTTACAACGCTTTGTCAACTGATATGGTTATATAGCGTCTGAATGAGATGAAGGTGATAATACCGGTGAAATGAGTCCAGGGTTCAACGCCAAAAGTTGTCTAGCATTACTCTTAATGGTTTGAGGGAAAAACATCAACCACCTAACTTGTTCCAATCAGGATTTGAACCCGGGCCCACTCGTTTCACGGTTAAGCATGCTAACCTTTACTCCACAGCGGTGAACTCAAGGAACAATGAGAGAGAGAGTTATAATTAGACTTCGTGGAATTGCCACGAGAATCGCAAGGTTTACTACGCACGCGGTATAGACTGTATGAGAAGGGCGCGTGCAAAGGATGGAGTATGCCTCTGATGTAAACACTGAGCAGTATACTGGGGTTACAATAAAACCTGTATCCTGCATTCAAGAAATATAATGAATGATCATTGAAGTAGGAAATGTCTAAACATGTAAATATACAATTATTTCATAGTGAGATATATTAACTCTTAAAATTTAATATAAGATACTCACATCATCCTTAAATATGTGCATTGCAGTGAAGAGTTACGTACATTTTGAGCGACTGCAAAGTACCCTCCTCCGATGGTCACTTGAACAGTTTTTATTTTGGGAAAATGTACGTTCAACATCACACGATGTAATACGTACATATTTTAAGAATGGAAAGTCACTACTTTTTAGTACACCAACTTCAGATGTCTTGTCGTGACCTGATGGTACATCATTTATAATACGAATTTGTGAATAGACAGAATTTTTAGCAATAATGTTTCTCAACTTACATTTCAATTTTTCTGAAATTAATGAATTGTTATTTTGGATAACGATTTGTGATACTTTATCCACTATATTAAGGGCTTCTGAGAGTTGTAGTTTAGACGATTCTAACAGGATGATGCTTTTGGACATGATTTTAAAATTAGAATCAATGAACAGAATATCTTCCAATAGCTGTTCAGAAGGCATTGATTTTACAGCTGCAACAGCAGAACTGTCTGCGCTATCCAATGCATCAATTACCTCCATTATTTTGCCGTAATGTTCTGCGTAATAATTAACAGCATCCAACCACGTTCCCCAACGGGTGAAGACTGTCTGGGGGGTAAGTGTATTCCTGGGGCAATTATTTGGAACAGTAACACTCTCATTGTAGTATGTTTGATTGAATTCTTGTCTTCACTGAACAGATGTTAAGCTTTGACTATTCCAACCACAGTAATGCAAAAACAAGTGCTTACATAGGTATACATTAGCTGTAGCTGCTCTATCTATTTGGACCGGTCACAACTCTTAACATGAATTGCTTATACTACGAGACCGGGCGGTCGCTCACCTCCTCTATACTACCGTACATCGGCAACCTGATTGCATGCTGCGTGTGGCAATTCAACGAAGTCTAGTTATAATAATCTGAGATAAAATAATTTGCTGTTGTTCGACTATTTAAAGCGGTTTTTGTTATGGTTCCTATTGAATGAATAGTAAATTATCAACTACGAGTACAAATAGGTTTTCACCCGGTGACACAGATAACAACGAAGACAACAAAATAAAAATAGGCTGCAAGTCTAAATACTTCTGCACATGTACTTCATTCATTTTCTATACTTCTGATGGTAATGAAATTTCAACCATTTATTATCAGAGTACACTAAAGTAAAACTATGCAATACCATTTTAATATATCCATTATGATTGTACTAGGGCTCAAATGAATATTCGTTGTTAAAAATTCCTCTTTTTTGCGTCTAGAGAAATGAACACAAATCATATATTTTTAGAGATATTTTAGCATAACTGCGTTATTAAGACTATCTTATGTGTATTAACATGTCCTGAAAATGTCATAACCCTGAGTTAAGTAATTTTTGAAAAAATGGGTAGCAATGGCATGAATCTTAAAAAAAAAAAAAAAAAAAAATCTTTAACCCTCCGTCTGGCGCGGCGGCGCATGGTGTGCGCCATGCCGTGATTTTCCGGTTGTATGTGGTGGGGATAAGTTCATATTTCTTCTGCGCACGCCTATTTCTCCATTTGAGTGTTCGCTTTGTATAATAATAATAATAATAATAATAATAATAATAATAATAATAATAATAATAATAATAATAAATAATAATAATTCTGCGCACGCCTATTCCTCCATTTGAGTGTTCGCTTTGTATAATAATAATAATAATAATAATAATAATAATAATAATAATAATTCTGCGCACGCCTATTCCTCCATTTGAGTGTTCGCTTTGTATAATAATAATAATAATAATAATAATAATAATAATAATAATAGTAATAATAATAATAATAATAATAATAATAATAATAATTCTGCGCACGCCTATTCCTCCTTTTGAGTGTTCGCTTTGTATAATAATAATAATAATAATAATAATAATAATAATAATAATAATAATAATAATAATAATAATAATAATAATAATAATAATAATAATAATAATTCTGCACGCCTATTCCTCCATTTGAGTGTTCGCTTTGTATAATAATAATAATAATAATAATAATAATAATAATAATAATAATAATAATAATAATAATAATAATAATAATAATAATAATAATAATAATAATTCTGCGCACGCCTATTCCTCCATTTGAGTGTTCGCTTTGTATAATAATAATAATAATAATAATAATAATAATAATAATAATAATAGTAATAATAATAATAATAATAATAATAATTCTGCGCACGCCTATTCCTCCATTTGAGTGTTCGCTTTGTATAATAATAATAATAATCATAATAATAATAATAATAATAATAATAATAATAATAATAATAATAATAATAAGGAAGTGTGTAAGAACGCTCTTAAAAATATTGAGTTAACATTATAGAAAAGTCCGCTTTTTAATTAAAAATTGTGTGGCGCACAGTGTGCTCCACGTGCCTGGTCGTGTTATCAGAAAATACGCGCCCGCCAAAGGGAATTAAAAAAATATTCCAGCTTTCAATTCAGTAGATAATAACCATTCTAAATTCATTCAATAGCCAAACGTTCCCTTATTTAACAGAATATATTTCAAAAACCCACCATCATTTGGACCAAACCTAAAGCAATTTGATTTTACTCTTTTTTTTTTTTTTTTTTTTTTCAGTCACCATAGCAACCATCTTTCCTTAACTTTTTTTTCCGTTGTTGGTAACTCTATAGCATCGATTATGGTTGTGCTAACAGATGGAGTTATTTGTCAACAATGTGACGCTGAAACGTGTGTTCAGGTTACTGAACCAGAGACAGTCCTGATGTATTTTTATATTTGTGATGACAGGTTAATTAATATTAACCAGGCACACTCACAATCACATTCATACAAATTTCCAGACTCTAGACACCCAGGGAATTCTTCTTCTTCAAGAAAAATTCACCGAGAGCTGAGCCCTGGAATCGAACCCGGGACCCCCTGATCTGGAAGCCAGCATGCTGACCAACAGACCACGGAGGCAGTCCTTTTCTTAACGTGACTATACATTTGAATTAATTAAATGTACAATACCGGTACAACTAATTTTATTAGTTTTACGTATTATATAGGGTCTAAACTTTAAATTTTGTTAACTCTTTTATAGATTATAAAATTTACTTTGAATTATTGATAAAGTCTGCAAAAATAATGTCATATTACAGCCTAAGCTATTCAGAAAAGAATGCAGATAGGCTACTGTGTTTAAATCTTATCAATAATAAATCGACTTTGTTGAAAATAGGTTGGATAGAGTCTTCAAAAAATGAATAAGATATTTTGAAAATAATTTTATAGTGATTAGCAAAAAAAAAAAAAAAATTGTAATTTTTCATTTTTTTTTTATATTCCGGGAAAAAAATACAACCCAATCCAGGACACAGGACACCATTAAAATCCAGGACGTCTGGTAACCCTGCAGCGGATTCCATATGAAATAAAAGTGACTGATGCAGCACTTTGCCGCTGCTTATTGTTCATCCACGTGTATTGCGACCTGTGGGGTAGCATTTGGCGCGGAAATTGGGTCGTATAACAAACACATTTAGAAGGTTCCGACTTTACCGTTATTTACCAGAGCTTGTTGACTTGGGCACATTCCCAGGTCGCGTGTCGCCAAGCCGTTTCACTCGGAATTATTTAGTCTCAATGGGTCAACAAGGTCGCCGTGTGCCCGGAATGACTCCTTGCTTCAACGAAACCAATTCGGAAATCTCCGCCAACGTTATTCCTCCCCCTCTTTGATACTGTGCACATTTTGTTATAAATAGTCTATCCTTTACTCTTTCAGGAAGAAAAACATCTGTATTAATAGGACGCTCTTTGCTTAGTAAAAATCTTCCTTCGCCGCTATGAGTCACGTTTGCTTTTTCTATAGTAATCTCAGACGTCGAGTGACATTTATTAGGACTATTTCGTGAATAAAATAAACATGTAAACAATATATATCCCTAAAATTCGCTCACATCTATACTAATAATAAATCTGTAGCCGAAATTTTTCTAGTAATTTTCGATTTTCCAAAAATAATTGGTCCTAACATATGTAATTAACCACCCTGAAACCGAAAATCGCTTTTTTGAAATTTTTGTTTGTCTGTCTGTATGTTTGTTACCTTTTCACGCGATAATGGCTGAACGGATTTCGATGAAAATTGGAATATAAATTAAGTTCGTTGTAACTTAGATTATAGGCTATATGGCATTCAAAATACATTATTTAAAAGGGGAGTTATAAGGGGGCCTGAATTAAATAAATCGAAATATCTCTCTTATTATTGATTTTTATGAAAAATGTTGCATAACAAAAATTTCTTTAAAAATCATTTCCGATAAGTTTTATTCTTTGAAAAATTTGGTAGAACTGATATTTAATGACATGAATGAGTTTTAAAATTAAAATACCTGCCATCTAAGGCATTAAAAAACAAATGACTTCGTCTATAAGGGGCCTTGGACAGCAACAATCGAAAGCTATGAAAGATAGCCTACAGAGAATGTTTCTGTGTTTGTGTGAAGTAATATCGGAAGCTAAATTAACCGATTTGTATAATTAATTATTAATTCACCATTGGAAAGTGTAGTTTCTCTGTATGGACATAATGCTATAATGTTATTACAGTAACTTCTGAGTGAATTGAGGACAGGTAAGATTAAAATAGCTTCTTATGCACAGAAAACTTGATAGACTATTCTGTGTTTTCGTTTCCTGTATTTCTTAAAATAATGTTTATCTCAGAGAATTAACGAACAACGAGAGTGTATTGATTTAGTATGCAGTAATAATATGTTAGCTTAGCATTTCATTATTTTATAATCCAAATTTTAACTATGCTCAGTTGAATCGAGTTAAAATACATAAAATACATATGCATTAAATGCAATGCAAAAAATTTGGGTAATGAGCCAAGCAGATTATGTTGCCCTGTTGTAAAATAAAATTTGTTCCTCCTGAGATTCAAGAGCCCCCATAACAAATTGAAAACTTACTTATCGGGGTACATCCGTTATCAACACACTTTTTATATAATATAATATAATATAATATAATATAATATAATATAATATAATATAATATAATATAATATAATATAATATAATTTAAGTCATTTAAGTTATTTGAAGGGTTCAGAACCATAGTGGGCCAAGCGCCATTTACTGAATAAGTAGAAAACAAGAGTTAAAATTAAGTTATTACCATAATTCAATGGAAACATATAACAAGTTAAATAAAGTATACACATTAAATGTAAATGATGTCAATGTTCATTGAACTATGGATGCATGTAATAAAAATTAAGAAACATGTTAAAGGAATTGTCATTGCACCAAATGAGTGCTCTGTGGACCAAAATGATTCCATTTTAATTATTTAAATATAATTTAAATTAAGTAACATATTAAACGATTTATCCTTCTATCAAACACGAATATTCCCTGGATCAAATGTCCTATTTTAATTTTGTAATTACTTTATATTTATTTCTAACGGGTGCAGCGGAGCGCACGGGTACGGCTAGTAATGTTAATAATTGTATATTTATGAATACTTAACCTATTCAGACATTGTGAAGTCGAAATACAGTAGAACCCCTATTATCCGCGGTAATGAAGGGGGTTGACTGAACGGTTAATCGAAAAATCGGATAAGCCGTACCATAAAATATTTTCGTAAATTAAGTGAATAACACTGGTTATTTTCTCCGTGGTCTTGTGTTTAATACGCTAGGTAGTGAATCAGAAGTTCATTAATTTAAGTTCGGTTGTCAAAGACGTGTTTTTAAGAGGTAAAAGAATAGTAATATACGTTACAAGAGCGGTATGTTGACGTTTTCATGGTCGAGGAAAAGATTGAAAAAGCGAAACGTAGTTGAGCTTTTTTAATTTCCGAGAAGATGAAAACAAACATACCGCTCGTGTATCGTACATTATTTTGTGCGAAGATCGTTTATTACATACCTGAAAGACGAATTTCTAATTAGTTGCAATGAAATCTCCATGTTGGTTTCTGTTTAATGACGGCAACTTCGGAAAACCAAAATATCTATCTTCAACATTGTTGCTATAAAGTGTTTTCTGTGTTTACTATACTCCAGCAGGCCGTGATATACGTCTGTCTTTTTTCCCCCCAGTCTATAAATGCGAACTTAAAACAAACGATAAGGTTATGTAATGATTTATTTTTCATTTTAATATTTTAACAATATTATTTATATAACATATTGCAGTAATAACATCGGCATCTGGAATCTTGTTGATTTTTTTCACGGCTTCCTTAATGTTACTTGTATCAGGAATGCAATAAGTTTCGTGGAGTAGTAGACTTTACTTAATTTTTGCAAATATTTAAAAACGATAATTAACAGTGCAATTTAGGTGAAATTGCAGTGGTAAGTTTCCAATTTATAATTATTACTATGTTAAACGTCTCTAAAAATAATATGTTAAAAGCCTAAAGTAGTAAAATGAATGTCGCGCTTAAGCGGTAAGAAGAGGGAAATTGTTATGTGTGTTACGTTGGGAATACTGAATGTGGTATTTCACACTTACCGCGTATTGGTTCTGTGCGGAAAACAAGCAAATACGCACGATCTCGCACAAACTTCTTTTAATGGCTGTCAGCGGAAAGATAGGAATAGTAAAGGTCTCATGTTGTAGATTTACATACTGTATAACCTTTATCCTTGATTTTTATTAAATCGCTCATAGCTGTAACATCAGTCTCGTATCGTGATGCGAGATGACTCACAATTTCTCTTTCCCCAACCACTTAATTATTTGGATTTTATTCGACACTTAGCACAACACGTTTTTTTTTAACTCATGGAAAACATTTTATATAGAAGTAATAGAGTATAGCAACTCGAACAGTGGATCAAAACTGTGTAGGCCTAAGTGTAAATGTTTGTAATAACACTCTAGAAAAAAATACGTATACTAATATAGCGTACAACAGTATCAACTTCTTACGTTTCTGTAGCGAAAAAAAAAAAAAAAACGAGCGAGAGAAAGATAATCGGATAATCCGACAATCGGTTAATAGGGTGGCGGATAAACGGGGTTCCACTGTAGATGAATAACGAAAACTGCAATAAAGAAATTGAATGTTATTCAGTAATGCCAATTGAGAAAAGCGAAATACAGGTTTAATGTTATAAAATACTTCAAACTAAAAGTTTAGAAAGAAAAAACATATTTCAGTATTTGTAGATGCTTTAATTAAACTTTTTTAGCCACGGGCGTAGCTCAAGCGGTAGCGCGTTTGCCTGTTGATCCGGAGTCGCGCTCAGTCGTGGGTTCGATTCCCGCTTGGGCTGATTGTGATTACCTGGTTGGGTTTTTCCGAGATTTTTCCCAAACGTAAGGCAAATGTCAGGTAATGTATAGCGGATTCTGGGCCTTATCTCGCTGTCACTAATTCCATCGACGCTAAATTACCCCGTAGTTGAGACAGGATCGTTAAATAACCAGTAAAAAATAAACTTTCCTTGAAGAATGCATTATCAAGTTTATGTTCAAATATGACAAGCCGAAAGCTCTGAGCGAGGGACAAGAGAAGAAAAGAGCGAAAGATAGTTGAGTATATATTTGTATGGTCTGTGATTGCATAACAGACAGAGAACATCCATGCTGTGTGCTACCGCAAATCAAACAATAAGACGACATTAAACTTTGAAAGTATTCATATGAAATTCTCAATTAAATGGTTTCATACGATATTCTGAAAATAAACATTTTAAAAAGCTAGACTCTGGCTAGATAATTATATCAAATATGCTATATTTGAGACTATACGCATTTCTTGAATTTCTATATATCTTAAGTGTCACTCTAAAATGCTAGATTTGGTCATAAAATGGCTAAGTTGCCAGCACTGATCTGAGCTGGGTACTTTCGCTGAACCTGTTTGTGTCCACGCTGGAAGGACACCCGCCAATCCTGCAGGGATGACAACCCAGTTCACACGTCACAGATATCATGTACGTGTATAGGCAGACACAAGTAGAATTTTGATTAGTGATCTACTTGGAATTGGTTTCCCAAACCGCGCAAGTGTTGAACCTCATCATCATACCGAATCCTTGGCCTGGAACAATTCCTCATCTGTTTGAATGACACGTAAACAAATCAACGTCTGCAGAATTTATATTGCTTTGGTGGTAGAAAGCTTATCTATCAGCATCGATGACATGCTGACATAATACGTACTATATAACGGTACATGCAACGACTATTTTTATTGATTATTTCACGACGCCGTATCATATATGTACTAGGTTATTCAGAGGGGATGGAATTAGTGATAGCGAAATGGTATTTAGCTAGATGAGGCCGAGGATTTGTCATATGATTACCTGACATTTGCTTTGGAGCTGGGGAAATGCTCGAAAAAAAATCCCGACGACGTAATCAACCCAAGCGGTAATGTCCCCAACTGCGAGCGCAACTTCGGGTCGGTAAGCAGACGCGCCTACGTAATGCTCTTGTTCTCCTTGTATTACACTTTTCTCCTTGTATTCCCATTGTTATAATTTTACTCCCCCTTTTCTCCTTATATTCCCGTTCTACTTGTGTTCCCCTTGTTCTATTTCCCTCATTATTGTTATATTCCCCTTGTTCTCCTTACTTTCTTTGTAGTTCCTTTGTCAACCTTATAGTCTTCTTGTTCTCCTTGCATTCACCTTGTTCTCTTGTATTCCCCTGGTGACACTTGTATTTTCCTTCTTCCCCTTGTTCTTGTATTCCGCTTGTTCTATTCCCCTTATTTTCCCTGTATTCCCCGTGTTCTCCTTGTATTTCCCTTGTTCTCCCTTTGCTCCCCTTGTTCCCCTTGTTATCTTTGTCTTCCTCTTGTTCTTCCTTTATTCCCCTTTTTCTGCTTGTATTCCTCTTATTCTCCTTGTATTCCCCCTTTTTTCCCTATATTTCCCTTGTTCTACTATTTCCCTCGTTTAACTTATATCAAATTCCCTTTATTCTCCCTGTACTCCCCTTGTTCTCCTTATCTTCCCCTTGCTCTCCTCTTGTTCTCCTTGTATTCCCCCTTTTTTCCCTATATTTCCCTTGTTCTACTATTTCCCTCGTTTAACTTATATAAAATTCCCTTTATTCTCCCTGTACTCCTCTTGTTCTCTTTGTCTTCCCCTTGTTCTTCCTGTATTCCCCTTTTTCTGCTTGTATTCCTTGTGTTCTTCTATTCCCCTTGTTCTCCTTGTATTCCTCCTTTTCTCCCTATATTCCCCTTGTTCTCTTGTGTTCCGCTTGTCCTATTCCCCTTATTCTCCCTGTTCTCCCCTTGTTCTCCTTGTCTTCCCCTTGCTCTCCTCTTGTTCTCCTTGTATTCCCCCTTTTTTCCCTATATTTCCCTTCTTCTACTATTTCCCTCGTTTAACTTATATCAAATTACCTTTATTCTCCCTGTACTTCCCTTGTTCTCCTTGTCTTCCCCTTGCTCTCCTCTTATTCTCTTTGTATTCCCCCTTTTTTCCCTATATTTCCCTTGTTCTACTATTTCCCTCGTTTAACTTATATCAGATTACCTTTATTCTCCCTGTACTTCCCTTGTTCTCCTTGTCTTCCCCTTGCTCTCCTCTTGTTCTCCTTGTATTCCACCTTTTTCCCTATATTTCCCTTGTTCTACTATTTCCTTCGTTTAACTTATATCAAATTACCTTTATTCTCCCTGTACTCCCCTTGTTCTCCTTGTCTTCCCCTTGCTCTCCTCTTGTTCTCCTTGTATTCCCCCTTTTTTCCCTATATTTCCCTTGTTCTACTATTTCCCTCGTTTAACTTATATCAAATTACCTTTAATCTCCCTGTACTCCCCTTGTTCTCCTTACCTTCCCCTTGCTCTCCTCTTGTTCTCCTTGTATTCCCCCTTTTTCCCCTATATTTCCCTTGTTCTACTATTTCCCTCGTTTAACTTATATCAAATTACCTTTAATCTCCCTGTACTCCCCTTGTTCTCCTTGTCTTCCCCTTGCTCTCCTCTTGTTCTCCTTGTATTCCCCCTTTTTTCCCCTATATTTCCCTTGTTCTACTATTTCCCTCGTTTAACTTATTCAAATTCCCTTTATTCTCCCTGTACTCCCCTTCTTCTCCTTACCTTCCCCTTCCTCTCCTCTTGTTCTCCTTGTATTCCCCCTTTTTTCCCCTATATTTCCCTTGTTCTACTATTTCCCTCGTTTAACTTATATCAAATTCCCTTTATTCTCCCTGTACTCCCCTTGTTCTCTTTGTCTTCCCCTTGTTCTTCCTGTATTCCCATTTTTCTGCTTGTATTCCTCATGTTCTTGTATTCCCCTTGTTCTCCTTGTCTTCCCCTTGTTCTCCCTGTACTCCCCTTGTTCTCTTTGTCTTCCCCTTGTTCTTCCTGTATTCCCCTTTTTCTGCTTGTATTCCTCGTGTTCTTCTATTCCCCTTGTTCTCCTTGTATTCCTCCTTTTCTCCCTATATTCCCCTTGTTCTCTTGTATTCCGCTTGTCCTATTCCCCTTATTCTCCCTGTACTCCCCTTGTTATCCTTGTCTTCCCCTTGTTCTCCCTGTACTCCCCTTATTCTCTTTGTCTTCCCGTTGTTCTTCCTGTATTCCCCTTTTTCTGCTTGTATTTCTCGTGTTCTTGTATTCACCTTGTTCTCCTTGTATTCCCCCTTTTCTCCCTATATTTCCCTTGTTCTACCATTTCCCTCGTCTAACTTATATCAAGTAGTCTTTGCACGTTATGATTTGGTTCCAAGAGTCTTCTTTCCAGATAATATGTACTGCTGTCGTATATTGTAAAGTGACCTCATGATGAAGTCGGTAGACATGTGGCGTGAGGTTATGGCTTTGCTGATGCTGATGCCAGAGGGAGGATCAGGTTACGACTGAGGTCATCACACCTCAGCAGTTCTCGTGCGTGAGTACATACATGTGTTGGAAATACGATTGTATCGTGAGCCATTGCTCTGATTACAAATGGGCGTTGCTAGTTGAGTGTGCATCAGTCTGAAACGAGTATTAATAGATATTAACATCACGTCGATATGCTCGTGTTTCTATAATCCTGATCCTTCAGGCCCTAAAAGAGAACATACGCCAATTACACTTGTAAACAGTGATGCAAAGTGGGTAACATCTGTTGCACCAGATGTAATGGGGTCTCCACAGTGAATCCGAAACTCGAGCCTCATAATTATTCAACTAAACTTTTTAAGTTGTGATTATGTATAGTAAGCCTTGGATATTCATAATAAACAAAACCGAAAATGGTTGCCATGAAAATGAGCATATTGTTTGGTAAATAATTACCGGTACTCCATGTTTGCTGATAAAAAGTTTACCTCATTCTATGGTGTGAATTTAGACGCCACAGCTAGAGCACTGGACTCATCCTGTGGACCCGGTTCGAACCCCGGTATACTCCCGTGGTCCAGGTAACACAGGTGTCTTCTCCGGAGCTCCGGTTCGCTTGTAACATACCAACGAATATCCATCATCACCTCATCTAATCGCGGGTGTAGCATAGACTAGTGGTATTCAATATTTTTTTAGCGTACCCCCAAAATATATTTGTACCCACAAACTGTATTGAAATTAAATAAAAATTAACAAAAGGCTATGATTAAGGTTATACTAAATAATTATTATTATTATTATTATTATTATTATTATTATTATTATTATTATTATTGTTTAGTCAGCTATTCGAAGACAGGTCTGAACCTCACAAGTGATACCAAGAAGGCACCGTTTTTTAGGTAACTAGGCCAGGAGATAATGGGGTAGCTTGGCCAGCTACTTTCCTCCTCCATTGCATACATCGGCGATTAGCTACATATTACACTAATCAGATTCAGATGCATACAGACAAATAATAATAATAATAATAATAATAATAATAATAATAATAACGGTTTATTTTAACTGGCGGAGCTAAGGGTCATTTGGCTTTCTCTTCCACTCAACCAGTATGATACAAAATTACTACATTGCTATAAACAAAACATAATTAATACGATACAATACATTATTAATATAACATAATGACAATTCCTTTTATCTTCCCAACACACCAATAAAATAAATATATAATAATAATAATAATAATAATAATAATAATAATAATAATAATAATAATAATAATAATAATGTTTTTCCTCTACTGTCAAGTGAGATGTACTTCCTGATAATAGATGTACATATCAGCCAGAACCTCAATCAAAGTATATCATTATTATTACACAGTAGTTATCGATGCAATAATAATAGTAATGATTTACGTAAAATGTTATCCAAGCAAGGAAAAACAAGAGTTGATATTGCAAAATAAACTATAATATAATGCAATAAATCAACAAGTATAATAAATATGTCAGCATTTCTACATACGTAATCAGTGGGATGCGTATCCTTGAGACAACTACGCGTACCTTAGATTGAATACCACTGACGTAGACCAATCTCCTATGGCTCACTCTGGGCAACGGCTCTGTCGGTAAATTGGTCTACACAACTGGCTTCATATGGGTGAAAGACGAACAGTAAAGTACCCGCCATTAGAAAGAAAGAAAAATAAATAAATTTTTGAGAAATTATGTCAGATAAAAATTCAGTTTTTATAAAATTGAGTATCAATCGATAATAAAGTGGTACCTGTTTTTTAAAGGGTTGTCCAGGAAGCAAATTCATGCAGATATAGTGGATACATTGAGGGATCATTGTCGTTCTTATGAGGATTAGGACATCAACAGTATCAAAGCAAATTACTGTAAAGATAAACTAAAGGAGCTGCAGAACAGGACTTAAAACTGGTTTATATTCGACAGAGAACATTCGTCAAGGTAGAACATTTTTATTTTCGCAAGAATTGGGATTATTATTTGTATTTAAGAAGACTACCCACTACATTGTAGGCCTACCAATACATACAAAAAATCCACCGCGAAACTGAATACAGAGGGTTCTTTACGATCTCTGATAACGAATTTGAATGACGTCATGTGCGTCAGGAATCACACCGACAGCTGAATTGCGCCGAGAGATGACAGACCAGTAGTGAGTGATTTCGTAATCAGAGTGCACGGTGTATCACAGTAGCAATGCCCAAGAAAATCGAGCCTTTTTGGGAGGGGTACATAACAACTCTTTCCGATGCCAAGTACAGTTATGTGAAAATCATAGGAGCCTGCAATAAACGTGGTTTCGTTATTTCCAAGAAAGACATCTTGTGTGTACGTAATAAGACTGTCAAAGCTCAGATGGCATGAATTCCAGAGTGGAAAAAGCAAACAAATCCATCCCCGTCACAAGTTGCCGCACCCCACGAGATGATACAAATTAATTCCACTCGAGCTTTACCAATCTTATTAAGTACACAGAAGATCCCTTTCTTGGGAATAACGAAACCTAGTTTATTGCAGGCTTCTTTTATTTTCACTTAACTGAACTTGGCATTGGAAGGATCGTAATGTACCCCTCCCAAAAAGGCTAGATTTTCTTGGGAATTTCTGCTGTGAGTCGCCGTGCACTCTGTGAGATTACTCACTACTGATCTGTCACCTCGCGCCACATTTCAGCTGTTGTGTGACTCCTGACGCACATGGTGTCATTCAAATTCGTTATCAGAGATCGGAAACAACCCTGTATTATCGTAATGTTAGTCACGTAACATTAATATGCTGATATGCATACAAACATATAGGCTAGCCTGAGTAAGTGATTCAAACATATCAATTTTCATTTATCAATCATTGCCATACTTCTAGAAATAATGCACGTGCTTTAGAAAATTAGTGTTTTCTTTGATGAGGTAATAGCAATACATGTATGGAAACTCAGAATTGACTCCTAATTAGCCATCAAAATCAATAGAATTATGTGGCCAGCTGGTAGAATATCGAGAATTCTGGTATCGCTATGAGAATGTATTTGTATTCCACTCCAGTAAATTCTCAGAAGTCCTTCAGTTGAGCTATCTTACAATGCTTTTAAATTTATATATCTTCTCACCATTCGTGAGCTGCCACAAGGGACAAAGAGTACTTAACCATAGAAATTTTTACAAGTTCATGAAAAACCATTGATTTCGTTTTAACAATGAAATTCCTACAAGTACATAACTGCAAATATATATATATATATATATATATATATATATATATATATATATATTTTAGATTAGTGAAAATATACCTATTTTTTGAAAGGTAAGTGTTACAAAAAAAGTAAAGAATGCTACTGAACTTAGTTTGATTTCGAATATAGGTGATTCTTCAGGAGAGCAATTGATCCTTTCAATGCAGCTAAGGTTACAATCGGAATAATAGATGTAGGTATTCCAAGCCTCTTAAACACATCTTTCATGAAGAGAGTAGCGGTACCTCTTGCTCCAACCAGAAGTCCGATTACTTCAAGCTCTTTTAGCTGGTATTTTTTGAGGTAATAGGGAATGGTAGGATTGTAGATATTCTTTTTTTCATTATCCACTTCTGCTGGCTGTTCCTCATCCGTTTCGAAACTCACAGTGGGATCAATTATGTATCCAGATCTTGTAGATTCCTTGAAAGCTATTATATCTATGCGCCGTTTACTGCCAGTGACGGAGAGACCATGTACTTCTTCAAAGGTGTTGTAATCGGCATCTTTAAGGGCAGTGGCTATAGTTGATCATATTTGGTGGTGTCTAGCGTTTCGCAGAGCTTCGCCGTGCGGACAGGATCCCAGGACGTGTGCAAGAGTTTCAACCTCGTTGTGGCAATGCCTACAACGGTTGTCCTGAGATCTTCCCGGCACAGCACGTACTGCAGCAACATTTCCAACCATTTAATGCCATCGCGCCATTCGCTGTTGGAGAGTCCTCCGTGTTTACAAATCCATTTGTTGGCACCAGGATATTGTTTTAATAAAACTACGCCTTTCCCTTTCTGTGGATGACGACACCAAATATCAAATTCTCTGTTCCTCAGAAGGTTACGAATCTTTGTAACATTTAAGAAATGTTCATTCTTATGAAATAAGGCATCTTCTGGAACAATGTTCAGAGATTGGGCACATCTAATGCTCTCCTCATGAATCTGACGTGTTTGTATGCTGTATGGGTTTTGAGATTTGTGTAAACATCGAAAGGCATTAATTTGTTGTAATAGTGCTTCCCATTTTGTTCGAAAAATTCCTAGTCCTTTGTACTTCCTAGGACTATAAGAAGAATTGGTATATTTTCATGACAACAACTTGAACATCGATGAGTAGTTGATTTACTCCAGTCTGCATACAATTGTGAGCAATGTGTGCACCACAGCCTATGCCTAGCAGTTTTCTTTCTAGTTTGTTCTCCAGTTTAGTGAGCACATTTGTTTTGCCTTGTCTTATTACGCCTTCAAACGTTGTGTTGATATTATCTGAACAATATGAAATAATTTTATCTGTCATATTATTATTTTTACCTCTGATTGAGGTTCTGTACAAGGTTTGTTTGAAAAGTTCATAGCCTGACTTAGAAATTAAACTGGATTATACTGAAACAATCTTAATGCAACACCATATCGTGGATTTTTTTCTACAATTTCTTCACTTGTTGCTGTTACTGGACGTCCACTGCCGGGATCGTCTTCCACACTCTCTCGACCATGTCAAAGATATATTATTTGGAGCGAGAGGTTCCCTTCCACAGTCTACCTACCAACTATTAGTGAAATTAAAATTCCAAGTCTTTCAAATACAAAACATCTTATTACAAATTCATAGGGGTTCTTTACATACCATTCAATATCATTTATATTTTCATGAATGATAATTTTGTCAATATGACATTTTGGCATCAAGAAATTTAGTATTTCTTTTTAATTAATCGACTTAAAAACATAACTGCTCTGCATTCAGGATCCTTGTCGTCACTTTCACTGGAGGGCTGATGACTTAATCAAATCCTTCTCTCTGCCGACTATTTTTTTCACAGTCGAAAACGCTCTGGAGCGGATTTCCCCAGAGTATCATCCATATCTGTTTTAATTTCTGCTGGACTCATTTCCTCTTTTTTACGAAATATTTAATGACAACACAAAGCTCGATATTTTACATTTTTGTCAGTCTGTTCGGCGCACTTACTTTAAAATTAATCAACATAAAATTATGATTTTTCTCGTTTGAACAAATGTAAAATGGCCGCTAACAAGTTTGTACAGAATGTAATGGCATAGAATGCTTTTACTGTAAGCAATATTAGGGGGCGGCATTTGAAACAATCAGTTAATACAGGCCCTTGATGTCTATTTTCAAATTTAATTTGAGGATTTTTACAGAAAATTTGTTTCTTTAGATTGATATGCATGAGCAAGTAAAATTAACAACTGATTGAAATCAACTGATCTTTAACATATTTTGCCGCCAAAACGTACTCTTGCCGGTGGGTGGCTTCTTCAAAATATGGATATAACTGGATAAAAAGTATTTAAGTCTATTAGATCATTTTGTTTCAATTAGCATTCTTTATCATAAAGGTACTCAGTACCATTACACTCTGTATAGGCTATTCCATATGAAATCGATCAGTAAAAAACCTCGCATTTTTTTATACTCTAATTTTTTCCCTATTTATACAAGATGCTGAGAAGAGTGCATTTTCAAAAATATACTATCGAGAGTCAAACGGTTTTCGTATTGTTGAGCGACAAATTTAGCGTATTTTATAAAAACAAGCCTCTTTCAGCGCTCAGAACTCTGGAACCATTTACTGCAGAACATTGAACGAGAGCTCATTTTGAATCTGACATTTGTTAGGTTATGATAAGAAGTAATCCTTATTTTTATTTTATACAGAGAGACAGATAATCTCATTTTACTTAGTTTTAGGCTTTTTGCCCATTTGTAAAAATGTAAAAAAGATATTGAGAAAAAACCTTGCATTATTAAGAGGGATTCGGCATTGTTTGCTTAGTGTCACGGCAATAAGTTTCGAGGGTATTAAATAAATTATTTTCACACGCCTAGACTTGAAAGGCGCAACACAGCACGGACTGGCCGAGAGATGAAGATAAGCTAGCGCTGGGCGTCATTTTACTCCTGTGTTTATGAAAACTTGTGATAAAGCTAGCACAGCTATGCGCTACTAGACGAAACATCACGTGTTTGTGTCTCCTGGTCTTGCTTGCCTAGGCTAGCTCCCACCTCACAGTCAGCTGGTTAGCTCACGCGCGTACTATTTATTTTCTTTATTTGATTTTTCAGTACTTTCTTATTAACGTTGCACCAGTAAAAAATACGTGTTTATTTGTACTTTCAATGCGGAATCTAACCATATATTTTAAAAATATTTTTTCGTGGGCAAAGGTGTCTTAATTAAGAAAAATCTAAATTTCTTCATTTTCCATAAAAAGTAAGAAAAACTGTTTACATGTCAATATAAACTTTAACTTTTCAGCATCAAAATAAACCATTATTTTGATCATTGGGTGAAAGGGTTTCGGAGCCGCAACAGTTTAAAGTTGCTAATTTTATGAAAATACGATAAATTAAAATATTTTAAATTTAAACACTATGAAGTTATGATGCCTCAAACTTTGCACAAAGCATTGTATCACAGTTGTCTACGGACAGAAAAAGTTTCATTGTATTTAAAAATTTCAAGGTCAATTTTCTCTATATTTCGGTCGATTTGAGATGGAATAGCCAGTATGTATAAATTATGACATGTTCAGATATATGTAAGGCCATATATTCAATGAATTTATTACAGACTTCCAAGAATTATGACATTAAATTCTTCTGTTCGTTTTAATGTTTGTACTTTCATTATGAGCTGTTAAAGTTACTGATATTCAGTGATTATTTACGACCATAAAATTAATTCCGCAACTCGTCACTGTAGTTGAAGTATGTTTATTTTCAAATGTGGTGGAATTATTCGAAACATAAATGAATCGCTGTTTGCAAAACACTCTAAGTCACAAAATACACATTTCGTGAAAACATGAAAAAAAAAAACAGACTATTTCGGGTTAATGGATTGCTATAAATAGTTATAAATAGGGACAGTATTCTGGCCCAGAGCGTACGGAAATAAGGTTAGTTGTTCATAGACTACATTGACGTGATATATTTGGCGCGTGCCACAGCTACTATCAGGTAACACTTGGATTTTCTTATAAGGCGGATTAAGTGTAATCTGTCAAGAAGCTTCTCACAGCCACGAGCGGAGCGCCACATGCACAAACATGGCGGGAATTTCAAACGACTTCTCTACACCTCCCCGTTATATTCTTATTTACATCAATGTTTGAAATGTAACCATCTGGAGATATATAACTATACGCTCACTAACGACACCTTCACCCTCGATTTCACATATTCTTCGAGCCACGGCAACACCTTTATAATATTGTTTCCAGTATTGCTTTAGAAGGACTCCAATCCCAAACTTAATCACCTCTATTTTATAATCGTTGTCTTGAAAAATTGCATTACCCAAATAAAGAAAATCATTAACATTTTACAAAACACCGTAGGCCTATTACTTATGAGACAACCTAATACTGTACTGTTCACTCACTTAATCTGGAGACTCTGTTGGTTTGCCTGTTTCCCAACTGTCTTCTTTTTTTCAGCAGTAATCTCACTAGAGGTTTTGATTTATTTAGAGAAAATCAAAACTCGAGTGGGATTTAATTGACTATTGCAGGATTAGAAGAAAGTATATAAAGATTAGAAGAAATAAAGTACTGTAATACAAGGAAACATTAATCGACTCTCTATGCTGTAAACAAATGACGATCGCAAAACATGTTTTATAGTACCGTAAAGAATTTGCAGTTTGAAATATTGGCAAACAAAGAAACAAATGCTAGGATAGTGATAAAACAAACAAATGCTAGGAAAGCGATAAGATTAAACAAATGCTAGGGACGCGATAAAATTGTGCAATAAGCAGCCATGATTGGTTGAAGGACGTCCTTTCGTACCGTTTTATTGTTTCAAAAATAGTATGACGTAGTAAAAGTGTAATAGCATAAAACACCGTTGGTGAAATCTCATTTTGCTGTCTACATTTTGTCTCTAATTGACATCCATATAGAATTGCCTAACACTCCTTCACTAACTGATTCGTTACTGCTACACTTAATGCAGAGATAATATTACGATACTTTCAAGGATTGTTCTACGGATTTTTTTTTAGTATATTCTGATCATCAAGGTAGTTTGATGCAGGACATGAAATTGTCAGGGAAATTGATTTGAAACACGTCTTTGGCACATGCAAGTGTTGTAAATGCCTCTTAAAAATTGATTTAAACACATCTGAAGCACCTGATGGGGCAAGCAGGTTGGATGCATTCTCTCCGGTATTGGTGTTTTATAACACCGGTCACACAACTTTTGCAACATACATTGCACACACCCTTGAATGCCTGGAGGCTTCTGGAGGCATGCAGCGAATGTGTAAACGACGCAGCGTCACTTTCATTGGGAGTAGTTGAGACAATAGCACATTATCACTACTTAAGAAAATTTAGATCTAGGATGAGTGAGTTATCAGCACTGTTACGCATGTGTAGTTTTTAAATTTACAACTTTTCTGTTATTTTAGCATTATTATTTTCGTAGAAATCCAGTTAATCTTGCAAAAATAGTGCTCGTATGCAGCGTAAACCTTCCTGTAATGTGCTTGTTATGGTACAGGGACATCATTTTATTTTTACTAACATTTTTAATATTAACCTGGCTATACCGTTGGATCAATTCCGTTTGTTACTCCCTTCCACGACTGGAGTTCGATTATACTGGCGTAATATACAAACAAATCACTTTACTAGGTATAGGAGGGAAGAAAAGTAGTTCACCCATTTAGGTAAACTAGGAAATATCGCGATTTTGAATTTGATCATTTTCATTAGGTTTTTGTTTAATCAGTACAGTACAGTATTAACAATGAGTGTTTTTACTCACGAACTGAGCTGTCCATGTGGACGTATTCATTATGCAGTGTATATTATACTGTCTACAGCACATTAGCGTACACTATAGAGAATGAAGTTAAATTGAAAAATAATCATAATATGGATATTTAAACACATTTTTGAAAATGGTGGCCGTTCATGTCGATACAGGCTTCAGTTCTTTTGTGCATATTATCGCACTATAGACTATTGCATCTAATTCCAATTACCAGTTTCGTCATTCGTACTAGTAACTCATGTTGAAATAATTCTGTACCTACTCTATAAAAAGAGTACCTTACGTACTGTAAATTCAGTCTTCACTTCTGTCCGATCCGAAAAGATAAAATTACTCAGACATACTATCTACTGTCCGTCCAAGTGGTTATGTCGTAGGGTCGTAGAAAGGGAGGAAATCACGTGACAGTTAATTACTTAACGAGGCCCTTTTATTTAAGTTATTCTAAACAGTTGTATAATATTACGCAGACGTTAAATTCCTAACAGAAATTAATGTTCTCAGAAAAGAGCTAAGACAGCCCAGCCACTAGCTGGCGAATAAAAGCTGTTGGGGGAAACCGGGATGCGACGTAGGCAAATGGACGACAGTACCTGTGCGAAAATGATTCAATATTGAAAGCTCTTTCGTCACTGGAAAACGCGAACATATTTTTGGAACGTACTGTTTACTATGACCGTACGGCTACTATGACTGTATATGCGGTCTTGGATCTGTGTGGAGGACGATTGAACTTCATTAGTAGAAGGGGTGGGAGTGAAGTACGTTCAAAAACCCAGGTACAATAAAAATTGAAGTAAAAATAAAGTGATGTCCTTGTATTATGAGTTAAGGCTGGTTCACAATAAACCGGGAACGAGAACCAGAATGAAAACGAGAAGCAGAGGACGTGAATATGAAAATTTTTGATTCACAATAAACCGAGAACGTAGACGACTATGCATATCGATATGCATGTCAATAACGATATGTAAAGTCGATATTACGCATTCTGATGTTATTTGTGTATAATTGACCAATGGCGTTCTCTCATGAGTACAAGGCAGCCAACATAAACATAAGTTAACCAACTTCGAAATTTCAACTGAAACATTTCATTAGGTACGGTACTATAAACATGCCCATGCATCTTTATTATCACAACCTATTTTAAGTCTACTATAACGTAAAATAATTAGAGAAGAAACATTTGTAATAGAACAAATATGAACACAACAGTAGTTATTGAATTGAAGCATGAATATGTAGTGTGTAATACAACCAATACAGTAATAAAATATGATTCACTTACGATCGGTGTTCAAAGATGCAGCTATTGAAAGCCACGTATTCTCCTTCATTTTCTCATCTTTATACGAGGCGCGCCGCTTATCGTAAACGTGAGGATTTTCCTCAACACTCAATATTAGAATCTCATCAAATAAAACTTGCTCCATGATGCACAGCACAGAACAAAATAATGCATAGGTTATGTCACGGTCTTCTTGCTACAAAATATACGCCGACAAAATAGCTTTTAGATGGCAATAGAATGAATCTAGTGGGCTGTGATCGGAAACGTGAACGCTAAAGTTGAAACTCGGCCAACTCTCCGTTCCCGATCTTGGGCTCCGGCAAGCTTTTCGTTAATTGTGAATGCTCACATTTAAATGCACACATTTTAACAATTTTACCGTTTTCGTTTTCGTTCCGATTCTCGTTTCCGATTTATTGTGAACCAGCCTTTATCAGTGTTGTCATTTGTGGATTCTAACCGAACAGACCCAAATAAATGTTGACTATAAGAATAAAAACTCCAATATCTCAGAACATCGTATAAAAATAAAGACTGTTATATTATATTATATTATATTATATTATATTATATTATATTATATTATATTATATTATATTATATTATATTATATTATATTATATTATATTATATTATATTATATTATATTTCAGATTTATAAAATAAAACCATCTGCCCTTCAACAAGGGTGACCACAAGAATCCAGATAACAAATACATGGCCACACCTGTGGAGTAACGGTTTAGCGCGTCTGGCCGCGAAACCGGGTTCGTTTCCCGTCAGGGCAAGTTACCTAGTTGAGGTCTTTTTCCGGAGTTTTCCCCTCAATCCAATATGAGCAAATGCTGGGTAACTTTCGGTGCTGGACCCCGGACTCATAAAGCGTCGTAAAATAACCTACTTAAAAACAATTACATATAGGCCTGTAGATGTTAACAATGAAAATGCATACAATAACGTTCAAAAGAAAATTAAAGTGAGGGCGAAATTATATTACTTGAAAGATAGATGGAATTGCAAAATTTGAATTGAATCCTTCAGAATTTCTCTAAGGATTTTCTCAATGTTTGTAAAATGTGAATCCCTTTGACTTTAAGAGGTTATAGGTATATTTTGGTGTATGTTTGTAAAATGTGAATCCCTTTGACTTTAAGAGGTTATAGGTGTATTTGGAGATGGTACCACGAACTCCAAAGAGAAGTCCGTGTACCGACCAACGATTAGCTATGATGTTACATTGCTTGCTAAAATAAGGAATGCAAGATTCATAGATAATTATTTTCTCCATCAGTAGTAAGTTTTGGTTGTTGTGCATCTCTTTCAAACCTGATAGTCGGGTCTAATATTATTCCTGTGTTGTTTTTTCTTAATGACATCAATATCTGCTCGTCTTGTTGAATCATCTTCATAGAAATTTAACCCCACAAGTGACGCCAATAAGGCATCACTCTTGAGGCAGCTAAGTTAGGAGATAATGGGGTAGGGTGGCTAGTTCATTTCCACCCTCCATTGCATATCGCTGACTAGTTACATATTACACTAATCAGACTTCAGATGTATACAAACAAATTGTTCTTCCTCTGACATATCGTCAAGTGAGATGTACTACCTGATAATAGATTTATATATCGGCCAGAACCTCAATCAGATATATTATATTATATTATATTATATTATATTATATTATATTATATTATATTATATTATATTATATTATATTATATTATATCATATCACATTATATTATATCATATCATATCATATCATATCATATCATATCATATCATATCATATCATATCATATCATATCATATCATAATGAAAAAGATTTTTGAAATTCATATACCTACTCAAATTATGACTAGCAAAACAATGTAGCAAAGTAATTGAATTTTGTATTTAAATTTGTACAAACTCTATAAGTTTCCAGAAACAGTGTTAATCTTATTTCACCATGTGCTGGAACTTAACATGTTCAAAGTTTCGGTGCTGCATGCAGGTTCCATCTTGAATGCAAATTACCGGCACTATTGGCCAATTTGTTTGGAGTAGCCAGGTTTAACGGCTCCAGCAAAGTTAGATGCCCCATTATGTCGTACTAATTTGCCCTGAAGATGGAACATGTATACAATTCCGAAACTTGAGATGTGTTCCAGCACACGGTGGAATGCCCAGAATTGTATATCTGAACACAATCACCGTGGGAGCCTTAAAGTATTATGTTTCGAAGTTTTGTTTTCTATCTTGGTAAATCTCAACATGAGCTCCATTATACGAGTATCAATACTCGATTTTCCTGCTATAGTACGCGAATCATATTAGGCTTGCTTAGCTGATCCTTTCTTTTAGGTGACTGAGGTAACGGATTTTCTCCGAGTACACAATGCTTATTGACATATCTCCGTATGAAGAAAACCATGACTTATGATCTGAGATATCTTGAAGGACTTACGTTTGACGCGTACAAGATGTAATTGGAACATGAAATGAAGGTTCAAGATTAGGCCTGTCGTTGAATTCTTGGCCGCGCAGTTTGGAAATTTCTATCTTAGCCTAAGTAACATAGATCTCAAAACTCTTCCTGGTATAAAAAATATGTCAACATTATTGATATTCAGTAAAATTATATGGATATTATAACACGCAATGTTCCACTAACCCCGGGGAATACACGTTCCAAAATGCCACGCGACGGAAGTTGTAGCTGATTTCGTATCTTTTTGTTATTGCCTCTGGGCATTACCTGACCTGGCACGAAGTACGAATTCAACCCAGAGACCTGCAAGAGAGCGAGCGCGGGATATCGCTTTCAGTCCAGGAAGGCACTGACTGAATGAATAGCGATCATATACGAATAGTTCCGATAAATCACGAAGTAAGACAACACACCGAGCGATCGGGTCTGACGACGAGCGCTCGGTGTTCATGAGCGCTCTTCCGGTAGCAGTAAGCAGAAGGTGAATCGTAGGCTTGTCTAATCAGTACGTTTCATCAAAACGAATGTTGAAGATGATTCAATAGTATCGACGTCGATCTCAAGCAGAGGCTCGGACACCGTCTCTGTTGATGGTAGAAGATTACAAGACACGATGTCAAAAGTATATGCCGAAAATAAAGTTAAATCAGCAGAGTCAGAGCAGTGGAAGAAAAGGGAAAGCAGTTACCTACTAGCTCTGCTTGGACTAAATTCGGAGAAGTAAGCGATAAGAATACCTTAAAGTACATAGGATTGTCCACACCTGTGGAGTAACGGTCAGCGTGAAACCAGGTGGCCCGGGTTCGAATCCCGGTCGGGGCAAGTTACCTGGTTAATGTTTTTTCCGGGGTTTTCCTCAACCCAATACGAGCAAATGCTGGGTAACTTTCGGTGCTGGACCCCAGACTCATTTCACCGGCATTATCACCTTCATTTCATTCAGACGCTAAATAACCTAAACTGTTGATAAAGCGTCGTAAAATAACCTACTAAAATAAAAATATTCCCAAGTTAATGAGTAAAGTTCATATTACGTTCGAGATGAAACAAAATATATCGCTACTAATTTATTATTTGCATTTCATACTTCGATAGACATTTTTAATTATCACGTATTAAATGTAATTTCTCGGTTTTATATACATTTTATAGTAATATAACCAAACATTTCATTTGCATTTACAATATTATCACGATTAAATTTGTGTCTCAGTTTGTTTTTGAAGTTAAATGTTAAACTGAGTAGGAATGAAATATATTTATACAGAAAATCATTTCAGGCTGTTTCAATCTAAACAAAGAAAATGTGTAATTAATTAAATTTCCACTAAAATATATAATTGTTGACAACAATCGAATGATTTCTATGATTATTCCATTGTAGGATTAAATCATTCGAATGCATGAATGAATTGTTCATTAACATTGCAGTATGTTGATTACTCATTCTATACGTAGGCCTGTAGCCTGAGAGCAGCGCTCTCTTTTCTTATCGCCATGTAGGTCAGGTGTTTAATTTAATAAAGATCAGGGTCAGATACTGGGGCTGTTAGAAGAGTCAGTACGCTACAACCACACAGAACATTCGAAGCTTATCATTCTATTTTTGCGTCATATGATTCTGAACTCGAAGCTCTTATCATTATCTTAAAATGGAACATATTCTGTTATGCGAGTACATATTTTGTGTAACTTCATACGGCTTGTTGTGGTGGTAAGCAAAATCAATGAATAATCAAGTGATATTGTGAATATTTCTATTATTTCGAATGGTTTTGATAATCAAATGAATTCATTCGATTTTTACCAATGCTGAACTACGTAGTACTGTAGCATACTGCTTCGCGTACAGTGGTTGAAGCGAGCGCTCGTTCCGACAGGGGAGCGATCCCCCGGGCGAGCTCGAGCGAGCGCAGGCCAAACCCGAGCTCGAGCGATTACACACGAAGTGCATTCGGTAAAACCGATCTCAGATATCGTTAAGCATCGCTCTCTTGCAGGTCTCTGAATTTCAACCGACTGACACATTGTTATGTGTTAAAGGTACGGGATTTTAATCTGATAACCAAGGGTACGTAAAGGTTAAGAAGCAAACTCCGTATTTGACTGCAACTATGCAGACATTCAGTAGAACGCTGACTGTTTAGTGTAGTTATGCGTTTTGCACGTTTCATTTATACACTTTCAACACTGCAAGGATGAGGAATCTAACTGTATCATCATAAACACATCAAAGTATACGCGTGGAATGTATTTCTTTCAACTGCATCAGAATTCAACGTGTTGTAGGTGAGATATGACCGATGAATTTTGTCTGGATTCCCTATGAGAGATAGGGTTCTTTTACTTGCCTACGACACGGACCTCATAACTTTACTTTTATTTCGGAGAAAGCAGTGGTTTCCAACCTCTTGAGTGCCACGGACCTCTTGAATTTCATATTTCATTTTGGCGGACCCCCAAAATGTTTTGTGTAATTTAGGCTGGTAATATGTTCTACTCATTGAACATTGGGTAGTAAGAGTAAAGCTTAAGTACTTTCTCAAGGTTTATACTTATGAGTATGAGCACTTCCTGTGATTATATACTCGTAACCACTAGAACATACTCATTTTCGTAAGAATAAAGACATTCTACCTAACGCGAATATATACTCATCTCTACAGCCTTCTTGATCGTTTAAAAGTTAGTATGTACTCGTGTTACCTATCCTCTTTGACCACATTGCACCGTGATGCTCAGTTTTTTTTTTATAGACTTTCACATGCTATCCGCATGCTGTAATGGTTTGTGTATGCATTTTGTAAATTTTGATAATGAATAAATAAATAAAATAAATAAATAATTAAATAAATTAAATAATAAAATTAATTAATTAAATAAACGAATAAATAAATAAGTAAATAAATAAATGAATAAATAAATAGACATGAAAGGGAGAGTGAATCAGATAAGTGACGTTAATAAAACAGAAAACAAGAAAATAGTACTGGGAAATGATCATTACGGGATGTTGGATAGAGATTACAATCCATTTCTAGAATTCCAGTTATGCTAATTCTATTTTTATTATGGAGAGTTTTATTATATATATATATATATATATATATATATATATATATATATATATATATATATATATATATATATATAATTTAAAGTTACAAGTAATTGCATTTTGCAATTCAAATGTTACAAAATAAACTGTAATTGTTAATTATATTTAACAATACAATCTAACCTCATAATTTGATAATCTTCATATTTTTATAGGTTACGTTTTTTATGAATAACAAATACGTGTTTAACCTTTCTCGCATTCACTTTTGTGAAGCGTTAAAGGCTTCTGAAGTTCACGTCCTTCTCTATATTTTTCCATGAGGCACTACATCGTTCATAAATTCTGCCATTTTTTTTATTTAACTTTAAACTGAACACAAATCAACAGATATTCAGAATTGAGCTTGCTACAAACCATACTCAGCATAACATGAGAACGAACTTATAAATATGAGAATATAGTAGCTTTTATTCTTATCAAGCATGAGTATATATTCTGTACAAGATGGACACTTGAGTATATTCTACTATGCTTCCATGTTATGAGTATGTAATAAAAAATGAGTAGGTACTCAAATGTTTTTATTCTTACTAACAAGAGTATATACTAAAAAAAAGTCTAGTATATACTATATACTCATGTTTATTCTTACCACGGATTTGCATTATGTAGTGAATTAAACTTCCTTATTAAATGACACCGACATTAAATTTCGACTCTAGCTTTTCAAGTGAAATAACCCTGCAGATTTTCAGAGCGAATAGCTCATGTTGTATGTAACAAAGAAGTGTTATACCACATTGATGAAAGTCCATAGTTTTCTCAGAAAAAAAAAGTTTTTTTTTTTCTTCTAAATGTTTAACACCCTCAGATTCGGTAACTAGTACGAGTAGTATCGTGATTTGTCCATATCGATAGAAAATCTAATAAAGAATAATTTATCCTTCTGTCGTATTTCAACAGCGTGGACCAACCTGCAACATTGTAGCCAGAAAAGGAGATGGGAGGTAGTTCACTAAGACAGACAGACCTGAGTTCGTTGACCTCTTGCATCTATATTACGAGGAAAAAGAGCAGTGTGTTAGCGGCGATGTTGGCAGACTGCTGAAACTTCCAACTCAGTTTTGTAATTAACCATGCATTTAATCACAAAACGTAATATAGGTTTTCGATTCATTTAAGTGTACCCTATCGTCCCTTTCAATCTGCAGTAATATTTCACTTCCTTTCTTGTATAATCTGAAAGTACATAATGCTGTAATTAATTATAATTATATCTATACTAATAATAAATCTGTAGCCGAAATTTTTCTGGTAATTTTCGATTTTCCAAATATAATTAGTCCTAACATATATAATTAACCACCCTGAAACCGAAAATCGCTTTTTTGAAATTTTTGTTTGTATGTCTGTCTGTCTGTCTGTCTGTCTGTCAGTCTGTCTGTCTGTCTGTCTGTCTGTATGTATGTTTGTTACCTTTTCACGCGATAATGACTGAACGGATTTCGATGAAAATTGGAATATAAATTAAGTTCGTTGTAACTTAGATTATAGGCTATATGGCATTCAAAATACATTATTTAAAAGGGGAGTTATAAGGGGGCCTGAATTAAATAAATCGAAATATCTCGCTTATTATTGATTTTTATGAAACATGTTACATAACAAAAATTTCTATAAAAATCATTTCCAATAAGTTTTATTCTTTGAAACATTTTGATGGGACTGATATTTAATGAGATAAATGAGTTTTAAAATTAAAATAACTGCCATCTAAGGCCGTGTAATGAAATAAAAAAATGACTTCCTCTATAAGGGGCCTTGGTCAACAACAATCGAAAGCTATGAATCATAGCCTACAGAAAATGTTTCTGTGTTTGTATGAAGCAATATCGGAAGCTAAATTAACCGATTTGCATAATTAATTATTATTTCACCATTGGAAAGTGTAGTTTCTCTGTATGGACATAATGCTATAATGTTATTACAGTAACTTCTGAGTGAATTGAGGACAGGTAAGATTAAAATAGCTTCTTATGCACAGAAAACTTGATAGGCTATTCTGTGTATTCGTTTCCTGTATTTCTTAAAATAATGTTTATCTCAGAGAATTAACGAACAACGAGAGTGTATTGATTTAGTATGCAGTAATAATATGTTAGCTTAGCATTTCATTATTTTATAATCCAAATTTTAACTATGCTCAATTGAATCGAGTTAAAATACATAAAATACATATGCATTAAATGCAATGCAAAAATTTGGGTAATGAGCCAAGCAGATTATGTTGCCCTGTTGTAAAATAAAATTTGTTCCTCCTGAGATTCAAGAGTCCCCATAACAAATTGAAAACTTACTTATCGGGGTACATCCGTTATCAACACACTTTTTATATAATATAATATAATATAATATAATATAATATAATATAATATAATATAATATAATATAATATAATATAATATAATATAATATAATATAATTTAAGTTATTTAAGTTATTTGAAGGATTCAGAACCATAGTGGGCCAAGCGCCATTTACTGAATACGTAGAAAACAAGAGTTAAAATTAAGTTATTACCAAAGCTCGGAACTTGGGGACTTGTGTCTTTGCACGTGGCTAAGCGCCCGGACTTCAATGTCAACAAACTCCCGCTTCCAGCACGGAGGTACTGTCAGGTCTGCTATAAAAGTGGTTTCTGACTGGAACAACATATTGATAGTATTATGGTAGATTGAAACACGTAATATTATAGCATATATAATAAAAATAAACATGAGAAATATATCAAATTTACTGTTCTGCTATGTACATTTTATTACAGTGTATGACTACGTACATTCGAAGGTTTCCGGATCCATAACTTCTTCGCTGATATGAAACGAGAAAAACTTATTTCTAAGTCACATGAAGTGACGGGCGCAAACTTAAAATACTGAATGTTTTCACTGTCACTGTTTTCTGTTTGATTTTTAGCAATTGCTAGCTGATCTCGTATGTGAGAAAGATAAGTATATCCTAAATTTTTCTCAAAAATAGTTTTCAATTTGTTGTACGGTAGGTTCCTCTGCTACTTGATCCATGGCTATGGACAGATCTTCCACCAATTTAAGGGACTGCAATGTTTTTCAATGAATGCCGGTTTCCAGCCTCTAGTTTTTGTGTGGCACAACTTACAAAATATAAACTCTCCACTCGAAGAAAATAATGTATCTCCTTCGAATTCCTCCACGAAATTCTGTACCTAAAATTTAAAAAAGGTATTTTCAAACTTGTATAATATCCATTCGAATAACACGTATTTTCTAATTCCTCAAACAGACCGTTTACCTGTAATTCTCTGAATGTCATTGGCTTCGACATGCCACAGTTTCCTCGTCCGTCTTCCTCTCATTCGATGTGACCACTTTCTTAGTGCATACGACTGTCCCTGAGCACTTGCACCGTGAGCTGTGTGTACGTTGTACCTGTAACCTTACTCATGCACATGAAACACAAGTCCCCAAGTTCCGAGCTTTGGTTATTACCATAATTCAATGGAAACATATAACAAGTAAAATAACATATACACATTAAATGTAAATGATGTCAATGTTCACTGAACTATGGTTGCATGTAATAAAAATTAAGGAACATGTTAAAGGAATTGTCATTGCACCAAATGAGTGCTCTCTGGACCAAAATGATTCCATTTTAATTATTTAAATATAATTTAAATTAAGTAACATATTAAACGATTTATCCTTCTATCAAACACGAATATTCCCTGTATCAAATGTCCTATTTTAATTATGTAATTACTTTATATTTATTTCTAACGGGTGCAGCGGAGCGCACGGTACGGCTAGTATTATAATATAATTAATTAACTACGCAGTTAATACTATTAATGTCTGTTGATTGCAGAAAGGACTTAAGTCCAACAGTTTTAAAAATTAATAACACACAAACTACAAGTGAAATTTGTTTCATTTAATGTTTAATCAGTGAGCGCATACAGTATGTGTACTTTTAAAGAATTAACAACCAAGTTATTTTAATGTGACTCAGAAAATTTTAAACATTCTTTTCAGTTTTCTCAAAAATAGTTTTTCTGGACTTAAGTCCTTTCTGCAATAATCTATTCATATGCAAATGCATGTTTAGTTTGCTTTGACTTGCACTTACGAGGTGGAAACTGGAAGTTAAATGCGCTTTATGTTCTTCTGCTTCCATACATAAAGCTTTATGGTGCAAATATTTGCATATCTGCGCTTTTATTCTGTATTTTATGTTTTTGGCATGTATAAGACGTTTTTGAAATAAAAATAAACACGTAAATGCAGTAGTAAATTTTAGACGAGAGGAAAAATAGGTATGACATTCTCTTTGATTTGTGTAGGCCTAATCTGTGCAGTGAAGAATTGCGTATTAAAAAAAACAAAACAAGCAATTGACGCAGCACCAGCATCTTGCGGCTAAACAGATGCAAGACTACTCAATGCAGATCTCACTATAATTCTACATAATTTTTTGCTCCAGTGATATTTGTAAAATAATATTCCGTAGAATTTACTAATAATATCTAGTTCTGCAGTTTTTTTGAAAAATTCTGTATTCGTGCCATGCCAGCAAAATAAAAAAAATAGGGGAACCTCGGTTCCCAAATTACCGCTGAATAACGTTATGTAATGTATTTGTATATACAGTATGTTTTGAATTTTATTATGTATATTAGATTAACTCCGTACGTAGATGAAATTATTGGCGATCATCAGTGCGGTTTTCGGCGTAATAGATCGACTATTGATCAGATTTTTTTGTATTCGACAGATAATGGAAAAAAATGGGAGTATAAGGGTACAGTACATCAGTTATTCATAGATTTCAAAAAGGCGTATGACTCGGTTAAGAGGGAAGTATTATATGATATTCTTATTGAATTTGGTATTCCCAAGAAACTAGTTCGATTAATTAAAATGTGTCTCAGTGAAACATACAGCAGAGTCCGTATAGGTCAGTTTCTATCTGATGCTTTTCCAATTCACTGCGGGCTAAAGCAGGGAGATGCACTATCACCTTTACTTTTTAACTTCGCTCTAGAATATGCCATTAGGAAAGTTCAGGATAACAGGCAGGGTTTGGAATTGAACGGGTTACATCAGCTTCTTGTCTATGCGGATGACGTGAATATGTTAGGAGAAAATACACAAACGATTAGGAAAACACGGAAATTTTACTTGAAGCAAGTAGAGCGATCGGTTTGGAAGTAAATCCCGAAAAGACAAAGTATATGATTATGTCTCGTGACCAGAATATTGTACGAAATGGAAATATAAAAATTGGAGATTTATCCTTCGAAGAGGTGGAAAAATTCAAATATCTTGGAGCAACAGTAACAAATATAAATGACACTCGGGAGGAAATTAAACGCAGAATAAACATAGGAAATGCGTGTTATTATTCGGTTGAGAAGCTCTTATCATCCAGTCTGCTGTCGAAAAATCTGAAAGTTAGAATTTATAAAACAGTTATATTACCGGTTCTTCTGTATGGTTGTGAAACTTGGACTCTCACTCTGAGAGAGGAACATAGGTTCAGGGTGTTTGAGAATAAGGTGCTTAGAAACATATTTGGGGCTAAGCGGGATGAAGTTACAGGAGAATGGAGAAAGTTACACAACACAGAACTGCACGCATTGTATTCTTCACCTGACATAATTAGGAACATTAAATCCAGACGTTTGAGATGGGCAGGTCATGTAGCACGTATGGGCGAATCCAGAAATGCATATAGAGTGTTAGTTGGGAGACCGGAGGTAAAAAGACCTTTAGGGAGGCCGAGACGTAGATGGGAGGATAATATTAAAATGGATTTGAGGGAGGTGGGGTATGATGATAGAGACTGGATTAATCTTGCACAGGATAGGGACCACTGGCGGGCTTATGTGAGGGCGGCAATGAACCTTCGGGTTTCTTAAAAGCCATTTGTAAGTAAGTAATATTAGACCTATAGTCGGTGGCGGTGCGTCAATAAGAGCACAAGAGCACGGAAACATCGTGTTCCCTTTAACCCAGCGAATAGGGATTATAAAGAATGGACACTTCGCGTCGGTACCTTTGATGGAGCCGGACTGATTTCAATGACCTTCAAGCCAGCTAAAGCGTGAGATTCTGCTTTCTCTCTAGAGTTGGCGCTGACATCACACCAGCTAGCAGTCGACACAGCGGAAATATAACACATATAATTAATACATCTAGGTACATTATGTACACAAATAAAATAAATTGGATCCTTAAAATAATAAATCCGTCATTAACTGTGATGTCTAGACTCTAGAGTTCCTTTATAATGAGAGTTGAGACGTTGACTCCAACAACAATTAAAATATGTAATGATTTGATAGCGCTGAAAATGGAAAAACAAAACTCTTACGAGAAGTAAAACCGTATACCTATATTATATTATATACAAATATTAAACGAATTCGATACTTAATTTTATAATGTATTATATTATTTTATAATATAATTTATTATATCTGAAATATAAAATATTATTATTACAACTAGTTTGTCACTGAGAAATAAGGAAAAGCTGTTAACTTGAATTTATTTGAAGCAAAGCGTTACTGCATTGTGCAATAAGGTAGGCGATGTTTGGATCTTGTGTCTTAATTCTATTCTCAATTATTATATTAGTGTAAGCTAGATTACACTACCTCTAGCGCTTGAAAGTGGAACTAAACGCTGCGCACAGAGAAACAAAACACAGGAAAATTCGCTCAGTGTCCATTCTTTATAATCCCTATTCGCTGTTTAACCCTTAAATTGGCAAAATTTCATTTCTCACACTAGTTTATTAAACCGTGTCGGACTGTAAAGAAAACAACTGTCGCAATGTCCATATTTTATACTCGTATGTTGTACAGTATTATAGTATTATGAAATTTTAATTTTCCTAACATTTTTTTTTCTATTATTCTATTAAAATTATAGCATATAGACTACTAACCTGCTGTATCCTATAGGAAACTTTGCTAATTTAAGGGTTAATATACTATTTTTATTATTTAATGTCGTATTCACGTACTAGGAATGTATAATATCCGAATTGAGAAGTTTAAACTTCACACAACTTTCACAGAGTCCTTGTATAAATTTGGCAATGTACGTTCACATGAAAGCCGTGCTCTTTTCAAGGAGACTAGACCTACACGACTTGATACGCATGCGCGGTACAAAATTGTCTGTAGCTGGCTTCTTATGACTCGTCAAGAGCACAAGGCGTTAAGTGAACATTGAATCTATTTGCAGATGTCAGGTGCGTCGGTGTAGGAAATAGTCTATATTTTATTTTGTATGGGTGTATGTACTGTACAGTGCTGCTACGAGAGTGTAGTTTGTGAATTACTATACTTCAGAACACTCTAATTAGCTATATGAGGAGCTTGGTATCAAAGTTGGACGACTCCACTTTTGCTTTTTTTTTTTTTTTTTTTTTTTTTTACAGGAGAGGTGAAAACTTGATCATTGGAAACCAATGTCACCGTTATAGGCTACGTACATTTTTTAAAAACATTCTCATGGTTCACAGAAACATTTTTTCAGTCTCAAAATGTGATTAAAATTAATATTCAAGTCGCAATTTAAGTTTAAAAAGTGGAGTTGTCCACCTCTGAAACTAATTCATGGAATTGTCTGCTTTTAAAACCAAATGAAGCCATACTTAAAGTGGAGTTGTCTGTTTTTGAAACCAAACGAAGCCATATTTAAAGTGAAATTGTCTACTTTTGAATTTAAGTCTCTTCTAACCCGGTTTCAAAGCAAATTTACGTAAAACGGTACTTCTTCATCCACAAACCGATTATATAAACAATCAGCCATGTTGAATTCGCGATGCGTGATGATAAAAGGTAGAACGAATGTGGGCTTCTCATTGGCTGCAGAAGGAATTGTCATAATCTGAAACCAAGCCACTGTGGAGTTGTCTACATTTTGATTCCAAAACGCACAATTAAGTGCTATTTTCGCTCTGTTCCGTCTGTTTTTGAACCTAAACAGTTCCAGAATCGCATTCAGCATATAACGTTCTATGAGAAACAATCGATATCTCGAAATCGCAAAAAATGAAATTGTCTAACTTTGATACTATGCTCCTCATTATGTACCATGCTATAATGATATATCATGCAAGACAAACGTGGCGAGTAAGCTGTAATAAAATATTGAGGTTTTATTTTTATCATTATTAATATTATTATTGTTAATATGTATTTTCAAATTATACACGATATTTTTTTCGATAGTGAGACGTTCGAATCGTGGCATTTATAATAAACCTTTTAATTTTGACTAATGATTCCAATTTCTCTTCGGTTTTGGATCACACACTCACAGGAATGCGGTCCTAAAGACTTCAAAAATCATCCCATAATAAGGAAGTCGGCACAATAAGCTTCATGCTGTAATGCACGTCTTCGGTCCCTACTTAGAAAGAGGAAAAAGTACATTTCGTATGGATAGGAAGAAGTTTCTTTTCAAGGAAGTTATTTATTACATGCAGTGGTCTGAATGTTATCATATCGGCGTGTACCGTGTAGCAAGCGTGCCGAGTACATGTGGGAATATACTATCTCAGTGGCGGCTCGTGATATAATATTTAACTTTTTTATCTGCTCCCATGATAATGTTTGCTTGTAAGCCAGGAGATAATGGGGTAAGATGGCCAGTTTCTTTCCCCTTCCATTGCATACATCGCCGACTAAATACATATTACACTAATCAAACTTCAAATGTAGGGTAAACATTGGTAATTTCGTGATAATTTCATGAAAACTAATTTAAAATGCAAATGTATAAATATATCCTTATTCCGATTTTTTCATCTAAAAGACGATAACTTGCTGTACAAATCTGGAGACATAAAAGATTGGATACGTTCTTGAATATGTGCCAAAAACCACTTTTACAACTTAAGCTGAAAGGTTGGTTATTTCGTGATAACCTTGGTAATTTCGTGATATTGCATTGATAATTTCGTGAGAGGTAGAAGAATTGTGGAAAAATTAATTAAAGTCAAATGAAATTCTCATTTATTGTTACAAGACTTTAAACATAGTAATTCCGTCTATTATTCATAGCAAGAAAACATAGAAATACATATCAACACATAATAAGAATCAAATCAAAGTAAAAATTGAAATTGAAAAGGGATTTTCTTTGCCCTGAAAGGGTGAACACATTTATTACGGACTTTACTATAGCCTATATTACTAGGGTAACTCCAAAAGTAATGCATAACGTTTGTTTAAGAATTATATTTTTATCCTACAGCTTTGCTATTTTCACAGAATGTAGATGCATCCTTAAGGAACAAAATGTCACTTTTCCACATAATCCCCCGTCCCTTTCAACTGCCTTACGTAACCTAGGAACGAGGGCGTATAGACCAACACGGTAAAAGTCTGGATCAACACGTCTGAGCCACTCTTTAGCAGCGTGCACAAGGGAGTCATCCTCTAACCTCGTTCCGCGAAGGGATCCTTCAGCTTACCAAAGAGATGGTAATCGCACGGTTCCAGTTCAGGACTGTAAGGCGGATGTTTCAGTGTTGTCTATCCGAATTTTCTGATCTGGTCTGTGGTCTTGTGACTGACATATGGCTGTGCGTTGTCGTGCAATAGCAGAACATCCTGCTTCTCCCGATGTCGTCGAACACGACTCAGTCCAACTAGAAGTTTCTTGAGATTTGCAACATACCCGTCAGAATTAATGATGGTTCCGTGTGGCATGATGTCCACAAGCAAGAGTCCTTCTGAATCGAAAAACACAGTAGCCATAACGTTTCCTGCCGAAGGTGTACTTTTGAATTTCTATTTCTTTGGTGAATTTGCATGATGCCATTCCATTGTCTGCCTCTGTCTCCGGTCCAAAATGGTGGAGCCATGTTCCATCTTCTGTCACAATTCTTGCAAGTAAGTTATCTTGCACTTATCATTGACACTTTGCATGATAACAATTCAAACAGAAGCTACACTGAACCCATTGCGTCTCCGTTTTCTTTTTTGTTATCACATCTTGTCTTCAGATTTCTAAAATTCCTATTGTAATACAATTTTTAAAATAGTATAAAATGTAACGCTTAATGCTCAACAAAATTTCGCCTCAAACAGCTAAGATTTCTATCAGTAAAGCTAAGCCTATATGGGGACTACAGATGTATCTAAAATTCCAAAAACATTTCCTAAAATTTCATGAAGATACAATAAATCTTTGTACCAAATATCATATGCTTACCTTTAGTAATAAGCCTGTAATGTAATTACAAACATCCACAAAATTTGTACGCCTGAGAAGTCGACGCAAACTTGCTCTCTCCAAACATAAAAGCTCACTGAAGCAACTGCAATAGTCACACAAAGCTTAGCTGTATGTTTCTGGAAACTGGACAACATAGGCAATCCCTTGGCGGAAATTTGGATCTCGTAACACCATAGGTTAGTTCACAAAAGAGCAAAGAAAAAGTACACGAAATAACCACTACCACGAATTTACCA
Source organism: Periplaneta americana (assembly GCA_025594305.2). NCBI lineage: Eukaryota > Metazoa > Arthropoda > Insecta > Blattodea > Blattidae > Periplaneta > Periplaneta americana. The sequence continues at coordinate 23,896,662 of JAJSOF020000011.1, read as the reverse complement.
ATGTTTACCCTATACAAACAGTTGTTCTTTCTCCGACACATATCGTCAAGTGAGATGTCAATCAAAGGTATGGAGGCAAGAATAATGGTCAGAAAAACCTCTGGCTATGTGGTCTATACCATAAACCTTTTAAATTAATAAATCCCTAGATAGTGACGACAGATTGGCGGACAAATTCTTAGTTAAGGTTTTTCTTGCGGTCCTTCCATTTCCCAATATAGGCATCTACATGATTTCCTAAACATTTCTCCTTTCCTATTGTTTTTTCTTTAAATATTCTAATATTTATAACATTTCGAAGTCTGAAGTGACTTTGAAGTGACCTTATATCATATTTTCCTCAAATTTTGCAAACGGGAAAAAACTCGACTTTCATTTGTTCTGCGTGATGTTACGATGGCAACCAACCGAGCACAGCGTGACGCTGGTACAAAAACTGTTGTCGCTGTTTTTCTATAGAGATACATAATTAACAATGAGATGTAACACCGGTAATGACGTATTTATGACGAAAACGTGAGTGAAATAACATGTTCTCGGTCATTGGATTGAATTTTAACAGTTATCGTGTTTGTCGGTCAGAGTCCGTCGGTGTGAACTGGATCTGCTAGTAAAGCTGTCAACAGTGCATTGCTAATGAGAAGAATTTCGTTATGCAGTTTGTGAGCGTAAGTTATTTCGTTCCAGAGACGTTTTAGTTAAATGCATTCAACTAATATGAGATAAGGAATTACAAAATCTTGAAAGTAATCGGAAATTAGTTATTAGTAGAGAGACCGCATTTTAAAGGGAAGATTTTTCATCAAAAAAGGACAAAAAAGGCAAAATCATAGCCAAAAAAAAGACTTGAAAAAGGACTATATTACTCCCCAAAACACACTTCAGCACATTCATAGAAATACATGGCACACACAATCCTACATTTATCTCTTCACAACATAAGGAAAGTGTTGTATTTGATATAGTCAAAAAAATACTTCAAAAAGGACTATATTACTCCCTCAAAAGGGTGCTATTTTAATTGAAAACACGTTTCATCACATTCCTGGATACACATAGCACACAAAAGCTTATATTTATCGCTTCACAACATAAGGAAAGTGTTGTATTTGATCACATTCAACATTTCAATATGTTTCAATGTGTTTCTGCCTCTTTGAATGCCGAATGTCTTTATAGACAGAAAATGACAGTTCAACATCAACTGAAACCTGAACTCTAAATCAGCACTTCATTAGTTTTTCAATGCCTGGAATCAGAAGAAGAACGATATTTATTTTCGCTTGTTCAGGAAGTTGTAGGCCAATCGGAAAAGTGTAGGAAAATTATCTAGGCCTAAATGTTTGCGATAATCTGTCAAAAAAGGACCTAAATAAGAGGTTTTTGAAAAAGGAATATGGACTAAAAGGGGGGGTGGAAGGGAAGTCAAAACCACATAATTTGGTCGGTGGAAGATAGTTTTGAACATCGTAATTAATTATTTCATGTCTCGTGTTGAAATAAAAAAAGGGATGCCCTTTTAAATCCGGTCTCTAGTTATTAGATAGGAGGCACATAAACGTAGCAAAGATTTTATTCGATGCATCAGGTATTTTCCCTAAGAAAACGCTAAACAAAATCGACAGTGCATAGCTTTAATATGCTGCATATCTTTACGTAGAACTATGTGTTCTTGTACTCCCCTTATTCTCTGTGTATTGCCCTTGTTCTCGTTGTATTCTCCCTGTTTTCTGTGTATTCCCCTTGCTCTCTTTGTAAACCGGATTTCCCTATCGTAACTTCCCAAAGATGCTGGGTGGGCACCGGTCCAATACATTGGCTGAAAAAATTCCCTTCCCATGACGACTCGAATCAGCTCTCATTCCGCAACGCGAGTTCAAACATGATGTCTTCTATCACAAGTCGTTAAATAAAGGATTTGTTTTAGATCGGTTAACAAGGCACTGGCCAGACGACTCAATTTTTGTATGTTTGTATGTATGTATGTATGTATGTATGTATGTATGTATGTATGTATGTATGTATGTATACGTACGTACACGTACGTGTGTATGTATCTATTACTGTGTGTATGTAGGTCTATAGTACAGTGCTCTCATTTTACGAGGAAAGTTCGCATCATTCTGTCGCCGGCAGACTTCCTGCTCTCCCAACCGCAGCGTGGGAAGCCAGTTCTACAAAACATCCCAGCAGTTAGTTGCGCTTGAAAATTATACCGGAACGTGTATGCGACTGTTGCTTGTGTATTGAGTAATCGATTGAAAAATGAAGTATACGCCGGGGTCTCGCTGTAATCTAGTTTCCTCGTAAAATGAGAGCACTGTATATACGTATTGTACGTATGTAAGCCTATAGTATGTGTGTAGGCCCATAGTATGTGCGTATAGTATGTCTGTATGCATGCATGTAGGGGAGTAGTGGGTACAGTGAGACACAAAATATTAAGACATATGTATGCAAGTGATAATTTAAGTATTTTTAAAATCAAGTGCAATAGAAATAGAAATTAAAACATGGAGTATAATAATACATAAACAAAAATGTTAATAGATAAAGGACATAATATACAATACGTGTTTGTCAAAAAATGCAAATGTCTCACTGTTCCCATTCAGGAGGGTAGTACAGTGAGACACCACAGTGTCTATTAACGGACATTGAAATTATTTACATTTATTTCAAAAGAAAACAAAAACTTGCTGTCTCTTTATCTTGACATGTTCTGTAGGCTTATTTAGAATCATTTTGATGTCTGACTTCGAAACCATTGGAACATCTGGAACATTTGGAAAAGTGAATTTTCCATGACATTTCAAACTTCTGCGAAAAAATGAAATGAATTGTTGGTGACAAGAAATTATAATTATAAGAATTTAATGTAATTCTTTATTATTTTTTAACATTTTCTTAAATTTTGTGAATAATTTTTTATTTATGAAACCATTAAAATGTAATGTATCCATTATTTTAAGCTACAGTTCCTAAATTGGTTACTAGTATGTTCATTTTTAATGTTAGTTACTGGTAAATGTAATATAATTACAGTTTGTTTTTGCAAATCATTGGTACATGGGAACAGTGAGACGTCTCAGCGTACCCTTCAATGAGATGTCTCACTGTTCCCTTTAAGCATAGTTCATTTAAAAATGACGCTATCACTTCAAAATTAAAACAAGAAAGACCAAACTTTGCCAAACATAATCTCAAATACCATAGTATTAGGTAACAAAACATTCATATTTATATCTCATTTATATATCCAATATAACCTTCATCAAACACAAGCCAAAATTTTACTTCTAGAGTGAAAAATTATGAGTTATTTTTTCATCACTCACCTTTATAACTAGAATCAAATCGAGTATGAAAATACTGTTACTTCACTCATGCAACATACAACTCCACTGTTACCAACATCTCAACATCAAAATTTATCATCTAATAAAAAATGTCTCACTGTTCTCCCTGTCTTACTATACCCACTTCTCCCATACTTGTTCTTTCTGCAAATGGGTAAACACCCGATGATGCTAATGCTATGTTTTATTTAACGACGCTCGCAACTGCAGAGGTTATATCAGCGTCGCCGGATGTGCCGGAATTTTGTCCCGCAGGAGTTCTTTTACATGCCAGTAAATCTACTGACATGAGCCTGTCGCATTTAAGCACACTTAAATGCCATCGACCTGGCCCGGGATCGAACCCGCAACCTTGGGCGTAGAAGGCCAGCGCTATACCAACTCGCCAACCAGGTCGACAACACCCGATGATTTTTAGTGCATGAAGTTCCGTGGTCTAATGATAATATAATGTTTATTGTAGAATAGTGGTCAAATGGGATGACACGGAAATCCCAAATACACAAAAGAGAACCTTCGATACAGGCTTCATCCACCACACATTTATTAACATCTACCATAGATTAAACTCCAGTCCTTTTGATGAGAAGCTGAAAGTTTAAGTTTTCGGTCGCCCGACTCTTAACAACGATTCTTTCGAAAATTTCAAAAATGTTATTTGCTTTGAGAATGCTTCAATATATAAAAGTTGTATCGTGGTTTTATTGTGCATTCAGAAAATATCTACAGACGTCTTGGTGGTCATTTCGTATTCCATTGAAGCATCACGTAAGTGAACACTATTAGTAACGTTTTTAATAACCGACATCCGGAGTTGTTCGTCTCTATGTGTTATGTCACTCGTTCCTGTGGCATTGCATTGCGTGCTGAAGGACGGCGCTGGAGTGGTAATGTATGTTAGTAGGAAACAGAGATCGTAACCGGAGCTCTTCTCACAATGGAGGTGTTGTTGAAAAGAAAAATAGTTTCAGTCAGAACTCAAGTCTCTGCCAGCTGTTACAACAGAGTTCGTAATATTGTATACTAGACTAAACCCATTCCTTTAGGAGTCTTCACGGATTCTGTCAGGCTAATTCCGAGATGGTTTGGTTGCAGTGTAACTTCACCGATAAAAAGGGTTTAGCATTTATGGAAAAAGAAGCAATAAAAGATAAACATCTCAAAGAGAACAAGTAATTAAAAAGCAATATTTGAGATGCTATATACTCTTAAAATACGAAGAACAAAAGATCAGTATCTAGATAAAAAGTGACAGGTTATTTCTAATCCCATTAATTGCATCACTACGACCTTATTCATTGTGTATTATATTTAATTTTAGTGAAAGGATTATGACGATTCTGCTCGCAACTTCTTTCCATCTACGACGAAGCAATACAGTACTGACTGATGTCTCGTCTACTGTTACAATACTCCCCTCGTATGGAATGGACTCGTCCTATGCTTTCATTTGTTTTTGACGAACCGCCTTTCGTATTGTTTAGAGAATCTTGTTTTCCATTCCTTCCACATGGTTCATTAATTTTTGTTGGTATTTTTTATTTAATCTACAAAACTGCCTTCTAAACAAAATCATACCGGTACTTTTAGACTTCGTTAACTTCATTATCCCATTAATGAAAATCATATTATAGACTTTGACTTTCATTATCCTTGTAAAGAAGAACATGCAATAGAATTTAAGACCTTTATTATCCTTGTAACAGAAAATATACTACAGACTTTGACCTTCATTCTTGAATAGGAAACCATACTCTAGGCTTTATGACCTTTATTATCCTTGTAAAGGAAACCATCCTATAGACTTTATGACCTTTATTATCCTTACTATAGGCATACTATAGACCTCATAAATTTTATTATCCTTCTAAAGGAAACGATACTATAGACTTTAAGACCTTTATTATTCTTGTAAAAGAAAACATACTACAGGCTTTGACCTTCATTATACTTATAAAGGTAACCATCCTATAGACTTTATGGACTCTATTATCCTTACTATAGCCATACTATATAGCTCATAAGTCCACACCTGTGGAGTAACGGTTAGCGCGTCTGACTGCGAAACCAGGTGGCCCGGGTTCGAATCCCGGTCGGGGCAAGTTACCTGGTTGAGGTTTTTTCCGGGGTTTTCCCTCAACCCAATACGATCAAATGCTGGGTAACTTTCGGTGCTGGACCCCGGACTCATTTCACCGGCATTATCACCTTCATATCATTCAGACGCTAAATAACCTAGATGTTGATACAGCGTCGTAAAATAACCCAATAAAATAAATAAATATAGCTCATAAACTTTATTATCCTTCTAAAGGAAACGATACTATAGACTTCTTGACCTTTATTATATTTGTAAAGGAAACCATACCATAGACTTTATGACCTTTATTATCCTTACTATAGGCATACTATAGTCTTCATAAATTCTTGTAAAAGAAAACATACTACAGACTTTGACCTTTATTATCCTTGTAAAGGAAACCATACCATAGACTTTATGGCCTTTCTTATCCTTGTGAAGGAAAACATGCCATACGGTTTATGGCTTTGAAAAGCAAAAATACTATAGACTTAGACTTTTATTATCCTTGTAAAGTAAACCATACTGTAGACTTTATCACCTTTATTATCCTCGTAATGGAAAACATACTACAGACTTGATGATCTTTATTATCCTTTTAAAGGAAATAATACTATATACTTTATGACCTGTATTATCATTGTAAAAGAAGTAGGCCTACTGTAGATTTTATGACCTTCAATATCCTTGTAAAGGAAACCATACTATAGACCAGCTGTTCTCAACCTATAGTGTTACGCAAGACACTGCTTGGTGGTATTTATAGTTTGAAATAAAAATATAAATTATCATAAAATATAAATATATAGCTGTTTTCTGTATATTTTATGGAACACTCCATTGAATAAATTCGAAGAGTAACTGTTTCTTAATTCAACAGATCGTGCTATATAGTTCATGAACTTTATTATCCTTCTAAAGAAAATCATACTATAGACTTCATGAACTTCATTATCCTTCTAATGAAAATCGTGCTATATAGTTCATGAACTTTATTATCCTTCTAAAGAAAATCATACTATAGACTTCATGAACTTTATTATCCTTGTAATGAAAACCGTACTATAGATTTAATGAACTTTATTATCCTTCTAAAGAAAATCATACTATAGACTTCATGAACTTTATTATCCTTCTACTGAAAATCGTGCTATATAGTTCATGAACTTTATTATCCTTCTAATGAAAATCGTGCTATATAGTTCATGAACTTTATTATCCTTCTAATGAAAACCGTGCTATATAGTTCATGAACTTTATTATCCTTCTAAAGAAAATCATACTATAGACTTCATGAACTTTATTATCCTTCTAATGAAAATCGTGCTATATAGTTCATGAACTTTATTATCCTTCTAAAGAAAATCATACTATAGACTTCATGAACTTTATTATCCTTGTAATGAAAACCGTGCTATAGATTTAATGAACTTTATTATCCTTCTAAAGAAAATCATACTATAGACTTCATGAACTTTATTATCCTTCTAAAGAAAATCATACTATAGACTTCATGAACTTTATTATCCTTCTAATGAAAATCGTGCTATATAGTTCATGAACTTTATTATCCTTCTAAAGAAAATCATACTATAGACTTCATGAACTTTATTATCCTTCTAATGAAAATCGTGCTATATAGTTCATGAACTTTATTATCCTTCTAAAGCAAATCATACTATAGACTTCATGAACTTTATTATCCTTGTAATGAAAACCGTGCTATAGATTTAATGAACTTTATTATCCTTCTAAAGAAAATCATACTATAGACTACATGAACTTTATTATCCTTCTAATGAAAATCGTGTATATAGTTCATGAACTTTATTATCCTTCTAAAGAAAATCATACTATAGACTTCATGAACTTTATTATCCTTCTAATGAAAATCGTGCTACAGTTCTTGAACTTTATTATCCTTCTAAAGAAAATCATACTATAGACTTCATGAACTTTATTATCCTTGTAATGAAAACCGTGCTATAGATTTAATGAACTTTATTATCCTTCTAAAGAAAATCATACTATAGACTTCATGAACTTTATTATCCTTCTAATGAAAATCGTGCTATATAGTTCATGAACTTTATTATCCTTCTAAAGCAAATCATACTATAGACTTCATGAACTTTATTATCCTTCTAATGAAAATCGTGCTACAGTTCTTGAACTTTATTATCCTTCTAAAGAAAATCATACTATAGACTTCATGAACTTTATTATCCTTGTAATGAAAACCGTGCTATAGATTTAATGAACTTTATTATCCTTCTAAAGAAAATCATACTATAGACTTCATGAACTTTATTATCCTTCTAATGAAAATCGTGCTATATATTTCATGAACTTTATTATCCTTTAAAAGAAAATCATACTATAGACTTCATGAACTTTATTATCCTTCTAATGATAATCGTGCTATATATTTCATAAACTTTATTATCCTTTAAAATAAAATCATACTATAGACTTCATGAACTTTATCATCCTTCTAATGAAAATCGTGCTATATATTTCATACACTTTATTATCCTCTAAAAGCAAATCGCACTATAGACTTCATGAACTTATTATACATCTAAAACAAAAGTATAGATTTCATGAACTTTATTATGCTGATAATGAAAATTGTGCTATAGATTTCATGAACTTCATTATCCTTCAAAAGAAAATCATACTATAGACTTCATGACTTTCTAAAAGAAAATTATAGACTTCATTAACTTATTATTCTTCATACTATAGACTGCATCATCGCTAAAAAATCAAGTGAACTTAGCATTCAGCTATACCAATGATGTCTGTTTATTAAGTTGTTGGGACTAATAATTGTAACCGATTATTTACCTTACCATTAGTACAAATACATATAACCCCTTTTTTTATTAGTCACTTTACTGTAGATATCTTGCTTGGGGTTTTAAATCCGAAGTAAATAACGTTCTCAACTTGTTTAAATTTGTTTGTGTTTTCTGTTGACTTGTACCGTAAACTGATAAGCTGGAATGCTAGATAGCTGTGCGAAGCGAACAAACAATGGCTTCGATTATTTCGACCTTACCTTCCTTAACATAACCTGTCACCGAGAGTAAAACTACGGCGCTTGTAAAGGAAGACGTCCGTAAAAGGTTTGTACACGTAGATATTCCTCTTTCTGGGATGAAAACTGCATTTTGTAAAATTACATTATTATTTGTTGGAAGTTTTAAATTGTATATGATCTAATATATTACTGCGGCTTTGAATGTGTTACACTATAAATTGCCGTAATGTCTTAAAGTATCTGTCAATACGATATTTCAGCTTGGGAAATGTAATAACTAGGAACCGGGTATTTATGTTTTTACATAGAATATATTTTTGCTGTATTGGACATCGCTGAAATTTCATATGGTAATTTATCACAAAACATGTATTCTTTTGCATACAGAAATATTCGTTATGATTTTACCAACATTTCCCATTTCAAATATTCCAATTCTTAACCCATGCATTTCTTTTAAACAATTTTTTTGTGTTTCCTCAGAAACTTCGTATTTCGTGACTTTTAAGGGGGTTTCTCTAAATTAACTAATTTAAGGCAGAATTTTGCATATCCATTCATTCTCAGAAGAAAATTATGTGAAGAATTTTAGAACTCGTAACTGCTAACGACACAGAGGAGTTGCACTGTACTACGAGTAGACCTGCAGTGGATAACAGTTATATTTGTACAGCTGTATTTAATATTTAAAACAACGTTTTTTCTGCAGAAATAAATATTGTATTCTTCTATTTTATGTTGAATTATAAATTATTTACATACTTAACAATAATAACGCATAAACATAATTTTTCAAATACTTTAACATAATAACTTCCTCTATTTAAACAAAAACACAGCCTTTTCCCTGCAACATTCTTATTTGTACAGTTACAAAAATAAATTATAAATGTTTCTTTGTTTTTACATTTATGGCACAGACGGGAAGTTCTTATACTTTGTTGAATAGCCCCTAGCCTTCAGTACAGCTCTACACCTTCTTTGCATTGACTGTATTAGCCTAAGACAAGTGGCAGGTTTAATTTCTTCCCACGTCTTCAAAATAACTTCCTTTAGATCTTCTTTAGATGTTACTTTACATTTACGAACTCTTCTCTTGAGAATTGGGCATAGATGCTCAATAGGATTAAGGTCCGCGGATTGGGCAGGTGTTCTAAGCTGTTTAGGAACATTCCAGATGAGCCACAGTTTGTTAATTTCTGCTGTATGCTTGGGGTCATTATCTTGCTGAAACACGTAAGATGCTGATAGTCCCATTTTTTCCACACTTTGACATTATTTTTTAAAATGTTCAAATAACCCCATTTGTTCAAGTTGTCATCAATGAAATGAATCATACCCACAATTTAATTGATCCACCTCCGTGCTTGACTGTTGGTAAAGTATTCTCCAGATTATCGGCCGTATTGGCTTTCCTCCACACCGTCTGTATTCCATCAGATCCAAATAGATTTATTTTAGTCTCATCAGACCAAATCACAGTATTCCAGAAGGTTTGAGGATTGTCCCGGTGCTCTCTAGCAAATGCCAGTCTTGCTGCACGATTCTTTTTACTTACATATGGCCTTTTTCTTGTGATTCTTCCGCAATACCCATGCTGCCATAGTACTCGTCGAACGGTCCGACTAGATACCTTCTTACACGATGCCTGTTGCAACATCTGCACAATTTCTGGTGCAGTTACACGTGGGTTCACTTTAACTTTGTTAACAATGAAACGTTTTTCTTTTTCATTCAGGAACGATTTTCTACTTCTCGGAATATTCTTAATGGAACCATTATATTTGAACTTATTTACTATATAACTTACTGTTGAGTGAGGTTTTTCACAATATTACCAATTTTCCTGAGTGAATAGCCCCTCAAAGCAAGACTGATTATCGTAAGTTTAAGTTCTGTGCTTAGCTCCTTCCCTTTCTTCATGTTGGACACGACTGATATAATACATAACAGACAACATCGCAACTCCCCCTCCTCAATAAGTACGGAAACGCAGTTAACCATCTATGCACACAGTAAATGTAACGTATCTTTGTAAAGTGTATAAATAAGAGTGTTGCATGATATGTTGCCTTATTGTGATGCATTTACTTCCCACTGTTTATAAATAACATTGTCATCATTTTGTTACATTGCACCTGTTTAGTATAAGGATTTTAATAATATATTAAAATATTTTAAAGTTTAAATCAATTTATAAGACAAACCAAGTTATTTCTTTACAAAATTTCAGCCTGTACAAATATAACTGTTATCCACTGTATATAAATCGCAGTCATCATTTTGTTTATCTACCTAAGCAAATTCCTCTCCTCTGATGTGATGGTACGGTTACAGTGTGAATGACATGACAATGTAGGCTTAGTTCACCGTATTTAAGGTCTGCTTTCCAATCTAATTAAACTATCGCTCTATTATCACCATTTTACAATTTCAACGACCCTGTGTTTCAAAAGAGACGAATAGATGTTTAACTCCAATCGAAATAAAATTTCAGACCGAACTCTTCTCTGAAAGGATTTCGCAAGTATCTTGGTTGGAACAGTCTCGAGTGTACATATAGTCTACACGGAATGGCCTGCGGATATAGTACTGGTCTGACATTCTCCTTGAACTCCGTAATTGCAAGTCATACACATACTTCTGAGGCTACTACAAAGCATCACTTACAATTCCGTAGTCGTATGTGATTGTACTGTAGAGTTGTAAACATTTGGAAAAATATCTGTATAAACTGTTAAAATCATCAACATATTTGTACAGTAGTTGGTCTGAAGTCCTGTCCTAGCTGCATGTCATAAAATTCGAATTCTACTATGTTCCTCACTACAGGTCTTCTTCGTATGCTTCTGACTATAGACCTGCGCCAGAAGAAGCAGAAGACTATAGCTACGATATGTATAGTCCACTGTGAATCTCGGTCTCTTCCAAAATTGTCTTCCATCTCAATCCGGTGCCATTTTTTTCAAATTCCTGACGCCCATTAATCTCACATGTTCCTTCACTCATTATTCTTGCAGGATCATCTTCGTTGTTCTCAGTTCTGAAAGTTTCTCAAAAATAAATTCGTTACTGGATAGCCCACGCCAATCCCCAACCTGAAGGACCAGAACTTCTATTTACATCCCTAGAGTCAGGGTAGTCCAGCCATATCCTCGGACATCCACACCTGTGGAGTAACGGTCAGCGCGTCTGGCTGCGAAACCAGGTGGCCCGGGTTCGAATCCCGGTCGGGGCAAGTTACCTGGCTGAGGTTTTTCCCGGGGTTTTCCCTCAACCCAATACGAGCAAATGCTGGGTAACTTTCGGTGCTGGACCCCGAACTCATTTCACCGGCATTATCATCTTCATATCATTCAACGCTAAATAACCTAGATGTTGATACAGCGTCGTAAAATAATCCAATAAAAAAAATATCCTCGGACACTGGATGCACATTTTAGTCGCATTTCACGAACCACATAGACGGCGGTGGAGTTGTTTTTTCTCGGCCACTACACGGGAAGACTAAGAAGTTTTACTGTAGCGTAAGAATTTTAGCTACTTTATTTATTTGATCCCTGACTTCTTTATGTTCATATTGACTCTTTCTGTAGTATTTGTGCCATCAAGATTTAATCGTATTCCGAAATTTTTATGCAGAACCACATCTTTCTCTTCACTAGGTAACTTGACATAAAAATGCAACCCCTTTTCCTTGTTCTCCTTATATTCCTCTTGTTTTCCTTATCTTCCCATTGTTCCCCTTGTATTTCTGTTCTCCTTTTCTTTATCTTGTTCTACTTTTAGTTCTCTTGTTCTCACTGACTTTCTCTTGTTCTCCTTGTATTCCACTTCTCCTTGTCCTGCTTTTTTCATACTATTCCCTTTGTTATCCTTTTCGTTTCCATATTCTCCATGTTGTCGCCCCTTTCTCCTTGTATTTCTATTCTCCTTTCTTTCCGTTATTCTCTTTGTCTTTCTTCTGTTCTACGTGTAGTCCCCTTGTTCTCATTGTCTTCGCCCCGTTCTCCTTGTATTCCTATTGTTCTAGTTGTCTTTCGCTTATTCTCCTTGTCTTCCTCTTGTTATCCTCGTATTCATATTGTTCTACTTTTATTTATGTTTTTCTATCCCATTTGTTCTCCTGGTCTTCCCTTGTTCTTTTTTATGTTTTATTATTAAAATATTTAAATTATGAAATTACATAATTTATTACAAAAATACATATTAAATACATTAAAAATGCATTAAAACTAGTAGGCCTATATATACATTAAACAATACTGAATATGTTAAATATTAAAACAAAATTAATTAAATAAATTTTCCCTTTTATGACCAATGCTTATTGTTCTGGGGTTCAAAATTGCATTATAGATATACAGAAAGAAGAAAATATAAACAATAAATGTAAGTAATAAATAGAAACAGAATAAATCTTTGGGAGACCGAGACGTAGATGGGAGTATAATATTAAAATGGATTTGAGGAAGGTGGGATATGATGCTAGGGACTGGATTAATCTTGCTCACGATAGGGACCGATGGCGGGGTTATGTGAGGGCGGCAATGAACCTCCGGGTTCTGTAAAAGCCATTTGTAAGTAAATAAACAGAAAACAGCATGGATTACAAACAATATAATATGATAAAATAAGTAATTTATTACAATTCAAAGAGTTTATAGATAATATCCTAGATCATATATATATATATAGGTTTTGACGGTAAAAACTTTTGTCAGGTTTACTATGCTGCCATCTAGTTGTTACATAAGGAGTCACGTCATAACTCCCATTTGAATTGCATTAGCGACTATACTGCCGTCTCACGTTCGTTTACAGCGGACGGGTGGCGATCCTGGCGGTTGTTCTCTTCAAAGTGCAACCGATTTTAACATAGGAATGAGCAATATGTATATTGTGATCTGGGGTAACATTAACAAGTAAATAGATTAATATTTAGCTATTAATTATCTACCTACGTCTATATTAATTTTTCTTAATTTCTTCTTGTAATGCTCTTGTTCTCCACATTTTAGAAAAAAATTGAGAAATATGAATGGAATTAGCTTTAACATATTTATAGGCTGGAAGATGAAAGACTGGCTGAACTGGCCTCATGGGAGAAGAGACATAGTTCGCCAAAGAGAAAAATAAATTGGCTGAGTCACTGACTGAGAAGAAACTGCCTACTGAAGGATGAACTGGAAGGAATGGTGAAAGGAAAAATGTTCGGCGCAGAAGATATAAAATGATACACAACATTAAGAAGTATAGGAGCCAGCGACGTGGCTCAGTCGACTAAAGCGCTTGCCTGCCGATCCGGAGTTGCGCTCGGGCTCGGGTTCAATTCCCGCTTGGGCTGATTACCTGGTTGGGTTTTTTTTTTCCGAGGTTTTCCCCAACCGCAAGGCAAATGTCAGAATGGCGAATCCTCGGCCTCATCTCCCAAATACCATCTCGCTATCACCAATCCCATCGACGCTAAATAATCTCGTCGTTGATACAGCGTCGTTAAATAACCGAGTAAAAAAATAAAATAAAGATATATGGATCGTAGGCGTACACTAAGAGGAAGGCTAAAGAGATGGAAGATTGGTGAAAGCTTGGTTTTCAGTGAAAGACCTGGCCTTGGGCAGAAGACTATGAATGAATGATAAGAATTACGAAGAATTCGAATTCTACAAATTAATATGGAACAGCCACCAGCTTGGCTCAGTCGATTAAGACGCTTGCGTGCCGGTCTGAAGTTGCGCTCGGGCGCGGGTTCGATCCCCGCTTGGGCTGATTACCTGGTTGGTTTTTTCCGAGGTTTTCCCCAACCGTAAGGTGAATGCCAGGTAATCTATGGCGAATCCTCGGCCTCATTTCGCCAAATACCATCTCGCTATCACCAATCTCATCGACGCTAAATAACTAGTAGTTGAAAGAGTAATGGAACGGAGAAAAATTCTCTCCGGCGCCGGGATTTGAACCCGGGTTTTCAGCTCTACGTGCTGACGCTTTATCCACTAAGCCACACCGGATTCCACCCCGGCGTCGGAAGAATCGTCTCAGTTTTAAGTTCCAACTCTTGGGTTCCCTCTAGTGGCCGCCCTCTGCACTACGTCATAGATATCTATGAACCTAGGACCGAAGTCCACACATGTGCTGAGTTGCACTCGTAATGAGTGACTAATTGGCCGGGATCCGTCTTAAATCACGAAGTGATTTACGCATATCATATATATTATTTTAATGTACCGAAGTACATATGATATTTCCATGCATATATTCTGCGTCATCATACGATGAAAGAGTAATGGAACGGAGAAAATTCTCTCCGGCGCCGGGATTTGAACCTGGGTTTTCAGCTCTACGTGCTGACGCTTTATCCACTAAGCGCTTATTCCGTCGGATCCCGGCCAACTAGTCACTCATTACGAGTGCACCTCAGCACATGTGTGGACTTCGGTCCTAGGTTCATAGATATCTATGACGTAGTGCAGAGGGCGGCCACTAGAGGGAACCAAGAGTTGGAACTTAAAACTGAGACGATTCTTCCGACGCCGGGGTGGAATCCGGTGTGGCTTAGTGGATAAAGCGTCAGCACGTAGAGCTGAAAGCCCGGGTTCAAATCCCGGCGCCGGAGAGAATTTTTCTCCGTTCCATTACTCTTTCATCGTATGATGACGCAGAATATCTGCATGGAAATATCATATGTACTTCGGTACATTACAATAATATATAACCTAGTAGTTGATAGAGCGTCGTTAAATAACCAACTAAAAAAATATATATGTGGAACGATGGAAGACTGGGCTTGGTGGTGTGTACACCCCTGCGCCAGATGTGTGAATGTGTTGATGCTGTTTCATTTCTCCCCTCCCGCCCGCATGCACGATGATGCTTTGCGCGGTCCCTTTCCAGTGCAACAAGTGCCGTGCGGCGTTCAAGAGTTCGAGCCCCGCGTCAAATATTCATATCGCAATTCAAATTACCAGCGTGCTGTGTAATGGCATTCAGAGTTTGCATACTGACACATCAGAATTGTGCCAAATCACTTCTGTGAGGATGATATTGTAAGTTTTCTACTTTTCGTTTTATTTCCTTTTATATGAAATATGAAGAATGAAATAGACCTTGGCTACTGCATGAGTCGATTTTTTAAATTTTACCGTAAATAGTTATGTTCAACACAAATGTTAAAAATCACATTTTATTTTGTGAGTAGGGATATTTGCTGGTTGAGTGGAAGAGAAGGCCTTACGGCCTTAACTCTGCCAGCTAAAATAAATTATTATTATTATTATTATTATTATTATTAATATTTGCCAAGTTTATTATTTTTAAACAGCTCTTCGTCCATGCTCGTTTAGAGAGAATTCCCCTGCTTCTCCACTGCTGTAT
Organism: Periplaneta americana; assembly: GCA_025594305.2. Classification (NCBI taxonomy): domain Eukaryota; kingdom Metazoa; phylum Arthropoda; class Insecta; order Blattodea; family Blattidae; genus Periplaneta; species Periplaneta americana. The sequence goes on along the minus strand of JAJSOF020000011.1, from coordinate 23,880,806 downwards.
TCTCGCTCATTGTAATTATCATTAATAGCAAGGAGTGGAATAGCTCAGTGGTAGAACATTCGACTGCAGATCGAGATGTCCCCGATTCATATTCGGGTATCCCTATTTTTATAATTACTTTAATTTTAATTATTTCATATAGTTGTCAGTAAAATAGTTGATCAAACAATTTGTACGTTTCTAAACCAAAAACAGTCATTTTTAAAAGTAGGTCTGGCATTGTTTTAACCGTTTTATTGATCGGTTGCGATTGCTGCCGTGTGACATCTGTTGGGGGGAAAAATATGACAATCGGCGTATGTAGTTGAGAGTGAATGTTAAAAGTACTTTCGCAGGCTATCGTATAATAGTAGGCATAATTATGAAACAAGTTCACGAAACTTTCCCTAATTTTGACGAGTACAGTAACTGTATAACATTATAAACGTGTTTCACACGTTATTTTTTTCTGCGATAGCATTATAAAACAATTAATAAAGAAATAACATCATATTTGTAATTGTGGGTAGTTTGATATCATGGTTTGTGAAGAAAGAGGTTGCTATGACACGAATAATTAAAATATGTCTAACTTAGGTTTTTTAGACATATTTTAATTATATATAAAGGTGGACAAACTTCACCATTTTGTTTACCTCAATATATTTCTTATCTGAAATTCAGTGTAAAAGGGAATAACCATTAGGATCTCCACTGTCGAAAATGAATTTTTTTGTTAATGACCGCAAAATGAAAGTACAGCTACAAGCTGTTACTCCTTGCAATTCCATCAGGATTATAACGAGACTTCTTTGTAGTCGCTAGATGACAGCGTAGTGAAATGATACCGGGACATCATTTTATTTTTACTAACATTTCTAATATTAACCTGGCTATACTTTTGGATTAACGGTTGAGAACCGGTAACACTGTTTGCTACCCCCTTCCACGACCGGAGTTTAAAGATACTGGCGTAAAATACAAATCACTTTACTAGGTATAGGAGGGAAGAAAAGTAGTTCATCCATTTACGTAAACTAGAAAATATCACGATTTTGAGTTTGATAATTTTCATTAGGTTTTTCTTTCATCAAAATACAGTACAGTATTAAGAATAAGTGTTTTTACTCACGAACTGAGTTATCCATGCAGACGTATTCATTATGCAGTGTATGTTATACCGTCTACAGCACATTAACGTACAATATAGAGTGAATTTAAATTGACAAAAATTATAATATGGATATTTAAACACATTTTTTAAAATGGTGGCCGTTAATTTCGATAGAGGCTTCAGTTCTTTTGTGCATATTATCGCACTGTAGACTATTGTACCTAATTCCAATTTCCAGTTTCGTACTTCGTACCAGTAACTCACGTTGAAATAATTCAGTACCTACTCTATAAAAGAATATCTTACGTACTGTAAATTCAATCTTCACTTCTGCCCGATCCGAAAAGATAAAATTATTCAGATATGCTATCTGCTGTCCGTCAAAGTGATTTTGTCGCAGGGTTGTAGAAAAGGGGGAAGTCACGTGACAGTTAATTTACTTAACGAAGCCCTTTTATTTAAGTTATTTTAAACAGTTGTATAAAAATAACGTAGACGTCCAATTCCTTAACAAAAATTAATGTTTTCAGAAAAAGGCCCAACCCCTGGTCTTTACAGAAGTGCGAGCAAAAGTAGGTGGGGGAAACCGGGATGCGACGTAGGCAAACGGACGACAGTATCTGTGCGAAAATATGATCCAATATTGAAAGTTCTTTCGTCCCTTGAAAACGCAACCATATATCTGGAACGTACTATACTCACTAACTCAGTACTGTTTACTATGACCGCAAGGCAACTTTGACTGCATATGCGGCCTTGGTTCTGTGTGGAGGACGGTTGAACTTCATTAGTAGAAGGGATGAGAGTGAAGGACATTAAAAACTCAGGTACAATAAAAATTTAAGTAAAAATAAAATAATGTCCCTGTAAAAGTTGTCTTGAAAATGTATTAGATTGATCAATTTGTTATATGTGGCCACTTGATCAGGAACTGTATGTATTAGAACCAGAAACCTTTAAGTGCTTCCGCTAAGCCCATTACTGGACTTTTTTGAGACTTAACACATTTTTTGATGCAAACATACGTACTTGTAGCTGCTTTCTGTTGACGCCAGGCACTTCGATTCATTACACTTACATGTGAATATGCCCTAGACAGGATTCGAATCGTAGATACTCATAGTTTAGATATGATTTGCTTCTGCGTAACGTTGAAGCTATGCTGCGTTCACCAAGACTGACGTATTTGACTAGCTTTGCCGTTGTATGATTGAAATGCATGTTAAATCTATTCACAGCTTGATATTGTTTACAGAAGTCGCTGACCACCGTTTCATTTTGATAAGTGTTTAGTTGAAAGCATTGCGAACAATGTCATCTATTTATAAAGTGTAAATAGACAAACTCGTGGCAGCTACTCTCTTCTTTGTAACAAGGCCATATTCATACAGCCGACTCTTCTGGCAATTGATTTAATGCATTCGTTCAACAACAAAAGATAAAACCAGATACCAAATGAAATAGAAATGTCTTTCACAATCACTTCAGCTATTTCACAAACCTTGAAAGTACGGATTGAATAACAAATGAAACTTTTTGACGTACTTCTAGCCGAAATAATAAATGTTAGTTTTAACAAGAAATTCGTAATCAAAACAGCATGTATATTACTGTTTCCATTTGATGTTTTAATTTTGATACTAAATTGATTCGAAACTCTTTTTATGTTTATATAAAGCAAATGAAAATCATATGGCACACACTCGTGACATAACGTTCTGTTTTATTACAAATTTTGTAAACATCAAGTTCAACTGTTTGCTTAGTGTAGAAGCTTCCAGAATGTGTTTGTAAACATTTGACTGGATGATAATCTCTCGTTTAATTAGTTCAGTATGCATAACTGTTGACACACGCCATATGTCAGCTGTTGTTAGCAATAATAGTTCATAGGAAACTATAATTTCCGATTGTGCTTGTGTAATTCAGTTTCTGTTGACTTTATCCAGGGTTGTAAATGACTTGTGTAAAGCCCAGGATTGGTACAGCAGTTGACTGCTTGCTTTTCACTAAACGAACGAAGTTCGACCTACGGTAGATTCATAGGTGGAGATAGAACTACTTATTTCCTTGGGGGTGACGGAGGGCATAATAGGGTGATAAAATAATTCACAACTATATGCTCATATCGTGAGCATACGAATGCACAGACACACATAAAAATATAAACATATACATATACATACACAATAAAAAATAAACATTCATTATGCCCTCTAAAACTTGGGCCTACCTTGGAATGGAATTTACGGGAGGGGGATACTATGGCCCAGCACTGCGACCTGTTGCGCTAATCCTCAAGCTAGGCGCATTCCCAAATCCACACCGGCTGACTACACTAAGGTTCGCTGCGCACCCACGTTTCGAGCAGGCAACCCCACTCGTCCCTAGGCCAGCTCCCTTCGATCGGGGAATGCTATGGAATGATGACGAAATGAAGAAATGGTGACGGAATGATGGAGATGCCTAATATGGAGAAAACCCCAATTTTCGACCTTGAACGCCATAAGTGTCACTATGAATTTTTCAATGAAAAATTAAAAATTTGACCGGAACCCGAAACCGGGCCGCCTTACTTAGCTAAGAACAGCGAAATGTTAATTATATCAAATCGAGGCTGACGAGAATAGAGTAATGCAAGTAGGTAATACAGTAGTCCATGAACCAGTGATGAAGAAAGAGGAGAAAACAAGGTGAAAAAGCAGTGTGACTTAAGGAAATGATATGGAGAGGAAATAAATCGTGAGAAAAGAAAACTAAGACCTAAAATAAAGTATCAATGTGGAAACGTTAGCAGTGAAAAGTGCAAATAGTTAGAGATGTGAAGTGAGGGGAAATATATCATACAGGAGGGGGGGGGTCAAGAATTAAAAGTATAATATTTTTGGTATAATAATGGGTGAGGAGTAAAGTAGTGGAAGAATTGATGACAGACAAGGAAAGACTAGTGGAAGAATTGCAATAATAAATTAAAAATAAGTAATGTCCTAAACGACTTGTACAAGAGTCTTGTATAACGGGGAGACGGCATTGTATACTAATAATGTGAAGTGCCGCCTCACCAAAAGGTATATTGCTTAAAGACAAATATATTCATTCGTTCGTTCATTCATTCATTCATTCATTCATTCATTCATTCATTCATTCATTCATTCATTCATTCATTCATTCATTCATTCATTCATTCATTCAAATAAATGTTGTCTATTTTTGTTAACAAGATCCTAAGATACTTGTGTGAACTAGAGAGCTGTGCTATCATTGATTCTGTAGGATGCTTCATATTTGTACACTTCGCAATTTGTTATCATTTGTATGGTGACTAGTTGTAGGTTTAATCCTAGATCATATATGTAACAGATAACTCCTCGCTACGTTAAAATCGGCAGCACTTTGAAGAGAACAACCGCCAGGATCGCCACCCGCCCGCCGTAAACGAACACGAGATGGCAGCACAGTCGCTAATGCAATTCAAATGGGAATTATGACGTGACTCCTTATGTAACAACTAGATGGCAGCGTAGTAAACCTGACAAAAGTTGTTAACCTCAAAGCCTATAAGCCCGACATATCTGTTACATATATGATCTAGGGTTTAATGCCATCACCCGCAATAATATCAGATGCACCAACACTCATAGGCGCGGACTGTACGTATACAGTAGGTGCTCCGGGGTTCAAGTATCCAACAGATGTGTAACTGGGTGTTCAGTTGGATTTTGAAGTTGAAATTAATTACGATTTATATTTTAACTTTCGTGCCACAATGAAGAGAAAAACTAATTTCCTTCGATCATGTAATATGGACTTTACAAAATAATGTAGTCTTTCCAATTTACACGATGCAATTTTAAAAATTTGTGTTAGCTATCGATGGGTTCTTTTTCAGGGGGAAATTAACTACCCTATCACCAATGCGCCTATGTTAAATTTGCTTATTTAATGAACCATTATCTCTGTAACTACTGAATATATCATAATGACATTTCTACAAGGTTTGTAAAAAAGTAGACACAGATTTATTAAGAAATACAGTTTGTAAAAAAATCGAATTTATTAAATAATGTCAATTTTATTGTTATGTGTTATGGAAATGCTCAATACGCTGGACTCATTTTGCTGACATCACCTTCACTTCACTCAGACGCTAGATAACTATCGCAGTTGATAAAGCGTCGTAAAATAAACCAAACCCAAGTACTTGGGTTAAAGAGAATGAGATGTATTGAGATTTCCTAGATCTGGTAAAAATCTTTCCGAGTTCCAGTTGTGAAAAATCGCATCATTCGCACCAGAGTGAAAGAGTTTGCGACTGAAGGTAATTTATATATCCGAGACGAATAAATTGGTAGTTGAACCGCATGATTCCGTTATTATTAACAGAAACTATTTAAGAATAATTTTCTTGCAATTGACTGAATTTGTATGTAGTTCTTACGTACACTTGGTCAAAATGAAAGTGGCCGGCGTCTAAGAGACTAAGATCGAATCGGGTATTTCCGTGAGCGCTCGGAACAGCCAGGCTTTGTTCAAAAGATTGCGTATATTCTTCTGGTAGTTATAATGGGGAACACAACTAGCAATCACTAAAATCTTCCGAGAAAATAATTCATATACGAGATTTAAAACAGACAGAGGGTTTAAACAGTGAATATTGTAACACAAACACTATATACTGTGTAACAGGTTTTCAAGTGGAGTACGATCATTGCTCGTTACAATGCCGTTCTGACTGCAGTAAAACTCTTAGCGTAGTTGGTAAAGCGTTAGCTAAGAGTTTGTGAGGTCGCAAGTTCAAATTTTCTGGAATTACTAAACTTTTTTTTTTGTTGCCTTTTAAATGCATCAGTGAAAATATAACCGGTTTTCGTCATTTTTTTAATATTTAGAATACTTTTCGCTTTATTATTTTTTCGTGTTAAAAGAAACTTTTGACGCTAGATGGAAGTAACACTAAAGACGACAATTAAGGGCTTTTATATTAAAATGCTGTGTTAATTATTTTATTAATCCCTGCTGATTTGCACTCTATTGCCTAAGGAACATTCAGTAAATATGTTGCCGGTTAAATAGTTGGCAATAATTAATTTGCAAGTTGTGCTACAGGGAATATGATTATTATACTAATCTAAATCCGTGATCATTAGGGCCTAAATGTAGCAATTGTAAACAAGAAGAAAAACCATAATCCTGATGACAAAATATATTCTGATATCCTGGAATTATAACCACAAATTTTCACCAATTTTATAATTATTTGTAAATAACATGAATTAAAGCAAAATTATTTGATTATATTACACTAAAAGGAGTTGTAAAAATAAAAGAAAGGACAAAACAAAACATTCTCTGCGGAGATTCGAAGCATGCTGTGGAGGTAGCCCAAATCAGCGCCTTGTATTATGGAGTTAACTAAAGCGGCGCACGGAGGTTTACGTAGTGAACTGCGCGCTCACCCGAAGGGGCTTGGAAAATTTTCGCTGCTCAAGAGACCGGCCACTTTCATTTTGACCAAGTGTACATATTTATTTGTATGGGCTAGTTATAAAACGTTGTCTTCAAAATATATTTTATTTGTTACAGGTTGTGGAACTGTTCAATGCAATGAGGGACCAATCTAAAGAGGGCAACGGCCCTGCTTCAACCAATGGCCGCTCTGTTAGCAGTGCTGCCGCCTTAACATCTCTGTGTGCTGACATATCACCAAGCTCCTCACATTTCTTTGAAGTATGTATTTGAAATATTTATTTATATCTTCTTCGTTTTTCAATTTGTGTTCAACTCAAGTGATTGGCGAGATATGAAACCCTTACTCTTTGCCGGAGGATGTGTCACATTGCTGGATGGCAAGATTGCGCACTTTGTCGATCGGAGTTACAATGAGATGATGATGGAGAAACGGGACTATCCCGAGAAAACTCGTCTCACCACTCTATGTATATTCCTTCAGAACTGACTCGAATTTAAGCACGAGTATCTAGCGTTGAAAACGAACGATATAGTAGTCACTCAGGTAATGGTGAATCATAGCTCTATCTCTAATATCTACATTTTAATTAATTATTTGACGACACTGTAGTAAATGCTGAGCTATTTAGTGTCGATGGAAATGGCGGTACAAAGATGAGACCGAAAATCCTCTATGAAATTATCTGATATTGTCCTTACAGTTGGGGAAAATCTGTAAAAAAATGTGACATGTCGAAGTGGAATTCTGTCTTATACCCAAATACAGCTGGATCAGGATTCCAGCTCGAAAACCCTGAGTCATACACGTGATCTGACTACACAATTGCTGGAGTGCTTTATTCATGAATGTCGGAGTAGTTACGTATAACGTTACAGTTTTTGTTTCTGCGAATAAGACCGACGTTATCGGTATATTCAGCTAACAGTTTCAGGTGTTCCGTACTATGGTATTGTTTTTAATCTGTCATGTCATTTAAAATGACAAGAATTGCAAATACGTATAAGAAATATATTTACGACAATGCACTTAGGATCAACACTTTTATTGTAATGTTTATACAATAATAACAATAAGTAGCCAAAGTTGTTTCGATTTTTCAAAAGGCAAAAAAAGAACGTAGAAATTATTATGGGATAAATGATTTAAATGTAATATCCTCGTATAGTATATATTACTTCCCTGAGAAATATATAAGATTTAATTATTTGTATTAAATTAAATCAAAGTGCTAATGTTTCATTTTTCATTTCATTTATTGCATTTCATAGATCTTATATCAGCATTGTAGTTTTGAGATGTGGAACAAGTCAAAAGTTATTAAAAAATTATACAATATCTAGCAAGGAGATTAATTTAGTTTACAACATAAACAGTTCATCAGTTGAGTAGGAGATATATGTAATTATGCATAAATTTGGTTAATCTTTTCTCGCTTGGACCGCCTCTCACAAATCCGGACTACATGAGAGATAAATGAAAAATGTGTTGTGAATTCCATAGTTGCTTTGTACAGATTTTTTTTTTATTTTTAACTACAAAATTACATTTTCTTACGCATTTATCACAACAATTGTTACAAATCACGCCATTCTTGTAAATTCTTTAAGACTGTACATTAGGATGCATAATTAAACTGTAAAGAATGAAGTTCCTAAAGTCGTATGATTTGTAACAATTTTTGTGTTAAGTGCGTATGAATGATGTCTTTTTAGTTAAAAATTGAAAAACAAAATCTGTACAAATCAATTACCAACACATTTTTAGCTCCAGAACAATTAAAGAAATGACACTTCTGAATAGTTCATTATCAGGGAACGGATTTATATGGACTAAAAATATATGAAATATGTAAATATATATGTAGTTATTTTTACCAAAATATGGAATTAAATATGGATTTTTACCAAAATATGGAATTAAATATGGACTTAAAATTATAAAAAAATGACTATGTACGTTAAATATTGGTACATTTTAATCAAACTAAACAAAAAATATAATGGACGTACCTTATCTTCCAATGTAGTTTCAACAAAACACAATTTTTATTGTCTGTTACCATAACAATAGGTTACAAACATTTCTTTCAAGTGCTGAAAAGTGAATCTTCTTCTATTGTCTCTGTGGATAGATTTATACTGACTAAAAGAGCGTTCGACGTCACAAGAAGTAACTGGTACATAATTCAATTTCACAATGTCTGCTGGGGATAAGTCCAAGTTAATCTTCACTGTTGATTCACCACTCATCACAGCAACAACCTTTTGTAGTTCTTCATATCCAGGGTTTTTGAAAGTACAGTGTCCACCTTAGCTCTTACTGCATCTGCAACTTTACCTCTACCACGATTCAGTTGTTCCACAGTACTATTTATAATTTCAAAACTTTCAGATAGTGAAAGGTGCCTATTTTGGAGACTTTTGAGCGTTTTTATGATGCATGAAAATGTATGCTGAATGTGAGCTAAGTCATTCTTCACACTTATGTCACAGGTAACTGTTTTCGCAGTATCAATTGAGACTGCATCTTCAGAGTCCAATGCAAGGAGAACATTGTTAATAGAGTCTATATGTTCGGCATAATATTCAACTGCTTCTAGCCATGTACCCCATCTAGTTAAAATTGGCTTTGGTGGCAATGGAATTTCAGGGTACATTTCTTTCAACACGTTAACTCTACTGGGAGCTTTGAGAAATACTTTTTCACTGATGAAATCAACAAATCTACTTTAGGAAATTGTCTCTGACCACTTCTGCCACACGATGAAATGCATGCGCCACACAAGTAAAATGAGTCAATTTAGGATATACAACAGATAATGCTTGTCCAGCTTTGACCATATAAGGGCAGCATCGCTAATAAAGAATAACACATTATCGTACATAATACCCTTTGGCCACAGGATACCCATAGCTTCGTTGAACAGTTTAACTATAGTTTTGTTATTGCACTTTTCTAGAACATCACAATGTAAAAGAATTCGTTCAGAATATTGTTCACTTAACAAACCGATAACTACATTACCAACAAGTCTACCTTCTTTGTCGGGAGTCTCATCAATGGAAACCCAAATTGAACTATCTTTAATTTCATCTCTTATCTTCTGTATTGTCTCATCGTAGATGGATGGAGCATACGTCTTCCTAAGTGTTGACTCATCCGGGATTGTATGTTGAGTATATTTTTCAAGGAATTCCCTGAAGACCTTATTCTTTAGTTTGTAGAGAGGAATATCAGCAGAGATGAGAGAACGGCACAGGTCGATGTTAAACTCAGATCTTACATTCGATGTTGTTGGTTGTGTTAAAAACAATTGTCTCTGCTTGGAATTTAGTTGTTTGTTGGCCTGATGTTTACTAGTTGTAATGTGTTGTTGCACCAGGAACTTTTGTGTAGATGATACTGCACACTGACACAAATTACAAAATAATATTTTATTGTCAGTTGATAAACCATCTTCTTTAAATTCTGAAATGTAACTTGTTAGTTTTGATTTTAAATTGACTGAATGACGTACTTTTGGCATATTTACCGTCTTTATAGTATGATTTACAAAACTGAACCTATGTGTACTCTGACTGGCATTTAACTGTTGAGCTGCACAACTGAAGTCTGTTAAAAATTTTAAATTAAATTAATACAGTTTTGTAACTTACTTTCCCATTGTTGATAGGACTGCTAATTTTCAAATAACTCTGATGTTAAAGGGATTACTGAACATGTGTTTAAATCTCTATTGTTGAAATGTATTTTTAAAAGTTAATGGAATTTTGATTTGTTTTATTGTTAAACCTAATATAATATGGACTGTTTTATATGAAATATGGAAAATATATGGAAATTAACGAAAATATGTACTAAACTCTAAAATATGGAAAAATATGGAAAATAAAAGTAGGATTTTTCAACCCTACACATTGTGAAACATAAAGATAATGCAAAATATAAATTATATTAGCTTTATAAGTAAATATGTATTTACATATAAATCCTTTCCCTGTTCATTATCTATTTGTAATATTCTTTTACCTATAAAACTAAAGGAAAAAGGTATTTTACAAACAACTTCAAATTAGTGTAACTCTGAAAATATTGAGATTAGGACACATGTTTATATGACATTTTTTGCTAATAATGTCTTCGGAAATAAGTGGCGGTAAATTCTTGTGAATCACCCTGTATATCGAAAAAAAAAATAATAATCACAACTGCGATTAAACTGTTAACTGTAATAAAAAGAAAACAAATTATGTTACATTTACATAAAGATACGAAGTTAAGAATAGGTACAACATTGTTGAAGTGACAAAAAATAAAGAATAAGAATTTATATGTGATGATTATAATTTTAAAAATAATTCAGGCATTTGTTTTTCGAATAATTGATTGTTTAATAATTTTAATTTTGGATCATTAAAAAAATCTTAATACAATCTTGGGCCGTAATGGAATAATTTATTGTTACTTTAATATAATTTGCAGGTACTATATATTGGTAAAATCAAAGTCTCCCACAAAAAGGTTCCAGAATCGTTCATTGATGATGCCCTGGAAAAGTTTCGAGTGCACGAACTCGAAAAAGGGAAATGTAAAATTACGAAACAAGGCAGTTCCCTTAACATGTCAGCAACTGGAGTGTCTACTGGCAGCAATGGACATATCAATCAATCTGGTGCTCCAGGAAACAACGTCGTGTTGGGTACCTGTCGAGATGAGTTGCAGAGTCGAAGAGGATCTCAGGTGTGCATGTTTAAAAATTACTATATTGCATGGAAAATTCGATTGATTTATTATAATAAACAATATCATTTAAGCCCAGATGATTAAATAGTAATACTAATAATTGTGTTCCACCTGTATGTAACAATTAAGACATTTTCGTATTATCATCATTATAATTTGCACTATAAAATACGGAAATGGTAAATTCTTCCTGTACCACTGCTGCGAGATGTCCAGAAGAAATTACTAGAATAACAGATCATAGTACAGCAGAATCCCTCTTATCCGACACCAAAGGGACCAAGCTATTCCAGATACGAGATTTTGCCGGATAATTGAATAAATACCGGTATATACAAAAAAAAGAGTTCGTATTTCATGGTGTCAAATGTTGAAACTGCAGCCATGTGAAGCTTATTTCTCTATCACTTGCTCATAACTGAATAAACATAAAAACTGTGGATTTTCCTTATTAAAACACATCACACAACACAAATAATAGCTACACTAATTTTTTGTTCGAATATTCACTGAAAATTGAAGTTCGTGCGAACTTCCTAGGTCTAATGTGGCAACACTGACGACCTGAACATAATTAAATAAACATAAAAGCTGTGTGGATTTTCTTTATTAAAACACATTATACAATACAATTAATACTCTAATTTTAGATTCGAATATTTACTGAAAACGAAAGCTCATGCGAACTTCCTATTGTGGCAACATTGGCGACCCAAAAACAATTAAATAAACATAAAAACTGTGTGTGTTTTCTTTAATAAAACTCATCACACAACACAAATACAGTAATACACTAATTTTAGGTTCGAATATTCACTGAAAATGAAAGTTCGTGCGAACTTTCGAATGTGGCAAACCCGACGGTCCAGACTGTGGCAATGTGGCAGATTTAAACTTTTTTTTTTTGGCCTAGCCAAAAGTGCCGTTGTTTCAGTATTGCCGGTTCGGTGCCATTTACGAGGGATTTTACTGTAGTTAGGCCCTAGTTGTTATTGTACATATGGTAACACGGAGGACGCAATACTAGGAATTCGTCCTGGGCCTTTTGACAAAGTGAAATCCCAAGAAAGAGAAGCAACCAAATTATATATACCTAGGTATAGATTTAAGTCTGATTGAGGCGCAGGATTTTGTGTAAGACTACTTCATGTGTTGGATGATAAATAAGAAAATTTGTTTTGAACAAAAGTGAATTGCGTTTTCGGGTGGCCTGGGTAGTCTACAAGTTCGATAGTCGAGCCCAATATTATTTGGCGGTGTGACCCTCGGCTTTTTTCTTGCGCTGTTTAAACTGTATAACACGCTTGGTGTTAGTGATTTTAGACTTGTTTGATTTCTTTTGATTCACTCTTGTCTCCTGTTGAGATTTTCACCATTCTTATTACGCTCATAAGCGGTATTGCGTAGCATTTTCAAAAACGCATATGTCTTCCTGAAAGAAACAATTCTTTAAAATTAATTTTACGTTGAATAAGTTAATTTTTAGTTTTATCAGGTAGATCTCTTCGAGTGCTTTACAATGACACCAAACACGAATATCTTACATTAACGAATGCCAAGATAAATTGAGTTTAATTCCGTTGTGTGGCCGAAAAATTACCCCATCTTTCTTGAAGCATTGCTCCGGGAGTGAGGGCGGAGGGGTCAAGGTAGAGTATCCACCGGCCACTGAACGAATGTTGCACACTTTTATCACTGCCAATGCGACGTTATAAATCAATTTTGAACACTTTTATCACAACCACAACACATTTCAATTTTTACTTCACTATATATATATATATATTATCCCTGCATTAAACACATTGATTCATTCACATGCTTAACGAACTAAATGTAATTATGAAGAATGGAGACAAAAGACGTTCGCCATCACGTTCCACTTCTTCCACTAGATGATTCTCGATACATACACCAAGGCAGGCAACATTTGCAAACGGAATTATACTATACTTGAGGAATGTTACTACAGGGTGTATTATTATGTGATAGGTTTGGTTAGGTTTGATTAGGTGTGTATTATGTGATAGGTTAGGTTAGGTTTGATTAGGTGTGTAGTATTATGTGAGAAGTTAGGTTAGGTTTGATTAGGTTTGTAGTATTATTACTATGTTGGCGACATTGAAACCCACTGTCACATTAAGGAAATATGGCTGTATTCTTCATTCACGTACGACGATTTTCGTATATAAGTAAGGTACGTATTTAGGGAGGGTTGGGTGAGCATACAGCTCTCCAGTGATTACATCAATTTCTAATAATCAATAGTATAAATCCAAGGCATTTTAGCAAGTTCCTATAGTGCTGGGACATAAGTAACCTTCACTGGCGGAGGAGATGCGCACGACTTTGGTGCACATTACCGCTACAGGACTTCTTGTTCTATAATAATAGTATAGTATCATAGTTGTAAGTCTATTACTTTAAAACTTACAGCAGTTTTCGCAATATCATTATTTGCGTTTATTGAAGTGCAGCTCCTATACTGATTTTAGTTCATAGACGTCAAAAAAGTTGTGCCTCTGGTGGTGTAGTTAAACAGGAGAATTGCCCAGCTAGTCTTCACACTTACAAACAATTTATTGCAGGATTCAGGCTGTAGTGGGGAAGTGGAGACAGCAGATAACCTGAACATGGTGTCCCCAACAGTGCTGTCTCCAATGGTGCCGTCGTCTAATAACAAACAGCTCGGTGATTCCATGGAAGCGATCAGTGTAGTTTCACAGAGTGAGAGTAACATAGTGCCCCGTCAGCACTCACAACCAACGACACCAAGTGAAGCTCTTCCTGTACGTAACAACTCCACAATTGGTACCGACTCAACATGGACAAAACAACAGTGAGTTCTGTGATCATTATATTTGGGATATCTGGGTGTACTGTTAGTCTGAAGGCTTTTTCCTCTCTTCCTCCACTTAAATACAAGAATAATATCTTAATAACAAGTCACCATCATCAACTTCAGTACAGTAACATTTCCAGATTTTCTTAATAATTTAGATATTGACCCTCTTATATGATATGGTAGCCTATATATTTCATGTCAACATTTACATCCATGTAATGTGGACCTCACAATTTTGTATTGATGCCACAATTACATCATTACAATTTATTATGTCTTTTTTTTTTTCCTCGCTGTTATTTATACTAGCTTTAACATCTTTGGTCATATCACGAGTGAATCTTTTGGTTGAAATCCGAAGGCCTGTATACTATTGTTGAGACTGGTTCTATTGTTGTGAACTAGATGGCGACTGTATATGTATTACTGATTTGTTATGAATATGATTTCGGTGATGAATGAGGCCTGTATATTCAGGGATGGTGTGGCCTGACATTTGCCTTACGGTTGAGGAAAAACCCTGAAAAACCTCAACTAGGAAATTCAATCCGACTGGGAATCGAACCCGGACCCTCTCTGTAAGAGACCAGCATGCTGACCCCTACACCACGGAGGTGGTCTATGCCTTTTTGTAGACGCGTTTATAATTTATATTCATACCTCTTACTTACATTCTCTCATTATTGTATCCTCCTCTTTCCCTTACATTCATTCACTGTCTACTATAATCTTTTACTTCTGTCCCCATATAAACTGAACTGTATTCCCGCCATTAAAACCTAATGACTTAATTTAGTTCATTCAAAATTGACACTTATACAGCTCCTTTTTTGATTTCCAGTTCACTTACATCGAACACACTCTGTTTCTAATAATACGTGTTGCTAATCCTTACTACGTCATTATCCAATCAGATTGTTATGTCTGTTTCTTACATGCATTACATTTTTCTAACTCACTCGTTTTCTCCGTGCTATGCTTCGTTATCCTGGCTAGTCTCCTCCACCATACTCCTTACCTTTTTTTCATTATCTCTATCATCTCACTTAACTGTCAACTACACTTTCCTAATTTATTGTTTATTATTATACTTACAAAATAATCTACAATATATTCTTAACCTTCACTGGACCAGAATCATCACCTTCACCCATTACTGTTATAAACTCGCCTTCTTTTTTCTTCTCTTCACCTCTCCACATTTCGTCCCTTGCACTCACAGAAACACTTCTACATCTCATCTCTCCATTGACCTTCATTCCCTCTAAGCTATATTAACCCTTATAATTAAGTCCTTAAATGTTAAAGTTAGTAGACCTGTAACATAAAATATAAATAAACTCAATAGAATCAAGAATAGATGTAGGATACATACATTATTATATATACATAGTGTTCTGTCCAAGGGCAGGTCTTTAACTGAAAACCCAGCATTCTCCAATCGTCCTTATTTTCTGTCTTTCTCTCTTAATGTCGTATATCATCTAGTCTCCGCATATTATCCATATATCTTAATGTTGTCTATCATCTGATATCTTCTTCTGCTCCGAACTCTTCTCCCGTTCTCCATTCCTTCCAGTGCATCCTTCAGTAGGTGGTTTCTTCTCTGCCAATGACCCAATCAATTCCTTTTTCTCTTTCCAATAAGTTTCAGCATTATTCTTTCTTCATCCATTCTTTCCAACACAGTTTAATTTCTTATTCTGTCTGTTCATTTCACACGATCCATTCTTCTCCATATCCACATTTCAAATGCTTCTAGTCGCTTATCTTCATTTCGTCGTAATGTCCATGTTTCGGCCCCATATAATACTACACTCCACACAAAGCACTTCACTAGTCTGTTTCTTAGTTCTTTTTCCAGAGGTGCGCAGAAAATGTTCCTTTTAGATGTAGGATAAGAGAGGAAAATTATTCTGAAAGATACACCATTTCTTAGTTGGACATCCAACAGCTCTCTTCCCTCTAGGATGATACCACATGATCATCTTAGGAATTCTTCCTCTATACATTCTCTCTTTGTGATCTCTCAGTTTTTCCTTAATTTCTGAATGTACTCTTAAAACCAGATTAATCTCTAATTCCCTCAAGATGTCCTCATTCTTCTTAAGAGCCCATCTCACACAGAGTATAGCTAGCAGTACCTCATCTCCACTGTTGTAATTCTAGAGGTGTCACATATTCTGATTATATGCTTTCATTCCTATAAATCAAGATGGGTCGGACTAGAGTTTTATAAGTTTTCTTTGTAGTATGGTTCTGCATTAAAAGTAGTTTCATAACAATTTATTGTGTGTATATCTTTTAGAAATTTAATCATTTTGTGTGGAATGTCTATATCACTTCTTTAGGTAAGGGAATTACCGAGATAATTAAATGAGTTACAATTCTTTCTAGTAATTTATTATCAAGACATAACTTATTCGGAGTTGGGTTTTTCCCTTTGAAGGCTAGAACTTTTTTCTCCTGTGATATTTCCATGTCATAAAGTTTAACTACTTCGTTAAGATTGCACATTAATATCTGTAGACCATCCTCAGAATCAGCTAGTGGCTGATTATCAGTGTAGAGAATAAAATGAATAAATAAATAAACAAACAGACAGACAGACAGACAGGCAGGCAAAGTTACGGTACTTATTATGATGTATTTTTAATTTTCTTGAATGGATGAATGGAAACGGAAGTTGTTAGCAATTTTTTCCAATCTGATTGCCGATTAAATTTCCTACTTTACAGTACAGAGTTTTCTACACTCGCAGGTGCTCTAATTTATCACATTTATTTTTTCCTTAATACATTATTTTCATTTCATTTTGTAACCTATTTTTTATATTTTCATACAGGTCGCTTCCACTTGAGCCTATGAGAAATCGAGCAGCATCCACAGGCAGTGCAAAAGAGCTCAAGAAAACAGAAAGTACAGTAAGTGATTACGATACTAGTACGAAAATTTACAATAGAAAACATCAATTGTATATATCTCTCTGTCTTGGTGTTATTTCTTAATATATATGTTACCATCAAAGCCCGAAATCCGTCAAAACCAGTTTCAACTAGTAAAAACCAGTTTAAACAAACAAAAGCAGGAACAAAATACGTGTATGAAAGGCCTACCAGAAGCCTAAATAAACCTAACCTAACCTTTCACTGATTCTAGATTACGAAAACTTAATTTCTATCTATTTAAATTTGTTTAAACTAGTTTTTACTAATTGAAAGTGGTTTTGACAGATTTCGGGTTCTAACGGTAACAAAATAACTTAGGTATTTTTAATGTTGTATTATTTGTTGTTAATTTTTTAATGTGAGACACTGATCGATTGTTGCAGACTCACAATGATCACAATCGCACAATGCTATTTCAAGTTGGCCGCATCGACCTGAGGCTCATCAGTCCAGATCGAAAGCAAATACTCCTGCACAAACATCTCAAGGATGTAGCCAGCTGTATTCAGGTACAACACGTTTATACTTTCTGGGGTCTCTTGTACATTCACTGGTAGTAGCCTATATTTTATAAAATAGATTACAACAAAAATTTTTAATAAGCCTGTTGCTACATCACATCCTCAGATTAGAAATGTAATGTAATAAGAAGAAAGGATGAGCTAGACAGAGAAATTAGAGCTGAGAAGTTATCATCAATGAGTAGAAAAGAAATATTCTTGTAAAATACAATTTATTATTTTTATGATTTTTTTATTTAATATACGAGACGATTGATAAGTTCTTGTAATAACTCTTTGCATGTTACTCTATCTCAAAACAAATTTTCATTTAATTTTTCTCCTCAAAATATTAATTGTCATTATTACAGATATTATTCTGTAGGACAAATTAATAAATCTATAATATAAAATTTTCATTTACTGGTACTCAATATAATCACTTTAAATCTAAACACTTAACACAACTGTCATAAAGCAATTTAAGGGGTAAGGTACAGCTTACAGCAGTAACATTTTGGAAATATTCAACATTTTCTTTCTCCATTACTGTATCTTGTACAGTAATGAAAATTAGTATGTGTAAAACCGGCGTAATAGATCGACTATTGATCAGATTTTTTTTATTCGACAGATAATGGAGAAAAAATGGGAGTATAAGGGTACAGTACATCAGTTATTCATAGATTTCAAAAAGGCTTATGACTCGGTTAAGAGGGAAGTATTATATGATATTCTTATTGAATTTGGTATTCCCAAGAAACTAGTTCGATTAATTAAAATGTGTCTCAGTGAAACATATAGCAGAGTCCGTATAGGTCAGTTTCTATCTGATGCTTTTCCAATTCACTGCGGGCTAAAGCAGGGAGATGCACTATCACCTTTACTTTTTAACTTCGCTTTAGAATATGCCATTAGGAAAGTTCAGGATAACAGGCAGGGTTTGGAATTGAACGGGTTACATCAGCTTCTTGTCTATGCGGATGACGTGAATATGTTAGGAGAAAATACACAAACGATTAGGAAAACACGGAAATTTTACTTGAAGCAAGTAGAGCGATCGGTTTGGAAGTAAATCCTGAAAAGACAAAGTATATGATTATGTCTCGTGACCAGAATATTGTACGAAATGGAAATATAAAAATTGGAGATTTATCCTTCGAAGAGGTGGAAAAATTCAAATATCTTGGAGCAACAGTAACAAATATAAATGACACTCGGGAGGAAATTAAACGCAGAATAAATATGGGAAATGCGTGTTATTATTCGGTTGAGAAGCTCTTATCATCCAGTCTGCTGTCGAAAAATCTGAAAGTTAGAATTTATAAAACAGTTATATTACCGGTTCTTCTGTATGGTTGTGAAACTTGGACTCTCACTCTGAGAGAGGAACATAGGTTCAGGGTGTTTGAGAATAAGGTGCTAAGGAAAATATTTGGGGCTAAGCGGGATGAAGTTACAGGAGAATGTTACACAACACAGAACTGCACGCATTGTATTCTTCACCTGACATAATTAGGAACATTAAATCCAGACGTTTGAGATGGGCAGGACATGTAGCACGTATGGGCGAATCCAGAAATGTATATAGAGTGTTAGTTGGGAGACCGGAGGGAAAAAGACCTTTAGGGAGGCCGAGACGTAGATGGGAGGATAATATTAAAATGGATCTGAGGGAGGTGGGGTATGATGATAGAGACTGGATTAATCTTGCACAGGATAGGGACCGCTGGCGGGCTTATGTGAGGGCGGCAATGAACCTTCGGGTTCCTTAAAAGCCATTTGTAAGTAAGTAAGTAAGTATGTGTAAAACACAGTCCTTCTGCTATATGAAAAAATATATTTTTACGATTAAATTTTTTTTTTCCCCCAAAATTTGGTTCACTGTACAGTGATGAAGCGTTTCCCACATAACTAAAAAACTATCCAACATTCTTTGATGAATTTTTTGTGTGTATTTATACATGTCATATCTACAATATTGATTCAAGATCACCTTTGATAGATTGTTTGATAAAAAATAAATTCATTTTAAAAATGATCAAATATCAGTGAAAATACTGATATACAAAATTAAAAAAAATATTATTTATTAAGGAATGTAGTTGAAATAGCATGATGTTGTAAATATGAGTTTCAGCAATAAAATAAAAGAAAGAGAACATGAAAAAAGTTGACTAGTTTATGAGTTATGAGGGAAACGCTTCATCACTGCACAGTGAACTGCGATCGTTTTTTAATTTTGAAAAAAAAAAAATAATAATAATAATTTTTTTAAATCGTAAAAATATTTTTTTCATATAGCAAAAGGGCAGTGTTTTACGCATACCAATTTTCATTATTGTACAAGATACAGTAATGGAGGAAGAAAAATGTTATTGTTGTAAACTGTATCTAACCCCTTAATGTTTAAAATAATCGATTGTCTTGGTATGTAAAACCACTCTTCCACAGTACATATTACTGCTTCATTCGATTTTTTTAAAAATAGGAAATAGATGCTGGTCCAAGGGGCTAAGTATGGCGAATATGGGGGATGGCCAATCAATTCAAAGCCAGATTTATCAATTTTCTGCAATGCAATCAGGAACTTGTGAATGAATACATTGTTTTGCAGCAGTGCCACGCCTTTTAAAATTTTACTACGTTGTTTGTCCACATATTTTTTCGAAAGCTTAGTTAGTAACGAAGAATAATATGTGCCCATCACAATTTTACCCTGATCTATTCTATTAGTCCCCCTTGAGGGAAGGGGCACAGACTGGGGACTACCCTCGCATGTAGGCCACATGGGTGGGGCCATTGTACTACCCGGAATGGAATGAAATGCATACCCTAAGGTTCCTTGTGCTACAGATTCCCCTGTGGGCTGCCTTGGAACTCCCTACAGCCTATAGAATTCCTTTCCCTTTCCACGTAGGCATCACTGCCGACTCTGCATCAGAGTAAGTTGCAAACCCGAAATAAGGGAAAGAAACAGAAATGATGATGAAAGAGAGAAAAAGTAATTATGATGGCGAAATGAGTTCGAGATCCAACACCGAAAGTTATGCAGCAATTCTACTTCAATTGGTTGACGGGAAACCTCGAAAAAATCCTCAATCAGCTAGTTTGTCCCAACCAGGATTTGAACCCTGGTCCGCTACTTTCACGGTCAGACATGCTAACTGCTACTCCACAATGGTGGACTTACCCTGGTCTAAGTAGTCTGTCATAATTATTCCGTATTTGTTCCAAAAATCTAATGCAAGGAACTTTTCTGCTGATTTTTTAACTTGACATTTCTTTGGGCAGAGAGAACCAGAGCTTTTTCATTCTTTTTGAGTGATCCTTCGTTTCTGGATCGTAATGATGGATCCATGTTTCGACCATAAACACAATAAAATCCAAAAAAGTTAGAAGAAACCTCTTGAAAATGGCGGCAAAGAAACTTTGAAATTGTCATTCTGAGTCATTTCAGACATTCAGGGATCCATTTAGCAGATAATTTTCTCATACCCAAATCATGATGTACGTTGTCAAAGATACGTTTTCCGTAGGAAATTTCTTAAGTCTGCGTGTAGTATTGCATTATTGCAATGGAGTATGTGGAATATAAAGAAAATAGGAAAAAGTCTGTGATATATATTTGAGCTCAATTTTTTTATCGTCTAAACTCATGTCATGCGCGGCATTGATATTTTCTAGAATGGTCACAGAAACATGTCTTCCAGCACGGTATTCATTTTTGATCTCCGCTCTTTCTCTCTTAAATTTTGTAACCCAAGTTTTTATGGTAGCGCACAAAGGACAATGAACCCTCACTGTATCAACCATATCCATATTGAATTTCCTTAGTAGACAGCCCTTACAAAAATTGGTAGGCTGTACTTTATATCCGAGACTGATACTCAATTTTATCACAATTGATTTTTTCTGACCTAATTTCTTTAAAAATTTACTGTAATAGAATTGACTAAACTTTTTTCCGTAGTAATTCTTTCTGTTTTATTTTTAATGAAGGTCCAAGGGTAACTATATATCAATATATATATATGGAGCGATTCATGAAGCATGACCCGTGCTTTAGAAATTAGTTCTATAAGTTGTTGTTGTTGTTGTCTAGTGCCTTGCATTTGGCAATGAAGCCATTAGCAGTCTGCTTTCCAATACTTTTGAACTGTAGTTTCTTCTGATCTTAATGCTTCACAGGTCTTCAAGTGGTCTTCATTCATTTCTGCTGGATCGTTACACAGGACACATATGGTTGAAGCTGAGATACCTATTCTGTAGAGATGACTTGCTAGACAGTCATGATTTGTCAATAGTCTGAAGGCTTCTATAAGTCATTTTTGCATTTCTTGATCATTGGTTCCAAAGTTCTTCTTTAGATCATCCATACATAAAGCTTTTTGTCTCCTTATATTTATATTAGGCCTACCGGTCTTTCTATCCCATGCTGTTATCCTGAAAGTTCACCACTCTTGGTCCTCCCACATCATATGACTTGCCCATTTCCTTTTAAAGTTTGTTGCTGAATCTGCTACATTCTTAAGGGGACAAGGTACTCAGAATCATCAAAAAATTTAATTTTTTGTTTTTAACGGAAGTAAATTCTCTGAATCTTCTGAATCTTCCTGATCAAGAATATATACAGTTTTATAATGTTGCGATGTGTCTAACCTACAAAAAACAGTTTTTAATTGAAGCGGGTGTCTCATTAAATCAGTAGTGCCACACCCCTTCACTGAAATGTAAAAGTGGAAACGTTGTGCAGGATGTAAATATCAGTAGTGATAGTGTTGTAAATTAACAGTAATGATGTAGGCGTAAATAGTAGTGGTAATATTATAATTAGTGTAGATTTGTAAGTAAGTCAGAAATAACTTAAATGTTAATTTTTAAACGTGGTTTTCTTAAAACAACTACATCTCAGAAACTATTAGTGTTACAGAGCTGAAGTTTTGCACGCTTATTGTAAATCATATAATGAATTTAATGGTAGCACTTTTACATTGATAGAATATGTATTACAAGATTTAGATATATTTTTGTGTTGAAAATTTCAGGTTTTTCTCAATAGGATTTTTATAAAAGTAACGTATATTATTATTTTTTTTTTTTAATTTATAAAATGGAGCTAGATCTATAATGTTGCTTGTGAACATAGATAAGTATATTGCAAATATGTATGAAAAACTTTAGCCATGTACATTGACCAGTTTTCAAGAGAAAGGTGCATGAATTTAACACTTTTGTTTGTTTGTTTGCTTTTTTTTTTTCCTTCTTTCATTTGAATACAATTTCTTAAAACTCAATTATTGCAGTTAATATAACAAACTAATCACCAACATAATCCTAAAAGAATGTAGAGTAACATGTAAAAATTTGAAAATAACACCGTTTATACCACTTAAAATCAACATTGCGCACTATGAAAACACCTAGACTATCTTGTGCCCTTATATAATTGAAGTTAATTATTAAATCTTATTTGCAGGGAAACAAACATGCGGACCACTTCGGGTTTATTTGTCGAGAAGTTAACGTAGAGTGTTATATTGGCTATGTTTTCAAGTGCCAGTCAGAATCTGTAGCAGATGATGTGGTAGCAGGTGAGTTCGTTTGTGGGAATAAGCATTGAAGAAAGAAGTGATCATAGATCATTGAAATAGATTGTGAGCGAGTGTGTGAATGTGTATGTTTGTGAGTGTGTGAGTTCTAATACGAATTTAAAATATTTGCCAGGCAAGAAAGAGCCTTAGAGAAGAAAAACAATAGTCAAGATCTTCAGTACATTACATATGTATCTGTGCACATTTTTTACTTAATGTTTTTCAGAATTTTGTAATATGGTTCTTGGGAGTAAACTAAGCAATTTTGTAACATTTAAACGTGAACATCAATTTTTGGGGCCCAAAGAAATTTTTTTTGGGAGAAAAAAAAAAACTAAATAAGTAAAGTTCTGGACAAACCTAACTTCAGTGTTACATAATGAAATTATTTGTTTATCTTGAACAATTTATATCTGTTACATTATATGTGTACTTTAGAAAAAAAAATTATATTTAGGATCAACTACTTACAAATGAATAATTTTGGTATATAACATATGTTTAAGCTTTATTTTGATACTTGGATGAAGTCATTTACACAATTGAAAGTCTACTTTTTGTCTGTGAAAAGGATAAAAAAAAGTGGAAAGATCTGAATTAGGAGAAAGCAGGCAATAGAGATGGTGTATGGTGTAGAACATATGTATAGTACAGGTATGCTTCTATTGTAAAGGCCCAAATAATTAAGAAGTTAATGAGATAATGGGTACAACGTACAAGGTATATTTTTGAAAATAGAAAATGAGCTTGAGAAGCTTTTATCATCTAGTCTACTTTCAAAAAACTGAAAGTTTGAATTTATGAAATAGTTATATTATCGGTTATTCTGTATGGTTGTGAAACTTGGACTGTCACTTCGAAAGAGGAACAGAGGTTAAGGGTGTTCGAGAATAAAGTACTTAGGAAAATATTTGGGGCTAAGAGGGATGAAGTTACAGAAGAATGGAGAAAGTTACACAATGCAGAATTGCACGCATTGTATTTTTCACTTAACATAATTAGGAACATTAAGTCCAGACGTTTGACTTGAAGCAAGTAAAGCGATCGGTTTGGAAGTAAATCCCGAAAAGACAAAGTATATGATTATGTCTCGTGACCAGAATATTGTACGAAATGGAAATATAAAAATTGGAGATTTATGCTTCGAAGGGGTGGAAAAATTCAAATATCTTGGAGCAACAGTAACAAATATAAATGACACTCGGGAGGAAATTAAACGCAGAATAAATATGGGAAATGCGTGTTATTATTCGGTTGAGAAGCTTTTATCATCTAGTCTGCTGTCAAAAAATCTGAAAGTTAGAATTTATAAAACAGTTATATTACCAGTTGTTCTGTATGGTTGTGAAACTTGGACTCTCACTCTGAGAGAGGAACATAGGTTAAGGGTGTTTGAGAATAAGGTGCTTAGGAAAATATTTGGGGCTAAGCGAGATGAAGTTATAGGAGAATGGAGAAAGTTGCACAACGCAGAACTGCACGCATTGTATTCTTCACGTGACATAATTAGGAACATTAAATCCAGACGTTTGAGATGGGCAGGGCATGTAGCATGTATGGGCGAATCCAGAAATGCATATAGAGTGTTAGTTGGGAGACCGGAGGGAAAAAGACTTTTGGGGAGGCCGAGACGTAGATGGGAGGATAATATTAAAATGGATTTGAGGGAGGTGGGATATGATGATAGAGACTGGATTAATCTTGCACAGGATAGGGACCGATGGCGGGCTTATGTGAGGGCGGCAATGAACCTTCGGGTTCCTTAAAAGCCATTTGTAAGTAAGTAAGTAAGTAAGTAAGTGCAGACATTTGAGATGAATCTGAGTGAATCCAGAAATGCGTATAGGGTGTTAATTGAGAGACCTGAGAGAAAAAGATCTTTGAGAAGGCCGATACATAGATGGGAGGATAATATAAAAATGGATTTGAGGGAATTGGGGTATGATGCTAGGAACTGGATTAATCCTGCTCAGGATAGGGACCGATGGCGGGCTTATGTGAGGATGACAATGAACCTCGGGTTTTTAAAAGCCATTTTAAGTAAGTAAAAAAATTAGCTTTTAGATGAGGCGAAGAAAACGGACATTTCAAGGATCGATGTATACCTTAAATTGATACATACCTTTCTATGATGCACTGTGTGTCAAGACAGGTGATTATAATTGGCGATTTCGCTTACTAAACGTGATTTGGCATTTAAATAAGATAATTTCTCTATTATACATTAATTTAGTGTTGCCAAATACAGAAACGATTAGTTACAATACTGTAACTAGACAATTTATCGAATGTGTATTTATTACATAATATGTTAATGTTTTTATTACGATTAAATTAATTTTCTTTCCTCTACCACATAATGGGCCTTGTGTATGATTTTTGTCTAAGACCTCTCAAAGTTTTTAGGTGTTTCAGAACCTTTTTAAAATAATGAAATGAATGAGTCTCCAGAAGTTATGTTTACATTTTCAGCTTCATTGTCACTCCAAACTAAGAACATCTACGAGATTTATAGAATTGTAGGAATAACAGAAATGGTCTGATTGCTTTTACAGCCATTACTCAGGCATTCCTTGCCACTTCAGAAGCACAAAGGCGAGAGAAACTGCCGGTGCTGTCCTGTGAACATTGCCCCATGGTCTGGTACCACAAGCTGTGCACCGAAGCAGAAGGTAAGAAAATACTGAATCAGAAATGAACAGAGATATTTTGTCTGCACGTCCAACGAGCAACAGTTCCTTACTCAAATATTTCAATACTTATTACTGCAATTCAGTCTAAATGTATTTTCTAATGAGCTTGAAACAGTTTGCCTTCAGACGTGATGAAGATGATGTATAGTGAGAAAGAATTGTAATAAATCAGGGATGCAAAACTGTGCTACAATTGTTGCACATGTCACAAGCCGAAACATGTGACTCATCCCTTCCTTTCACCCCACACGTCATTGAACATTGTAGGGGAAGAGGAGATATGTATTCAGTGTGCTTACGGACATCACAGATATGTAATTCAAGGCCGGGGAATTGTGAACAGGGAACAAACTCTTACCCCATGCTGCCAACCCTCTCTGCCTCAGTTCTGTATCCCTGTAATAAATTGTCTTTATTATACATAAATAAAAAATATGACAGGACTGCCTTAGAGAGCTATTTTTCATTGAAATGACATTCTGGAACATTTCATCTATTATTTCTATACCTGGAAGAGCAGTCTGTAATGTTTAAATTAATCCATGACTATTGATGAGATATTGTCGTAAAAAAATTGCAAAGGAAAAAATGTGTGACGAAGATAACACATACTTCCTCATTATATTTTTACGCGTTTTGCAACAATTCCTTTCCTTTATTATGTCTAGGGTTCTCAGAAACATCGGAAGAAAATACGGGACACTCAGCACTGATTTTAAAAACTGAGCTTTGGTGTATACTTTCCATCTTGCTTATCCATGTTGTCTTTGAACAGATTGAAACAATACGATTAAATCGAATTAAATACTACAAAGAGAGGCAGCAGAAAGTTACCGGATTATGCAAAGGACGTCAGCGAACAGATTGCCCGCAATCCATTGCTCGACTCACCGGTAAGCTGTAGCAGTGTGGACAGGGGCAGGCATCCAGTTTTATTACTGTAGGCCTAAATATATTATTAGTTACGAGTTACCTAATGAATGAATGAAGTTGAAAACTGATGTAGATCTTACCTTTCATCAAAGCAGTGGTTGAAAATTATGTCCATTGTTCTCGATACAACGTTGCATCATATTAAAAATTTCCGAAACAGTCTCTGCAATTTCAGATATTGCTAGTCTGATTTCATTCTCCAGGGCTTCAAGAGTATGTGGATTGTTCTTGTACACTTTCTGTTTTAAAGTTCCCCACAAATAAAAATTACAGGCACTTGAATCAGGGGAACACTCCATTTGTCAACTAAACACTCCGTATGCTTCCCACTGTCCGTGCACTCCATCCCCACCACTCGGTAATTTTAGACCTACTGTAATGGAACTGAATGCCCGCCCACACTGCTACAGCTTACTGTGAGTCGAGCAATGAATTGCAAGCAATCTGTTCCCTGACGTCCCCTACATAGTGCGGTAATTTTTCGCTGCCTCTCTCTGTATTATTGAATATAAAGTACTTTAAAAATAAATTGAACAAAATGTATTGAAAATGTGCTCCTTATAAAATAGGTTCACTTGAGAATACACTGTTATGAATCAGTCATTCGTATAATGCTTTTCTGAAGAATGAATTTCTTGTAACAGCTGTTTGTTGTGAAGCATTATGTCATGAAATACAACACAGTCCTTACTGAAAAATTATTTCACAATAAGCATTGATTTTATTATTTTTATATGCAACTTGTTCTTCTCATCATTCCACAGTCAGTACAGGTAGAAGAACAATCTTTCAACATTTGCATTTGTGCCAGGGAGAGACATAATGAACTCTTATCACTTCTTTAAAATTTGAGAGCTTTTTATCAAGTCTTTCAAACATATCCTCCCATACTTCATCTAAATATTTTGATTCAAGAATTTCTTTCAGTTCACTATCTTCTTTGGAATTCAAAACATTTTTACAATTATGATCTCATAAAACAATTGAGATTCAACAATGTTTGATCTGGTAGTAATTTGCTTCATAGTATGAACTGTTTTAAGAACATTGTATACATTCATTGTCACCTCCAATATTGCCAATGTGGCGAATTCCAATGTCACTAACAGTGATACAGACTGATATTTATAATAAAATAGCAGTCGATATTCCCAGTTTTGTTTTTTCAGTCACAAATTTTTAAATATGGAAAAAACATGTCTCGAAGACCTCTTTCAGAATAACGAGATACATTAGCGAAGAAGGGAAATTTCCGTATTTTATGTTGTGAATGATATTACTGTTTATAGTTTATTTTCAGTAACTAACACCCAAAAGACTTAAACTTAGTTAAATGAACTTATTTAACTTGCACTCAAATCAGAAGACGAACTTTTGTTTTCTGGATTACACACAAAAGTTTTTTAACAGAGCTATTCCTAAAAGTAGAGCCTTTAACTCAAGGCAAGCATGTTGAAAATTGACTATTTTACTGTAGTGTGTGAAAAATACTTCAAACATTAGTGCAAAAAGTATTTTCAACATTGACTTGCAAATTTATTAGAATCATGAACATAAAAACGGTCGATTTCCAGGTCTGAATGACAAGCGCACACAAGCAACCATCTTCCGACGACTGGAGCTGTTGCCAGAGGAAGAACAATCTGTGATATTAACCAAATTCCGTGGAGCAGAGACGTCAAGTCTTCGAGAACAGAATGAGTTTCTAATGATGCTTCTCCGAGCACACTGTGAAGGCAAACAGGCACGGCACACGCACGATACGGCTGAGAACCGCAGTGAGTTCCTCAACCAGTACCTCGGTGGCAGTACCATCTTCATGAAAGCGAAGCGGTCCCTTACCAGTTCATTTGACCAGCTGCTTAAGCGGAAAGGATCTCGAGATGATTTTGGGCCAATCGTGAAGGAACTAAGTCTGCCTATGAATGCTGCATTATGCAAGGTAATTGTTTTAGACTGCTTCATCATCTTTAAAAACAAAAAGTTCCTTATTCATTCTAGCATTCTCCACAACGATAAAACAAAATTTGGCTTAATACATATAGATAAATAATGATGATACTCTTTGTTTAGATTGATTATAGTAATAATAATAATATTTAATCTCCCTCAACTAGGTTGCCAAAGACAAAGAATGTTAAATAGTAACATTTAAGGTACTATGACATTTAAATGCCTTACAAGAAAATGATTCACATAAATTGAAATTTACTGTATAGGAGGCTGCACGACTTACAATTTAATATAATTTGCAGTAAAGTAAAAAGATCAAAGATTTTTTAAAAATAAAATAAAGAATAAATATCAATTGAAGTACAGGCATCGTCGTAAAATCTGCAGAGAACTTTTCAAAGCCAGCATAGAAATTTCCTTTTATTGTTGCTGTTGTTGTTGGGACTTCAAATTTATGACATAATGATACGAATTGTTTTGTTTTGGTCCTTCTTGTGCCCATCATTAAACCAATGATTTCTGTATCTCTGAATTTATATGAAAGTTTTGCAATAAGTCGGTTCATAATTTTTTTTTATTAACCTCCTCAGATTTATTTTGATGTTTTGATGGTTGGGTTAATATAACTTTTGTCTCTCCAGGCTTAAATGCTATAATGTCAATACGTCGAAGACTTCTGGAGTAGGGTATTCCATATACTTCTTCGTAGATAGTGTAGCCATTGGACTTGAGTCATGTTGCGATTACAGGCCTGATCTTTTGATGTCTGCTGTTACGAAGAATTTGCGAATTCGAATAAATCATTTTTGTTGTTGTGGGAATAGTCACAATATTTTAAAATTAAGCATTCTATCACTCTCCCTCTTTTAAAGAAGAAAATGAAATGTTAGGATAAGCTTAGTGTTTTGTTAAGATGATATTAGTTCTACAGAGTGCTAAATCAATGCACAATTTTATCACAGTCTAGTATATACAGTCACGAAGCTCAATACATAGTAAATATGGATCCATAGATAGTTGCTAACCACTAGGATCGCTACTATCACCTCATTACAAACAATGCGAAATAGCACCTGCACAGTCTATTGTTCCTAGTACCCTCATAAACCCAAGCTTCGTGACTGTGATTTTATATCATTGTTATTCCTTTAAATTTTAACCTCTTTGGATGTAACAAATGAAAAACAGTAGTGTAGTCAATGAGGATTTGTTGCAGTTGTTGAGATATTTTAAATTTGCAAAACTAGAAGAAAGAACTAAGCCTTGAAGAAAGAACACTAAAATAGCTGCTCATTTCGAGGTGTGGGGTTCTGTGATTCGTATTCAGAAGCAGTGGAAAAGACATCAAGAATTCCGTGCTGCATTGGATGGTCGAACCATCCAGGAATTGTCATGAAATGTTAATGACAACTGATAGTGTCTCTGATAAAATAAGAGCAGGGACCTATTTCATAAAAGTACTAATATTATTAACTTCTAATTATGAGTGCAGGAAAAAGAACAGTAAAATATCTATATAAAGAAACTGGGGAGGGGGGGGAAGCCAAATTTTACGTACCGGTACTTTGTTATAAGGGTGTTCTTTATATACAGTCAGTGACGTATTCCGTAGTGCACACAAATTTTATTTTTCCTATATATAGCAATTATAACACTGTTAATAGAAATTACAACTTTATTAATATACACCATACCTTGAAATATTTAGTCCACACCTGTGGAGTAACGGTCAGCGCGTCTGGCCGCGAAACCAGGTGGCCCGGATTCGAATCCTGGTCGGGGCAAGTTACCTGGTTGAGGTTTTTTCCGGGGTTTTCCCTCAACCCAATACGAGCGAATGCTGGGTAACTTTCGGTGCTGGACCCCGGACTCATTTCACTGGCATTATCACCTTCATTTCATTCAGACGCTAAATAACCTAGATGTTGATACAGCGTCGTAAAATAACTGAATAAAAATTGAAATATTATTATACAGGGTTCACAGTTCATTCTCTCTAATTTCGACATCCTGTTCTTAAGTGAATTTAAGGTTTAGAAATATCAAAATAACACAGGATATGGCTTGAACAATGCAATTTATTGACATATTATTTTCTGAAAATGATACATTTTTAGGTTATCTTCTCGGTATCTTATGGTTTGATGTAATCTTACCAATATAGAATTTTAGGCGCAACTTTATAAAACGAGAATTTTATTACACAGTCGATGAAAAACACTGAAATATTGTAACAGTAACACAAACTCAGAATAAATAAAGATATTGACAGTGGAACATAATGCTAGTGTAGTTGTATTGTATTGTTAATAATCAACTTTACTTTAGTGTGCATCTCCTAGTCCTTACCGATGGTGCACGCAAGCTATTATGCATAAATTGACTATTCATTAATTGTTTTCGTCAAACTTTAGTGTGCACAATGGGCCCATTTGCGCAGATAGCTGAAGCATCAGCGGGTTTATTCCTTAATCCACATATAATTCATTCATCCATCCTATTATAATTTCCTATTATGACAGAATAGTTACCCAATGAACTCTGAAAACCTTATTTTCACTTCAGTTTTTGAAAACGGAAATCACTGTCTACTTATGTTGCCAGGATTCACCGTCTTCATCAGGAACTGCAAGTCCAACTACCCGTTCATCTCCAGCTCCAACACTAGAAGTACCTGAGAGCAATCTAACAGACAGTGGTGCCAACTTGAGGCCACGTTCTTCTACTGTAGGCACAGCAGATGCTGAGACAATGAAGCGAGAACTGCAAGGGAAACAAGCAAATGGTTTGTGCAAGGGGAGCAACTTATCTGCTAGTAACTCCCAGCAGCAACTGGCTGCTGTCACTCCTACCAACGGGCAGCAGAAGGGAAGTCCCATGATGAACATGTGAGTCAATGAACTGAGGAACAGAGCGGGTTAGACATGTTTGGGCTATTAGAAGTCAGTCTGTAAGTCGGCAACATTTAAATTCTTTATTTTCAGTGGCAGACTTACAGTATATATTTGGAAGAAGTATATAAGATATTACAGAAATACAATGACAATAACATGATACCAGTATTTCCTTTCCTCGATCTTTATCTTAAACTAATACTATACATTAAAAATTATGAAATCTTAAATCAGTGACTTACAGTGTTTGATATCTGCGCAAACCATATCTTTAAGTGCGAAAAAATGTTACTGAAATTCAATAAATAATATCAGATATCTAAAAAATGTTACGTAGAAATAATTTAATTCAGAAACTAGAAGTAAACTCAGCTGTGTGTTCTTAAAGTCAGTTCAGTTCATAAAATTCAATTTATTTTGTGCTTCATATCATAACAATGATATTGGATAAATCAATAAATATATAACTTGCTAGGTATTGGTTAGATGGGCGAATCCAGAAATGCATATAGAGTGTTAGTTGGGAGGCCGGAGGGAAAAAGACCTTGAGGGAGGCCGAGACGTAGATGGGAGGATAATATTAAAATGGATTTGAGGGAGGTGGGGTATGATGATAGAGACTGGATTAATCTTGCACAGGATAGGGACTGATGGCGGGCTTATGTGAGGGCGGCAATGAACCTTCAGGTTCCTTAAAAGCCATTTGTAAGTAAGTAAGTACTTACTTACCTACTTATGACTTTTAAGGAATCTGAAGGTTCATTGCCTACCATCGATCTCTATCCTGTGCAAGATTAATCCAATCTCTATCATCATTTACCACCTCCCTCAAATCCATTTTAATATTATCTTCTCATCTACGTCTCGGCCTCTCCAAAGGTCTTTTTCCCTCCAGTCTCCCAACTAACACTCTATATGCATGGATTCGCCCATACGTGCTACATGCCCTGCCCATCTCAAATATCTGGATTTAATGTTCCTAATAAATTATGTCAGATGAAGAATACAATGCATGCAGCTCTGCATTGTATAACTTTCTCCATTCTCTTGTAACTTCATACCTCTTAGCCCCAAATATTTTCCTAAGAACCTTATTCTCAGACACCCATAATCTCTGTTTCTCTCTCAAAGTGAAAGTCCAAGTTTCACAACCATACAGAACAACCGGTAATATAACTGTTTTATAAATTCCAACTTTCAGATTTTTTGACAGCAGACTAGATGACAAAAGCTTCTCAACCAAATAATAACAGGCATTTCCCATATTTATTCTGTGTTTAATTTCCTCCCGAGTATCATTTATATTTGTTACTGTTGGTGCAAGATATTTGAATTTTTCCACCTCTACGAAAGATAAATTTCCAATTTTTATATTTCCATTTCGTACAATATTCTGATCACAGGACATACCGGTAATCATATACTTTGTCTTTTCGGAATTTAATTCCAAACCTATCGCTTTACTTGCTTCAAGTAAAATTCCCGTGTTTTCTCTAATCGTTTCTCTTCCTTTTCTTTCCTTTTTAAGTCATTATAATAAGTGGATTTTTACACGTTCTTTCTCTTGTCTTTCTCCTCATCATCCTCTTTCTTTTCCACTCATCCTTCACCATCTACTCTTTTCTCTCCTCTTCTTTGTTTCCCTTCTTTATCTACTCCATCATTGTATTCTTAACATCTAAGTCAAAAGTAAAAGTTTCTAAATTATTTGTTTGTACAGTTTCTTGAAAGTTGGTCACACCTCAAGGACATCACCAACACAAGAACCAAATCAGGATGTGACAAGACAACCAGGATCGTGGCGTCAAGCCATTTTCAACAGGGTAGTGACTCCTAATAAGGGTCTGCCAGGTAAGCATTCACTCCACAAATTTCCACTGTTATTCATAACTGTTATGCAGTAATAAAAATTGATGAATATGCATTACCATTGCAGCTATTGAAAGCAAGGAACAGACGTTACCAAGATATGCTAGTGTAAAAGTTGAATTAATATTCTGCTAGTAATTCTCTGACACAACTTGGAAAATAAATTTATTGTCGTTACGACTCTCTGTATATGTCCAATTTATCACAGATCAGTCGTCATTTCAAATCAATGACTTTCGTTACGATAACATGTTAACAATTTCTTAAACTCTTAAGAGACGTTAAATGTAACTAACACGTTCTACAGTGCACTTATTTTGCTTGGGCTCGCTACTATACGGAATACGTAGCGGCCATTACGTAAGCACAAGCGATGAGGCAACATGATGCATGAGTCAGTTCTCTGTCTACTGTTTGAGGCATGGTTCTAAGATTTACTACCAAACAAAGAATTTTCATTTGTTATAACTTTTTAAGGGGAGTTTCTTGTTATTGCATGCAAAATAATAGTAAAAATAGCCTATCTTCAAGTAGTCGTAAATATAATATTACTTATCAGAGCTCTTTCATTTTTTAGTGATGTGTGTATACACTTTAAGTTTTAAGAAATGATTACTCTAGCGTATATATTTCACCTTAAAATAATTTTTGAATTTAAACACAATTTTTTTTATAAATTCACTACATACCTGTGATTAGGTACTGGTACTGTACACTCTATTCACTTATTATTATTCACATTGATTTGAAATTTTAGCCACTTACTGCTAATAGATACTAAAACATACCCTACGAAAATATATATCTGAAATATTATGCACATAGAGCTTATTCAATATTCACGGTCAAAAAATAAAAAAAAATATATATATATATATTTTATAGTGGTGATTGGTATAATAGCTGTGCATATTTATTTGTATAATAATTGTTGTTGGATTGTGTGTAGTTTGTGTGAAGACGCGAAAAGTGTTTCAGATCAAAATGAGTGATTTTTCTCCGAATGAGACAAAGAAGATGTGTTGTATTTAATAAACTAGAACATAAATTACTAGGTAGTTCAGATTGTAAACACAACCGTTGCAATTACCTTTTCCAAATCTGTATCATTAATGTCCTTTCTAAATTTTATTAATACAAAATAAACTAATGCTAGTAGTATGAGAGAGGTATTTTTTCTCAGACTCTGCTTCAATATTCTATTCGTAGTATAGGCCTGTGCTCTGATTATGATATTCACAGATTTTTCTCTCTCTTAGAAGTTCCTCTTATTTTCCTCGAGATATATGTTGAAACTGTCTCTTATTTGCATCCTGAAAACCTGGCAACCTTATCTCTTCAAGTCTCGCTGTTAGAAAACAGCAGTAATAACATTCTCATATACGACATAATATGAATGAGAAGAAACCGTGTAAGATAGATACGTACTGTACACTATGTTGTGCCATTTACATCTTAGTCAATTTAATTTAGAAAACATATATTTCAGAAATTTATTGAACAGTATTTCACATTTTTCTTTTTACTTAGCTCTTAACTTACTTCTTAATACGTGTATTCATCTATAAGCTGATCACACGATGTCCACTGTAAATCAAATATGCAATTTTCCAGAGTTGTGGGCTGGTGAGAATTTCATGTAACAAGTGGTTTTTCATTCTTTCCTACAGTTTATGTTTGGTGTTATTACATTGAAGTAGGATGTGTTCTATTGTTTCTTCTTCTGTTAAACATTTTTTACATAGTGGTGACTCTGATATCATTTAAAATGATTCACATAAGATTCCGTAACAAGTGTCCAATTTTAACTCATGCAGCAAAAGTTTATATCTATCTGGAGATATCACAATAGATTTTAATATTGTTGAGTTGTTTAAAAATTTTCCATAGTGCTCTTCCTGTTTTTTCACTTAACCAATCTTCTGTCCACTGCTTATTTAATTTTTTTTTTATTTAAGATTTATAAAAGTTTATTCTGAAGAAAAAAAGAACTGACCTTTTTATTCTACTTTTTAATTGCATTCAGTTCACAAATTATTATGTTACTTCACTTTTCGCCCTTGTATCTACGTATTTCACGTTTACATAAGCATCTTGTGTCCTCTTACTACAATTTATATAAAGATGAGTTATTGGATGTTACAGGATAATTACCGGTAATCCTTCTGGTACCATATAAAAAATTGTTCATATTCTTAATTTTTAAATATCGCTGTCATATTTGTTGGACTTTTACATTTGTATCTAAGTTGTGTAGCTTCTTCTCTTTGTAGTAAAATGATGTGTTGTTTTAAGGAGAAAGAGGTTTGGGTGCAACTACTCCAAAGCAGCATCCAGTGAAGCGAGACAGGGAAGAACTGCGTGCTCTGTGGAAGAAAGCCATCAACCAACAGCTGTTGCTGATACGCATGGACAAGGAAAATGCGAGATTAAGAGGTAAAATATAGAGATATTAATTAGAGGGTATCAACACGTAGAAATGGTCATTTCACGTGACTGATTAAGGATAAAATAAAGATAAATAATTTGATGTTCAGTGCGGAGGAATATCTGAATAACATTAAGGACCCAGAAATAGGAGCAGAAGAAAAGAAGAGAAATAGAAAAATCTCGAAGAATAAAATACAAAGTATTGTATCGAAGGGAATGGTAAGTGACATGAGCACGAGTGGTGTATTGGAATGCGAAGAACTATGCGGCAGTTCAGGAAGAGCAACATTCAGGTGTAATGCAATGTCAGCATTAGGAATAGCAGACAAGGAAGCATGCACAGGGTCGAGTGGACGAGGGAAGAAGCTAGTGACGTCAGGTAATGGTAATCAATGTGTGACGTCGAAGAGGGAAACATATGAGTCAGCTAGTGCATATCTTCCCCTCCATACCTATTGGTGATATAGCCAGGCACATGATAAGGTCACGGGACAGGTCTTGCCTCCTCTACTATACATGAAACAAGAGAGAACAGAAGGGTAGTACACACAAGAATAAATGGTTAAAATTTTTAAACTTTATTTTTAAATAATCCTTTGTGCACATTGACATGTGTGTCAGTATTATATTTTTACAGTTACATTAAATTTTATTATCAGTAATGATTTATGTGGACATAGTATGTGCTATGCAATTATAATTAATTGATTAACTAGCGGATTTACTCGTGTTAATTATGTAAGATTTGTGCGGCTTACAGCTGTTTCAGTGCTTCACGCACCATCCTCAGAGCCTATTAGATCTCGGCGTCATCTCGAACTTCTCTGCCTATTATGTGGGTGTGTTTGATGATTGTTGTAAGGTGTTGAAGAGTGGAGTCAAATAGTGTGTGTGTACTGAAATTGATCTGTGTGTTGAGGATTTGATCGGGGTGTGTTTTAGTGTGTTTGTATATTTCGTATTGTTCTAGTGTGTTGAGTTTTTGGTTCTTGGGTTGTATGTGTAGGATTTCCATGTCCGTATTTATGTTATTCTATGTATGGTTGGCATTGGTTATGTAATCGGCATATGTAGATGTATTGTGTCCTCTGGTTATTGCTTTAATGTGTTCTTTGTAGCGTGTTTGGAATTATCTGCCTGTCTGTCCTATGTAGAACTTACCGCAACTATTACATGTGAGTTTGTATACACCTGTGTGGTCGTATTTATTTGTTTGTGTTTTTTGTGTGTTGAGATGTCTTGGTAGTGTGTTTTCTGTTCTGTGTCACAAACAAATAAATACAACCACACAGGTGTATACAAACTCACATGTAATAGTTGCGATAAGTTCTACATAGGACAGACAGGCAGATAATTCCAAACACGCTACAAAGAACACATTAAAGCAATAACCAGAGGACACAATACATCTTCATATGCCGATCACATAACCAATGCCAACCATACATACAATAACATAAATGTAGACATGGAAATCCTACACATACAACCCAAGAACCAAAAACTCAACACGCTAGAACAATACGAAATATACAAACACACTAAAACACACCCCGATCAAATTCTCAACACACAGATCAATTTCAGTACACACACACTATTTGACTCCACTCTTCAACACCTTTCAACAATCAAACACACCCACATAACAGGCAGAGAAGTTCGAGATGCCACTGAGATCTAGTAGGCTCTGAGGATGGTGCGTGAAGCACTGAAACAGCTGTAAGCCGCACAAATCTTACATAATTAACAGGAGTAAGTCCGCTAGTTAATCAATTAATTATATTCAAGTGTTAAAAGTAGTGTACGCAAGATTCAAAATGGATTATGTAATTATATTGTATTTGCAGCTCGTCAAGAGGAAGCGACTGTGAAGCGTATCAAGTTGGAGTATGATGAAATAGGTTCTTGTGTCCGAGAGGTTATGGAAGTTTGGGATCTTCTTGTGAGTAAAGAAAGTCGCGTTTCCACACAGTGTGATTCCAAGATGCTGCTTCAGGCCATCAGACAAGGTAAGGTGTGATTGAACTTAAGCTTGATTTTATTAAGGAGGCTGACAACTGTGGAAAACACTATATGTGAACTTTTGAACATTTTCAGGAGTTCCACGAAGCAAGAGAGGAGATGTCTGGCACTTTCTAGCAGAGCAGTTCTGTCTCAAAGTTGCACCAATTGACACAACTAATTTCCCCAATTATCACGTTCCTTATGAGAACTTGCTTCGACAACTCACTTCACACCAGCATGCCATTCTTATAGATTTAGGTGAGTTAAAGAAAAATAATCTGTAATAAAATTTTTAAATGTATACGTAAATCAACTTCAAACATTCATGTTTCATTTATCTTGAGTAACATTTTATAAACTCACTCCATACTGAGTAAAAGTGATATTACTGGGCAGATTGAAGGGAGCAGTGGAATACATTAAAATAAATAAAAATACATAATATCAGTGGCGGCTTCTCAAGGGGGTTGCAGGTTTGTACACCCCCCAGTAATGTTCCTAATCTGACGCATTTGTTACTATTAAAAATATAATTTTATTTTACAATTAATTCATGACTATCTGCAGCTGACGTCTTGTTTTGTACGTCTGCAGGAGCCTCCGAGCCTCTTGGTTTGCAGAGACGGTGAAAACCTAGGGAAAGTAGTTTATAGAGATGTTTGGCTAGTGCGGGGACAAGGGGGTTAGAGGCGTGGTCTACTGCTTTCCTCATTGAGAACGGTTTGTCGCACTCTCTGACATGGACACCAACGTCAGTGCAGAAGAAACTATATTCACTGGGAAAAATCTCTGTTTCAACTAGACATTTGTCCGAAGTAATAAGCATGAAAAATGTATTCATTCGGCTTGTGCAACGGACAGTCGCATATTTCGCATATTACTTTCAATCTACATGCACACAAATGGCACAATACATAAAGGAGCTTGTATTTTGCTTTAAAGTTGTAAGAGTTGTCGTTCTGACAATAAGTGCTGCTATAGTCGGAGGCACCGATTTTGGCAGATGACCTTGATGACATTTCCAGTAGGCGAGCCAATATTGTTTGTATAAGCTGCGAGAGCGAAATGCGATAACATTCTGAGTCGTTCATATTTTCATAACAGCAGCTCATATCAATTATCCTTATTATGAAACACACCACGGTACAGTCCTACTCAAAGAATAAAAAAAGGTAAAAAGGTAAAGGTATCCCCGTAACATGCCATGAAGGCACTTGGGGGGCATGGAGGTAGAGCCCCATGCTTTCTGTGACCTCGGCACTAGAATGAGATGGTGTGGTCGTCACCACGCTCTGACCGCCTTTTACCCCCGGGAAAGACCCGGTACTCAATTTTATAGGAGGCTGAGTGAACCTCGGGGCCGTTCTGAAAGTTTGGCAACGAGAAAAAATCCTGTCACCACCTGGGATCGAACCCCGGACCTTCCAGTCCGTAGTCAGCTGCTCTACCAACTGAGCTACCCGGCCACCCCAATGACTTCCATTCGCAATGATTTTACAATACATCTTCTACATTATTAAATTATTATTAGTATTATTATTATTTACATTATTCTAAATTAAATTAATTCTTAATTAAAAGGAAAAAGCATTGCATTGCGCATATATATATATATATATATATATATATATATATATATATATATATATATATATATCCTACCCTTACCAAATCAATATACAAGATCTGTCCAGTAATAATCTAGGGATCGTCCACTGGTGGTGCGACAATTCAAGTTAATAAAATTACGATTCTTCTTAAGAATCAAAATATAATTTGGTTAATTGGGTAAAATTGCATGCTGCGGAAGTTAGATTTATATAAGAGTATAATAAATAGGATTGTAATGGATATTACAAGGGCAATAATTTCTTCACACACACATTGTGAATAGAACAGAGAAGAAAGCATTTTAAAACATTCGAAATCGTACAAAATATCGGAGAAACCAATTTTACCTGCACAAATTGCACCAATTGAAAAATATAATTACCATTCACAATAAATACTGTATTTTATGGATTCTAAAAAGTTGTTTATTAATCTAGAGGTATTGGCTGATGACTATATTAAATTCCAGCACAACATTCATTCAGAATATGTAGAAATTACACTTTGGATTTTACTAAATGTATAGACCTACTATCAAAAGGTGTTACATACCCCCTTAAATACTGTACATGTGTTACCTGTGCGATATCCGATGTTTAATTTTTTTAATATAATTCATAGTACTGAAACTGCCATATTGAATTCGCACAAATTGTATTATTAATAATTTTCGTCTCGAAAACCCCTAAGATATCTAATTTAATTTTTCACCCATTTTTGTCCCACTCCACCACTTTAGGGACAAAGTCGGACTAAATAATACCTTATTCGTATTCTGTGATCGCAAAGATTCCCAGATATCGACTTTCATCGAGATCGGATGACATGAGATTTCTCACTCCCTTCTGCCTTTTCATCAGTACCTTAGGATATGGTATTTAAAAAATCTAAGAATGTTTAACCAATATTGTAGAGAGTAACCTTCATTTTAAATTTTACGTCTTTAGTTAAATATAGTTTAGTGAATTTTTAAAATCGTCGTCTCCTCTCTGCTCGGAAATAGAAAAAAAAAACGAAGTTATTTCAAGGGAGTAGCCTACATGACATTGAAGTTTTTTACTTTCCTTATACATTTTAGAAACAATTCTGAGAGATGAGATGAATAGTCTAACCCAATTTTATGAGTGAATCTTTGTTTTAAATTTAAAGGCTGCACGTCTGCTGGTTAAAAAAAAATAAATCGGTACAATTATTTTGATCATTACTGCCTCCCATTTTCCATCCCTTAATGTTCATATTTCGTAAAACTCAGTCTTATCTATTGACTAAGGATTAACATATTTCCATATACATATATATATATATATAACAGATTATATTTCCATTTCGTACAATATTCTGGTCACGAGACATAATCATATGCTTTGACTTTTCGGCATTTACTACCAAACCTATCGCTTTATTTGCTTCAAGTAAAATTTTCGTGTTTTCCCTAACCGTTTGTGGAGTTTTTCCTAACATATTCACGTCATCCGCATAGACAAAAAGCTGATGTAACCCGTTCAATTCCAAACCCTCTCTGTTATCCTGAACTTTCCTAATGGCATATTCTAGAGCGAAGTTAAAAAGTAAAGGTGATAGTGCATCTCCTTGCTTTAGCCCGCAGTGAATTCGAAAAGCATCAGATAGAAACTGGCCTATACGACTCTGTTGTAAGTTTCATTGAGACACATTTTAATTAATCGAACAAGTTTCTTGGGAATACCAAAGACACATATAGACTACTGTAATATTTGTTTAGTTTTTGGAGGTGACTGTCCAGAGTGCACAAATACTCGGGCGTGCATGTTTACTCTTATGTCCTACCCATTCCACTGCGACAGAGATAACAGCCGATCTTGCAGCGGTGAGGACTCGCTCACCAGTTCACATAAAGAAAATCCATCTGCCAAAATCCCTGGCACGACCTATATCTCCCGACAGCCTAAAAAAGCTACATTTGAATTTTATGAACGAAAATGTTGCACTTGGTACTTGGTAGCATTCTGATAATGATTCTGTGCTCAAATGTTTTTCATGAGTAAAGTATGTTTAACTCCGCTTCGATATCCATTGTGCACCACCATATTTTCAAACCACCAGCCACCATATTTTCAAACCACCAGCCGCCACTGCATAATATACATTTTGTAATTAAGTGCATGATTAATTAGAAAATTAGTATAGATGACTTGTTTCATCTTGATTCTTCATTGTTCTATATACAGTCTTAACACTTATATAATCACTGATTATCTTTGTAACTTCTTTATTGTGTTAATATGAGAAATTTTACCTGTCTGGCTAATTTCGAAGTGGTATTCTTCATTGTCCGAAGCCTGACTAGACTAGTCTCTTGGAATTAGTTGAAAGTGTTTCAACTTACCTTATTGTATTACAAAAACCAGATATTACACTTCCAGTATCACGGATATGCTGACAAACTAAATTAATTTTAATGTCTGTGCATTGAAATCTTTCTTCATACAGCCATTGAACGTTACGAGAATTACAGTGTGATTCTCCGTAAATTAAAGTCATGTCAAGAAATTCGTGGTCTGAAAAGTTTGGCATATCTTAATACATCCACCCTAAATAAATGCGAAAGAAAAGAAGGAATTGCACTGGTTCGAAAATCAAATTAACTTCCACCACTGAGTGTAAATGCACACTCACTAGCCAACTGTCCACATAATGCGGTTTGCTTCAAATGCAACATGAACTAAACTCAAGTCTGAATCGCAGCATTCTAACCCAAAGTAGTCATTAGAGCAGGGTTGTCAGACTTCTTGATGTCGTGAAATAACAATATGTTTTAATCTTTGTATTTAATTTGGAAGAAAAATTTTTATTTTATTGAAAAACTGCAAAGGAATAAATCATTCCTTATAATGATATGAGTAAAAATAAGAATTGAAGATGTCTTTCCAAAGGTGCTAAGTGCCAATTTTTCCTTTCATTTTATTCAATCTAAGGAAGGTACACATTCATATGAGCATATCATACTAAATGAACTCAGTCTTATTTCAGCTATGAGTGATTCATTTGTCTGCTGAAAGATAGTGTTGAAGGTATCTCAACATGCACTTGACAGTGTGTTTTTCATAAATGTCTCAGAAACTTGTTTTTGGCGCTTAGGCCCTTTTAGAAAGCTAGATCTTCAATTGTACGGACAGTACTTATCGAGTAAAACATTGTTAACATTAAGGGGAAATTATTTTTCTGAGAAAAGTATTCATTTGAGACTAATATGGTATAGAATTTTTTTTTTTTGTACTCTATCCAAGGAATAAACTGTTAAATCTGCACTGTTATATTACTTTAACCTTATATAAGTTTCCTGAAACATTGATTTAATACAAAGTGGCACATAAGTCAGTTTCCCCTAGCACAGTAATTTATTTCACTTATTTTAGTCGTACTGTTCACACAGTCTTCTGTTCCTCTCAATACATTTCATATGACAATTTACAGCCAGTGGTATGGATAATAGTTCATTTCAGAAAAAAATAGAGAGTAGGCCATGCAATATACCCTATAAGGTCTCTCCCCCCAAGCAAAAAAACTGAAATGGCACCCCTGTAAAAATAGCTATAAATATCTAAAGGAGGAAAGTACTCAATTATTATAAAAATTATTTTTTACGATTTTTTTTTTACATATTTCTGGTGGTGTGGAAGAGAAGGTGTGATGACCTTAATACCATCAGAATAAATAAATGTATTATTATTTATTATTATTAATTAGTGAATTAGCTATTACTGCAGAGATAAGTTACTGGTATCATATATATTTTATTTTGTAGGTCGTACATTCCCAAACCACACATATTTCTCATCCCCGCTGGGACCTGGACAATTGGCACTGTTCAATCTGCTGAAGGCGTATTCACTTCTTGACCCTGAGGTTGGCTATTGCCAAGGATTGAGTTTTGTAGCAGGAGTTCTGATCTTACATGTGAGTAATTCCTTTGTTCAAACTCGTAGGTATCTGTATTTTAACTGTTTTATCGCAAGTTTGTATTTCTTAGTAGTGCCTGCTTACATTATGTTTAGTTAAGTAATTTTCAGTGTTTTTGCAAAAATGTGCCATAAAATTTTCGGTTAAAATTCTTTACAAATATTTATAATCTTTTTGAGAGCTGAGTGAATGGAGAAAGGATGTTAATGTTTTCAATTCATGACCACCTAAAACAAGATTTCTTTAAATATTTTGTGATGCCCTCTTCATCTTCTTATACTCTTAGATAACATTATAAGTGTGTAACTCCCTCTACTTCTGTTTAATTTTCATGTAGGAGTTTCTTGTATTATTTTGTGTACGGTATCAAAATTAGTTTTGTTTGGTCAATCAGTACTCGCTTTATTAATGCCAACAAGAAATTAAGGTTAGTCTATGAAATTGAACTTGCTAGACAACTAAAACAGTTGATAAAGCGTCGGAAAATGATCAACTAAAAGAAATAATGAGCAAATCGCAATATAGCGAACGTAGAAGCTCCGCCCACTACCCCTTCCACTTTTCCCCTACTAGCTCGTCAGACACTCTACGTGATAGGCGAGTGTTGTGTCGAATGCACATTTCATGTGGGTGGGGATAACTTCCCCTACTGGCGTTCGCTATATTGTGATTTATCCGAAATAATACACCATTCGATTTCATTGTGCTTGCTTACTTAGTATCACATGTGGACAGTGTTCACAATCTTCAAAAGCTTGAGAACCCCTGCTATACAATATTCCAGAGTATTTACAGTACCATGCAAATT
Source organism: Periplaneta americana (assembly GCA_025594305.2). Lineage (NCBI taxonomy): Eukaryota > Metazoa > Arthropoda > Insecta > Blattodea > Blattidae > Periplaneta > Periplaneta americana. The sequence continues at coordinate 23,836,476 of JAJSOF020000011.1, read as the reverse complement.
AATCCGAACACGACATATTTTTACATTTTCTGTCATTGTTGGCCTCACAGCTGCTCATACCGCTTTGACATCTGTAGTACGTGTAATTCCATTGTTGAAGGTCTGTCGTTATTATTATTTTTTATAATATGTGACATTTTGCCTGTTGTTTTGTACATATAAGCATTTCAGTTGTGTTGAAGACTTAATACTGCAATCCTGTGTACTTTCTGTCGTCTTCACAAATGGATACAACTCCACGAAAACGGTCTAAAATTATAACATTAGCAGAGCATTCTTCTATGACACAGAGGCAAATTGCTGCAGAATGTCACATTGGTTTGGCTACTGTTAATTCGATCATAAAACGATACAGGGAGACTGGATCCATCACACCCCAGAAAAAAAAACTGTGGCCGGAAAAGGAAGACTTCATCTGCAGATGATCGCTTAATTGTCAGGAAAAGTAAATTAAATGCTAGACTAACTGCTGTCGACTTAACCCGCGAGTTAATGGCTACCACTGGGGCGAATATTCACGTCACAACAGTGCGGCGTAGGCTTTTGGAAGCTGGACGAAGGGCTCATAAGCCTATTAAGAAGCAACTGCTAACCCCTGTTATGTGCAAAAAACGCTTAATGTGGGTAAAATTACATCAACACTGGACAGTGAATGACTGGAAGAATGTACTTTTTTCCGATGAGTCTCATTTCGAGGTCCACGGCCACCGTGTTTCTTACGTACGGAAAGGATCCGAAAAAGTAACAGCAGCTCATCTCCAACAAGCACCCAAATACCCTCCTAAAGTAATGTTTTGGGGTTGTTTTACACATGAAGGGCCTGGAGCATTAATACCTATCAAGGGAATGATGAATTCTGACAAATATATTCACTTATTGGAAACCAGAATCATACCCCAGCTGCAAAAATCATTTCCGGATGGCAGAGGTGTGTTCCAACAAGACCTGGCACCATGCCATACGTCTCGAAAAACTACAGAATTCTTCAACAAGAAGAATATTCAGGTACTCCCCTGGCCAGGCAACTCACCCGATATCAACCCCATTGAGAACTTGTGGTCAATTTGCAAAAGAAGAATGCAAAAGAGGAGAAGATGATTTCTGCCCTCATTGGTGTATGGTTTCGCGATGAAGAAATGAAGAATATTTGTGGGAAATTAGTGGAATCCATGCCAAATCGTCTCAGAGCTGTTATTAGGAACAAGGAAGGCCACATAGATTACTGAGGTATGTCTTAGATCCTTTTTTTTATCCCGTTTGAGTGTTTTTGCATAAGTAATTACGTTGTTCGGATTAATTTGCACGCTACTGTATTTATAGCCAATATATAATACAAAAAATACCGTTTCCAGAAAATACAACCAAATATATGTATGTAAAAATCATTAAAGTAATATTACAAACTCTTTTTACGATTAATTAATGGACACATTCTAGATGACTGAAGAGTCTGCGTTCTTCTTGCTGAGGCACCTAATGTTCCGACGAGGTTTGCGGCGTCAGTACCTTCCTGATATGGCAGCATTACAAGTGCAGTTGTACCAGTTATCGCGGCTTCTGCATGATCAGCACCGTGATTTGTACGATCATTTTGAAAAACACGAAGTGGCGCCCACTCTGTATGCAGCCCCATGGATCCTGACAGTTTTTGCGTCCCAGTTTCCCCTTGGATTTGTTACAAGAGTTTTTGGTAAGTTTAAAATTTTATTGAGCGATATGTAGAAGAAAGTAACTGACCTTGTGCACCTCATTCTTGAAAGATCTGTTATGTGACTTACTCTCAATCTTTGAACAGCCTAGATTCATCAGCCAGAATTTGACGGAGTTACGCAATAAGAGATCAACTGACAAAAACCTCTTTTTCGAGATATTGACCATTGAAGTAAAAATGGTTATTTATTCATGTTGAATCTTTCGTACACTACTTTTAACACTTGAATATAAATAATTGATTAAATGGCGATCTTACTCGTGTTAATTCGGTAAGCATGTGCTGCTTACAGCTGTTTCGGTGCTTCTTCACACCATCCTCAGAGCCTACTAGGTCTCGGCGTCATCTCGAACTTCGCTGCCTGTTGTGTGGGTGCGTTCGATTGTTGAAAAGTGTTGAAATGTGGTGTCAAATAGTGTGTGTTCAAATAGTGTGTGTGTTCTGAAATTGACACACTAAAACACACCCTGATCAAATTCTCAACACACAGATCAATTTCAGAACACACACACTATTTGACACCACATTTCAACACTTTTCAACAATCGAACGCACCCACACAACAGGCAGCGAAGTTCGAGATGACGCTGAGATCTAGTAGGCTCTGAGGATGGTGTGAAGAACCACCGAAACAGCTGTAAGCTGCACATGCTTACACAATTAACACGAGTAAGATCGCCATTTAATCAATTATTTATGGTTATTTATTAAGCATTTTATGCAAGAAGTATCGTAACATTCATACTGTTACAAAAAAATAGCACAAATAATGTTGTCATTGTTAACTAATGCTGAGTTCTTGGCAATAAAGTCATTAACTCTCTTTCTGTCCTATATTTCTTACACAATGAACTTAGAGGAAAGGGTTGGACGTCGCTGAAGATGATTCTGATCCATTTCTTCATTAAGACTGCACAGTGAACAAAGTGGTGAAGAAAAAATTCCATTTTGTTCAAGTATTTTGACAAACAGTCGTGTCTTCAAGTAATCGAAAGGATGCAACTGCACTTTTCCTTGGATATTTTGGAATTGCACAAATAATAATAAAAAAAGGCTAACCGATTTTTAATAACAGATTAGCATTGATTTACTATTGCAAAGCAAAATAAATAAATTAATTTTAGGTAATAAACGAATGCTTATAAATGTAAACAGAGTGCAGATATCGCATTCTTGATTTTTTCTGAGTTAAATAATTTAGCCAACTATAGATTTCTGCAAATATCTCTTTTTTTTTTTTTTTTTTTTTCCAAATTGTCGGTTGGTCTATTGTTGCATAACTCTGTCCAATTATTTTGCTTTGAGGTGAAAGAAAGAAAAAGGTCTATCTTCCTTACAAACAGACAGTTGTTGTTGTTTTCTAATGCCAGGCATTTGACAATAAAGTCATTTGACCTCTTGCACTCCAATATTTTTCAAAGATATTACCATGACCAGCCACTGAAGCACAGATTTTGAGGTGTTCCGAATCCATTTCTTGGTTCGAGTTGCACAATGGGCAGTTAGAGGACTGATATATTCCAATTCTATGCAGGTGTTTAGCCAAACAATCATGGCCTGTTGTCAATCTAAATGCAGCTACGGACGATTTTCGTGGTAAATCAGGAATTAACTGTGGGTTTTTTTCTCTTGGGATTATGTTATCAAATTTAGTTCTCCAAATATAATTGAAGTTTTAGTATCTCCGGTCATGTCCCGTTACGACAATTCTTTTAGCATTTAATAAAACAACATTTAGAGTGTTGAATCCTTGTTTCAAAGTTTGTGCGTTCTTGCACATTTATCAGCAATTAATTGTTTTCAGTGGTGGCGACAGACAGACAGTACATTGCAGAAGCAATATTTGAACATGCCATATAAGGCTAAATAAAGTTTGTGTAGTTCCAAAAAGTAGCTTCCAAGAAGGAGAGCTCTTAGCTGGGTTGAGGTTTAGTATTCACATTAATTGCTAGCATTTTAACGCCTTTAAGCATCTAGAATAGGAGGAGTCCACCCAATTAATACTATGTATGATCTTGCATATAGAGAATAAATATTATATGGTTGGTTGGTTGGTAGGTATCTAATGTTTATGTGCACTTTAGTTATCTTGTTTACTTTTTGAAAATAACTTGCCCCATTACATAGGTTGGTTACTGGGTATAGACAGATTTCGTAGGCTGTATAATGAGAATAGAATTGACGAATTTCGTGTTGTTATGAATTCACTTTTTGTGTTATGAAATTTAATAATAATAATAATAATAATAATAATAATAATAATAATAATAATAATAATAATAATGGCTTTATTTAACCTGGCAGAGTTAAGGCCTTAAGGCCTTCTCTTACACTCAACCAGGATTAAAACTTGCTTACACAGTTGATCATAAAACTTGATCAGAATTAAGTAATTACATACTGATTACATAATGAGATCAAAAGAGGTAGTTACATAAAATTTACCTCATAAAATAAAAATAAACATAGTGAAATACATATTAATTTGTTAGAATCAAATGCGAATCACATAAAAACAGAAGCCGATAATTCAATAAAAAAAGAAAAATGTACACAGTAAAAATAAAAATAAACACATTAGTATACATATTAATATTAGATTACAATTAAGTGGGACTTACATAATTAAATCAGAAACCGACAATGGAATAAAATGTACACAAAAATAGATTAATAATAAAAAACAACAACACAGTGGGATACATATTGGCGTTAAGTGATAAATAAACACGATTTAGATAATCAAAATAAGAAGAAAAGATAATAATAAATACAGTGGAACATATTTGCAACACGTTAGGTCTGGCAACTCATCATAAGATACTTTTCTAATTTACATTTAAAGGAAATTAAAGTTCGTCAGCCCTTGACTTCAGGCGGCAGAGAATTCCAGTGACGAGAAATAGCAACAGTGAAAGATGAAGAATAAAGAGATGATGTGTGTAGTGGTATTTCTAGCGTGTTGTCATATTGTGACCGAGTATTTAAGTTATGATACCGAGAAAGACTGTGGAATCGGACAGATAAGTAAGAAGGAGTAGAGGTGTGCAAAATTCGGTATAAGAGAGAAAGGGAATGTAACTTTCTCCTCTCATTTAACCTGAGCCACAATAATTTATCGAAAGAAGGCGAAATGTGATCATAGTAGCGGACATTACAAATGAAACGAACACAAGCATTATGAACACGTTGCAGTTTCTGGGATAAATCCACCCCGAGATCACTGAATAAAGCGTCACAATAATCGAAATGAGGCATAATAAGAGTCTGTACAAGCATCTGCTTTAATTTAGCTGGATAGTGGTACAATCTTTTTAACGAGTGAAGAGTGGAAAATACTTTCTTGCATGTGTGTTTGATATGCGTGTCCCAGGTAAAGTTAGATTCAAAATGAACTCCCAGTTTTTACAGTTGAACTGAATGGAATGATCGCTTTATTCAGAGTCACGGGAACCATGACATATTTTTTCGGTATATAAGTCAACAGATACTTTCTACAGAGTTATTTTTTCAAAACTGGGAGCATTCAATGTCAGTCACTGCTGAGTGGTTCAGACTTCTTGTCAGGCCTTCTAATGGAAGCTGTATTACCACGAAATTATGACACAACACTACCATGAACCCGAAAATTTAACTTATTTTAAAACGTTCTGTTTGGATATCTTTCCATGTCTTATTGAAACTTAATTTTGATGTTTCTGTGTGTTTGCACAGTGCTTCTGGTTTTGGAAAACATCTCCACAGAAAATATCCATTAATTTACCGAAAAATGTACTATAGTTTACATTGTATAACATAGAAAATTAATTTGTAACAGCATGAAATAAACAGTCAATTTTTGCGTTCTTATTCCCTCCTCTCCTTTTGTCTCTGCTTTTCTGTCTCCATTCCTCTCATCTTATCCTTTTCCGACGCATTACAGTCAAAGAGAAATTAAAAAATATTTTACTATGCAATTGTTATACTAATGAGTTCCTGTATGAAAAGTTAAGTTGGACAACGATTAATCATATCACATTAAAGTCTCTTGGTGACAGTATGTTTATGTCTACCACAAACAACTGCATTTGTAAATGAACTTTCATCACAGAATTAATCAGCATAGCTTTCGAAAATAATTTAGCTCCAACATTTTTACTTCCATTCAAATTTTATAACTATTATTTACGATTTTTATAACATTGTTATAAACTGTACCACAGTCTACTATATACAGTCACGAAGCTTGAGTTTTGAGGGTGCTAGAAACAATAGACTGTGACGGTACTATCCGTGCGTTTTTTTTTTAAAGTGCTTCAGTAAAGCGCTTCATGCCTTTGCTGCAGCAAAATGAGGGTCGAAAAAAAACGTAAGTAGGTCAACTGACTGCAAAATGGTGGACAATTAATATTGGGTTCTATTTCTGCCGTAATAAATTTAACCTTAAAAGAACCAAACATGTTAAATAATTTCGACTTCCATGATAATGACATGGAATTATTATTACTAGACGATTTTGACAATAATAAACGTTGCAAAAGATCAAAACACACATTCCTCCATGATGGATCGTGCAGCAAACTCGTAAAGCGAAGTTTTGATTTGCTGCACGCTTGCTACAGCGCTGCTGCAGCGACGATGAAGCAAATGTAATAAAAGAACGGTCTGCTGCGGCGCTTTACGTCTTGCTTTAAAAAAAACGCACGGTATTTTGCATTGCCTGTAATGAGGCGATATTAGCGATCCTAGTGGTGAGCAACTATCTAATGTTTGCATATTTACTACGTATTGAGCTTCGCGACTGTATGTACTAGACTGTGACTGTACTTAGTTCTTAGATATTTCTGTCTAAACATTTGACTGGTTACAAAATTAAATAAATTTAAAGTAAAGTTAGGTATATTTTAATTTAATTAAACATTGTGGTCGTTATGTTTGGTTAGCTTAGGTCCATTTTAGTTTGTAATTTTAGGTTAGGTTAGGTTATGTTATGTTAGATTGGGTTTGATTTGGTTAGGTTAGGTTAGGTTGTCATGTTATGTTAGATCATGTCTGTTTTGGTTATTGTATGAAGCTTATTGTATAGAGTTTATAGATAGTATCTACTTTTACTGGCAGAATGTTCCAGTTTATGGATAATTTTATTATTGTTGTTTTGAGCAACTATGTTTATATAGAAGACTGTGAGATGGGTTTATTGGCAGCAGCTATCATGGCGTCTTAAACGTTGTTTTTATATTATTACTACGAAAATGTGCAAATCATAGTTATTATGAGAAGGAACTTCACTTTTCGCTAGTTTATCAGTTACAAGCATTGCAGTGATTAATATTGTCAGAATTACCGTATATTATTGTATGCAACCACTTATGGTTGACTTTATTGTACTGGACCCAGCTGCTCATACATAAGACGTTTTAATATAATTTCTCTTTATCTGTCTACTCCAGATCTGCTGTTTTTGGAAAACACTGAAGTTCTATTCAGAGTGGCTCTGGCCTTGCTTGGAGAGCATAAAGAAGGACTTTTATCATGTGATAGCTTTGAAGAGATTATGGAGTACCTCAAGAATGTGGTGCCTCAAGTTGACAAGAAAATGATGGACAGGGTTATGAAACAGGTACGATGTCTAATTTGAAGTAAAATATAATTGTATTTATATATACCTGCATTTGTGCCCTAACTGTAACCTGCAGAATTTTTTCAGCATTTTCCCTCATGTCAGTAACTTTTTTTGAAGTATAGAATTATATTGAACTTTAAAAATAAAACAACAAACGTCTTAGAACACAGGAGGATATATGTATTATATTGTATTACATTTAATTTTCTTATTACCAGAGTTCATTTTTAAGATAATTTAAGAAAGTGGTCACATTACTCATAATTTTCTATTTTCTGTTCAATAGAAATTGAATTTCCGTGGGGATAGCCAGAACCCCTTTGGCTTCCCCCCTATATATACCTCTGGTTAAAGTATACAAAACGAAACCTATATGGGATGAAAAAGCAGCTGTACGAGTTTCCACAGTATAGGCCTACATTAAAAAAGTGTTCAGCATGAGTACAGTTCGTAACATAGCATACATTGTGGCTAATGAAAAAGACAGGCTACAGTGCAACGTCTTATTCTTAGTCATAACATGGCCAACATTGAACAAGTTTATATATACCCATAAATGTACGTTTAAAATGAGTTTAATATAGCAGTTTCTTTATTTTTTTAGATCTTTGAACATGTATTTATATTACGCGATTGTCAAGATGGCCATAGCTGGGCCATGATAACCACGTGACTCCGATTCGCGCCATAGCCTGTCTTTCTCGTTAACCATGGCCTATATCCAGTCAGTAGTCTAATTCCTGCCATACCCTGGTCAGCTTGTCAGATGTGATAGGCTCAACAGCTGCACAATCCTGCGTATAACTTAGACACATTCATAGGTAGCAAGCCACTGGCGTAGCTCAGTCGGTTAAGCCACTTGCCTGCCGGTCTGAAGTTGCGTTCGGGCGTGGGTTCGATCCCCGCTTGGGCTGATTACCTGGTTGGGTTTTTTCCGAGGTTTTTTCCAACCGTAATGTGAATACAAGGTAATCTATGGCGAATCGTAATTTAAATATGTATTGTATTGATTAAGGCTGGTTGAGTGGAAGAGAAGGCCTTATGGCCTTAACTCTGCCAGCGAAAATAAAACATTATTATTATTATTATTATTATTATTATTATTATTATTATTATTAATTCTTGGCCTCATCTCGCCAAATATCATCTCGCTATCACCAATCTCATCAACGCTAAAGAACCTAGTCGTTGATAAAGCGTCGTTAAATAACCAACTAAAATAAAATAAAAAATTCATAGGTAGCGATGGCTGGCATGTTTAGTCCTTCACATAACCCAACAGAAAGAAATCACACTGTGAAGTTGGGGGACCATGAAGGCCAGCTAGAGAAAAGTACGTTCTGCGGATCTCTTCTAAATTGCCATCAGAATGTCCGCTAAACAGAAACTACTGTACTACACTTTGCAAGTTGCAACACACAAAATGCTTAATTCTTGGAGGTCACCATATTTTACAATAGTGCTGTTACGTAGCAAATAGAAAAAAATCAACTTTTTGTGCATGAAACTTTACATTCACATCCACCTGCATTGCCTTACTGACCATCTGAAGCTCTCTCAGTCATTTAGGAACACTGTACCATTTTAATGAATTAAATTAACTTAGCATTATCTTAATTAGTAGCTATATGTTTTGTATTGATTCAATTGTAGGTTTTCACAATGGATGTGAGCAAGCAGCTTCATGAATACGAAGTGGAGTATCACGTCCTCCAGGAGGGAATGTCATCCCTGCGTCCTGAAGAAGTGGAAGCACTACACAAGGCAGAGGCGGCCAACCGAGAACTTATGCAGCAGAACCAGGCTCTTATCGAGCAACTTGAGGTACTGTGTTGTCTTAAGACTGTTTGTTCTTGTGGATTAGCTTTAGGGAACACTATTGGCATGCAGAGTAATTTCGTAAATGCGTCACTCCTATATGCTGTTTTTGCCCTAACAAGACAATTGAAATACAATTTGTTGACAATATCGTCCCATTACAGGCATAAGGGCCAATGTAACATTTTTTCATAAAATGAGTTATATTGACTATGTAATTCTATACCATATTTTTCATCAACATGCAAAAGAACTGACGTTTTCTCGCAATATTGTGGCCGTAAGTGAGAAAATAATATTGGATGTTAATGAGACATGACCACCAAAAGGGCCAACGTCCTATGTTTACAGTAAGCGATGTTGTTATGATGTCATAAATACTTACTGATTTTTCCTTTTAAATATCACATATAGGCAATAAAAATAAAAAACACAGTTCTTCCTTTATAATACGATATTTTTTGTTTCAATTAATTTCTTTAATCTACGAATGTTGATTATTCTATGTGTTTGATGAGCGAATTTCGTTAATAGAATTGTTATTACTGTGTCAGTTATCTAATAAATTGCAATATAAATATTATTTATCACCACTGGATGTTTAAAATGTACAATAATAACAGGTAAGTTTGAATTTCATAATTATTATTAAGAAGCTTTGTAAATTGTTACAGTTTCAAAAATGAGGTTAAGGTCGTCGAACTTATAATTTTAGAATAAAGTTTAAGGTTTTTCAAACATTATTTTGCGAAAGGTATTAAGATGAACATTTCTGAAGCTGATTAAAATCTTCAATTTGAATTGAGAAAAAAACTGTACTTTGAAATATCGTATTATAATTAGTTCAGAGTTGGTGAATTTAAGAATGGCGTCGTTCTACCAGAAGGGCAAACATATCAGTTTTTACATTAATTTGGCCGTTAAAAATAAACTCTTTTATCTGCAAATCAAGCTTTTAGGTATAATTCCCTGTAAAGTTGATTTGAATAATTTCGAGGGAAAAATTGTTCCGAAGCCGGGCATTGAACCTGGGACCTTTGGTTAAACGTACCAATGCTCTATCAACTGAGCTACCTGGGAACTCTACCAGACACTGATCCAATTTTTCCCCTCTATATCCACAGATCTCAACGTGGGCTGACAACTGTCAAGCAACCAACATTGAGTGCACACTAACTCTGTGTGACTTAAATTGTGGTTTTCTGTAACATACAGTGACATGTATTATGCAAATCAAGCTTTCAGGTGTAACTCCCTGTAAAGTTGATTTGAATAATTTTGAGGGAAAAATTGTTCCGGGACCAGGCATCGAGGGAACTCAGTTGATAGAGCGTTGGTACGTTTAACTAAAGGTCCCGGGTTCGATGCCCGGCCCTGGAACAATTTTTCCCTCGAAATTATTCAACTCTTTTATCTATTTTGAAACCATTACGAGGAGTAGTCATAAAGTTTTAATTATCAACTCGAAAAAATGAAGCTGCGACCATGAAACTTGGTGATGGTGTTAGTCCTTTTCTACATATTCACCCTTCAACGCGACACATTTTTCCCAACGATGGATGACTTGATGGAGGCCTTGGTTGTAGAAGTCTGCATTTTGGCTGTTTAGGAAACGTTCCACCTAAAAAATCACCTCGTCATCATTCTGGAAATGCCTGCCACGCAATGGTTTCTTCATCCGAGGAAAGAGGAAGAAGTCACTGGGTGACAAAGGAGCAAAGCAAGCAGTGGAAACACGTGGATTAACCACCGCCGAAAAAGGCGAAGACCCAACCATCATCGGGCAAGGTGATGCTGATTGTTTTTTTGGGACATCCAAGGTGTGGTGCTGACAGATTATGCTCAGAAGAGGCAAACCATCACAGGAGCATACTACCGAAATCTCCTGACGAGGTTACAGGAGGCTATCAAGATGAAGCGTCGCGGGAAGCTGTCCAAGGGGGTCCTTTTGCTTCATGACAACGCCCCACAGGACACAGTCACACATGCTGCTTCTTTAGGCTATCAAATTTTGCCTCACCCCCCCGTATTCTCCTGATATGGCACCCGGTGACTTCTTCCTCGTACAACACCTTGAAATACGGAATTGTACCAGCATTTTAAGATAGTTATTAAATAAATTATTGAAGTGGTAATTTTTTTTATGTTTTTTCTCTCTCCTGTAAAATCAACAAATTGTTACATTGGCCCTTATGCATATAATAGGACGATATGTTACCCAGTGTACGGGTTTCTTTGGTTAGAGTGATTCTACTATGTCCACTCTCTGTTTCTAGATTGCAACCAGCGAAATTCAGCGGCTGGAAGCCAGTCGAACCCATCAGCAAATCGTAGTGTCACGGTTACAATCACAAGTCAGCAGCCTTGAAGTAAGCGTGGCTACGATTGGTCACTTCATAGAATCCCTGGCCGAATCCAACTCCAACATTGAGATCCCGGGCGAGATTCGCCGTGTTGTGGCTCAGTTGTCTGTTGCTGAACGCAGGCGCAGTAATGTCGGACAGACTCTCTTCAAAAGCCCGAAGCAGGATACCTCACTTCTCAAGACAGTATCACTTAGAGCTATGGAGTCAAATGAAGATACGCTCTCATCTTACAACGCTGCAAATGGAAGGACACATTCTGCTGGCAGTGAAATTTCTATCAAGCTCAAAGGAAGTGAGGATAAACCTCGAGAAATGCCTTATCCTCTTAAATCTGCCCTCAGTTCACCTAATCTGACAACGAAGATATCAGGAATGTCCTCATTTTTTGCCAATACTCATAATCAAATTAAACAGCAAAGATTGAATGCTACTAGTAACCCAACTGAACTGGCAAATAATGGAACTGTTGCTGCGAAGAGGTTGCCAGTAAACTCTACAAATAACAGTGGTGCTTCAACAACGGCAGACAGCTGTAAGAACTCTCTTCCGGATATTACAGGTTACGAGAAATCAAATTCTATGCCCCTGGCTGCTCCCCGCTCAAAACTGAAGTCTTCTCAGAGTTCGTTTGAACTTAGAGCTGGCACTACTAGTAATAAGATTATAGAGAACACCCAGTGTGACAGCAGTGACAGTGGAAATGTGACGCCCACATCACCGATCATGACTAACCACATTCATCCACTGGACACGTGTTCAGATGTACACTTCACATACGGGGGCACAACCAAACTTAAAACCATCCGTCCTCTCCGAGCACACCTCTCCCGTAACTCCAGTGTAGACAGCATACCAATGCTTAAGCCGGTGGGGCCGGGAGGGGACGGTAACATCATAACATCCAAATTAGTAGATAATGAAACCTCAACAGTCCCATCTATTGGGGAAACGAAGAAGAGTCTTATTACAGGGTAATAGTTTGGAAGAAAGATTTATTAAGCTGATCTCTTGACAGCTAAAATATGATATTGGATGCTGCGAAGTATTGTGAATCATAGCATTACACATCTGCGTATACAGTTACTTAACTAGTGGTAGTTAGGAGAGATGGTATCTTGTAAGTGAAATTACATCATATTTACCTTTGGGTACTTCCAACTATTTTTTTTTGTCTGTTCACACATAGCATTTGTTTTTCTAGACTTTCAGTTATTAGCAATCTACAAACATATCTTCACTGAAAAATAATTCATTTTATCAGACTTTAGTAGGCATAATAGTTATTTATGGTACTTGTGAGGTAAGTGCATCTTTATTGCGCGAGTGGAAAGATTTAAGCACGAGGCGTCAGCCTCGTGCTTAAATCTTTCCACTCGCGCAATAAAGATCACGCTCACAAGTACCATACGTAATTTTATCCATGACCATAACGAAAAATTATGTTTTATAAAAGAAAATATGTTGAAAATAAGTCCTCATATAATCACATATCATGGCATGGATTTTAGAATCGATACGTGTACTAGGTAGGTCATGATGTAGGAGGCCATGATTAGTGAAGAATGGTATCTAAGGCGTTGGATAAATAAAAAATTATAATTAATTATATAATTTTAATATATTTTTTCATTTTAAACGTGTATTTTCATCTTTTTGAAGTTTCAGAGATTATAAGTTTTCATGGGACTAATGTGATTAAAATAATTTCACATTTTACTTTTGTAAACTTAAGAGGGATATTAAAAGGTAATTAATCATCGTATCTGTTTAGCTCAGTTGACTAACGCGTCTTGTTATAAAATTTTTATAAAATTATAAAATCCTATAAACCCAACTTCGCAGGTTCAAGTCTCCTCGCCTCCCAAAATGTAAATTATTACAAATTTAAAAAAATACACATTAGATATGGGTGCAATGCACAAATTACGACGTAGTAGATAGAGAAAAGAAAAGGAAATTGATTGTATGTATATTTAAGAAATGGTAATAAAGAAGTAGAGGTAGTGACATCTAGTAACTAATATATTAACTTCTTGAGTAATAGTTGAATGGAAAAGTATACGTGTGTGTCCGGGTACTAGGAAAATACTAATGCACTGTGAGATAAAGTTCAAACTGTGAGGTAAAGTCTTTATCTCACTAGTGGAATAAAGTAATGTTGAATAAAAGCCTACTTTTCAAACGCAAAAGTATTTAGTAAAGGCATGTTTTTCGTTATGGTCATGGATAAAGAATTTTACAGTCACTTGAAATTAATAATTTACATTTTCGTTATTAATTTTTGAGAATAGAACCTAGTCACTGGTGCTTAGATGATTCATTTTATTTTGAAATATTTTTGCACTGTGATGACGTTTAATCACTTATTCTTCATGAACAATTATCTCATATCACAATATTAGAATATAAATCAGTAGAATTCAGTAATTTAATGAAAAGTTAAAAAGTCGAGATAACACATCCTTCCTTACATATAAAAGAAAAATCCTAATTAAGTCACATCAGTCCCGATAAAATATAGATTGGTAAAATTTTTAGCAAACTAACTTGGACACTGCCTGCAGGTAAAAAACGTCTATGTGACACGGTAGATTACCCTACTTATATAATATAATACAGTAGAACAAATGTAATAGACAGTGAACAACGAAACAAAAGACAAAAAGAAATGACTATTTATAAAGAGAAAACGAATTTGATGTTGCAAAAACAAATGCATAACATTATTTCGTCTTTTAGCAATTGTACGTCTGATTCAAGCAGTAATACTGTGGTCAGTATCAGTTTCTGAAACACTTTACATTGTAAAATGAAGCATGTTTATTGTGATAGATAACTTGATATCTGTATTAATAAGTATAGTTTTGATATTCATGTTTAAATTAGGCTTGTGATAATGTTAATTGTGGAAACGAAGTTTTCTAATAGTTGTATAAATTGCAGGATGTATGTTTGATAGTGTGTATTTGAGGTTCAGTATTTTCTGATGTGGATTGTCCATGTATCTACAAGCGGGATGAGCTTGTCTGAATGCATTTCTTATGTGAGAGAGTTGATTAGGTCCGACTTCTCTCGAGAAGATATTCAGTTTATGCACAGTGAAGATATTGAATGGTAAGATCTTATTATAACAGCGAGTAAAAAACTGAGATATAATGTTTTTAATAAAGGAAGATTTAGAGAAACCCGTACATGTATGTCTTGAGATTTCTACTCCAGTTGTTTCTTTATTCCTGCCATGAAATATTTTTGGTTGATCAAAATTATAAAATGTGAATTTGTTTGTGTGTGTATGTGTGCGTGTGCACAGTATTGTGACCCATTTTCAAATTGCACACCACTTCGGCGGACTACGTTATGCATGATATATATCTGTGAAGAGTTATGTCGTATACTAGGGTAAGTGTACTTTTTTCTTTAGTTATTTTACGACGCTTTATCAACATCTCAGGTTATTTAGCATCTGAATGAGGTGAAGGTGATAATGCCGGTGAAATGAGTCCGGGGTCCTGCACCGAAAGTTACCCAGCATTTGCTCATATTGGGTTGAGGGAAAACCCCGGAAAAACCCTCAACCAGGTAACTTGCCCTGATCGGGAATCGAACCCGGGGCCACCTGGTTTCGCGGCTAGACGCGCTAACCATTACTCCACAGGTGTGGACGGGTGAGTGTATGTTAAGTGTTCGTGTAAGTGTAATGTAGGGAATAGGTAAGGATGATGAAGGTAAGGAAGGGAGAAGGGGAAACCCTGTGCTGGCACATAGCCTACTCCTGTTGAATAGCACCAACGGGGCTGCCAGGCTTAACGTCCCCGTCCGACTGACGAATCACTATCAACAGTGACATATGCCTTCTCTTCATATGCACTGCAGAGGGATTTGGGATTTAACCCGACATATTGGTGCACAATTTAGTGATTAGAAGTTGTGCACTGCCATCTCTTCTAGTCCCGAGGTAGAAATTAAAATTTCTGACCCCGCCGGACATCGAACCCAGGCCGGCTAGTCTGAAGACAGACATGCTACCACAGAGCTAACTTGGTGGACTGAAATGTGAATGGAATGTATTACTTTAACGTTCTTTCGACCTCTTCCTTTACGAATTGGACTAATTCCTTACTGATGGTGTATTCTGGAATAATGACATGGGCTATCACTGATTAAAAAAACTAGATAGGCCTAATAAACTAATACGTAAATATATAATTGTTAAAAATTTGATTAAACAAGTCCTCTATAAAACAACCAATACAATATTTAACTATTAATACATTTCATTTATCTGTTTTATCCAGCCTTTTTCCTTGTATGCGATTTTTGAGGGAATTCCTTAAGAGAATACAATACTAAGTTCATTTTTCAAATGCACAACGTCAAAATATAAGCTTTAAGGTTTTTTAAGTTGAGAAAATACCTTCTCCTTCTGGAGAACCTACGACCTATCACCGAAAGTACTCCCCACCATTGAGACTACTATATATATATACGAGCTCGCAGACTATTTCCTTAATCCAACTGCTCTAAAGATGGCCACAACACAGTGGTCGAAACGTCAGCCACCAACACCAAGACAACGCGGTAGAAGCCCCGAACCTTATCCACACACCATTGCAATATATTCCTGTTCAAATTAATGGATAAAGAAAAGCATGAGTTTTATATGAATCACTCTGTAGTAATTGAAAAGGAACGAAAATACAAATAATGTTCAATGTAGTGAAGACTCGAGTACCACCTATCAGAAGAAATTTAGGGATTTTCGGTGATGAATTGAAGTACTTCCATAGTTGAATCTATTAGGTTCAGGAATTACAAAATATACCTTTAATGAAAAGTATGGCATTTTGTTACAAGACATTAGGTTTTTCATGTCAGGAACATTTTTGAAAGGTTTAATCTCAGGTCATGTTTAATTGCCGTATTTTCTCTTAAAAAGCTAGAAGGAAAACTACTTTCAAATAAGTAAGTATGTTTCAGTGAAATATAAAATCAGTTTTTATTGTCCAAAAATCGGGACAGATTTATTTTAGAAAAACAGGTCTCAAGGCTAATATTACAAATATGCTCAATTATTCTTTTTTTTTTTAGTAGAAATCTTTGAAGATAAACATTTTTCACGTGTAAAAATTATTATTATTATTTTAATCCCAAGCTCTGACCTAAAATCTTCAGTAAAGTACCATACTGACAGTGCTCCTGTATCTCTGTCACCACTTCAGGATTGAAACAAATATGATTTTCTTGAAGGTAAGGAAATCTACTTTTTTTAATACTAAAAAGAAACAATACCACACATTACTGTTACTAACACTAGTGCTGAGAAATTGGCGGCCAGTCTAATTGCATGCTGATCAGGGCCGCCGACAGAATTTATGGGTCCCTATGCAAAATTGTACTCGGGCTCCCGTAAAAAAATATGTAACAATTACAAGTTACCAGTTATTCTAACCATAATAATTATTTGCAAAATAAATAAAAGATAACCCCATACACAGATACGAACTTAAAAATATGCACTTAATACATTTAAAACTTTTAGCAAAACTTTAAATTAGCACAATATATTATATTCATAAAATATTGTTCCTAAACACCTGTAATTTCTAACTTGTAGTCCAACATTAACAAACAAGTCTCCTTGACTTCAATGATGCAAAATCATCAATTATATCATCAAAATTTAAAGACCTAGCAAGATCGCTTTCCAGACTATGGAGGCCAAGGTTACTCAGTCGTTCTCAACACATTGTTTATCTGAATACATTTTTTATTTCCTTCATTTTGCTGAAGAATCTTTCAGCATCAGCAACTGTCACAGGAATTGTATAGAATATTCTAATGGCTATGCAAATATTTGGAAATAAACTGTCCAGTTTTAATTCCTTAAGACAATTTAGGAGATTCATAGGTTTCAGTGGGGTTGGTCCTAAATTAGACGCATGATTTCATTTTAAATATTTCGGCTCATCACTGATCTGTTTGTTAATGTCTTCATAATGTTTTTCACGCAGTCTAGCACCCATATTAATATCTTCCAATTTTTTCTGTCTCTCCTTGTGCTTCTTAGCTCCCGACTTATGCCTGTAAGCTTACTTGTCCATTATAAAATTGAACTATAACCGGTAACACCAATGAACAGAATTTACTAGACAAACTATAACGAAAAGACGAACGTTTCGACACGAAACATATAATATACTGAAAAGGAAACGTGATCCTGCCACTTTGGTTTGGGAGAGCCCACTAGCATATTGCGGTGGGCCAGCGGGGGGGTTGGTAGTTAAAAAGGACAAGCCAATAAGTAATTGAATGTGTTCAGTACAGGCGACAGGAACATAGTTCAGGCAAATGCCGGGGCCCTCAATTGTCGCGTCGGTGAACGTTAATGCAGGAAACCGATATCTATTATATAAAAGTCAAATATTTACATATGAAGTGGTAATTTGTATTAATTTAATTATACTATTGTTGAGTTAATATATCAAATTGATGTAACAAATTTTATAGTACCCTTATGTATCTATGAATAATTATTCATGATAATAAAAAGTAATCAGACTCACTTAAACTGACGGGCCCTTACTGCTCACGGGCCCATATGCACTCGCCCCATTTGCCCCCTTCTCGGCGGCCCTGATGCTGATTGTCGAATACTTGTAGCCCACATTCAAATTAATTGTTTCATTAGTTTTACGAACTTAAAGGTGTACAACCTACCACACCTTCCTGTATCACAGGGGATATGTGTATCACAATTTGAGAACCCCTGTAGTACTAGAAAATACTTGAGGCAGGAATCGGGACTGTTGTTTGTTAAATCAACTGTCTGAAGACAGGTCTGCACTCCACAAGTGACACCAACAAGGCAACTAGATAGGAGATAATGGGGTAGGTTGGCCAGTTCCTTTCCCCCTCCATTTTATAGGCCTACATCGCCAATTAGCTACATCTTACACTCTTAGACTAAACTCAGTCTTGATCTAGACCAGCGTTTTTCAACCCTTTTCAACATGTGGCACACTGAAATTTTAATTAACAACACGGTACACTCACATAATCTAAACTGGTGGTTCCCATTTTTTTTCATAAAATAAAAGTACGATATTTTTAAGGTTGCTTCATAGTGACGTTTGTGGCGGAGAAGGTCGAAGTTGGAGGTTTTTCTCGGTGTTCTCCTGTTTCTCCATACTGGGCATTACATCATTTCGTCATTCTATCATCATGTCAGCATTTCCCGAATGCCAGCTGATGACGAACAGAGGGGACTGGCCCAGAGACGAATGGGGTTGCCTGCTGGGAACTTTGGTACGCAGCGAACCTTAGTGTGGTCAGTCAGTATGGGTTTGAGAATGCGCATAGCTTGAGGTTTAGCACAATATCTAATAAGGTCTCAGTGATGAATCGTAGTGCCCCCTCCTTTAAATTCAATTCAATATGATATTCTGGCAACCCTGGTTGCGCGTCAGTCATTTCTCTTCTCTACAGCTCGCACACCTATACTGTGTTTACTTGTGCGCATTCGCTGAAAGTTGACTCTTGTGGACTCACTTTCTTTACTATTTTCACGTTAAGATTTTTTTTTTTGGTCCTACAGAAAATAACCATTGTTACCATAACAGATATATTCTTTTCACTTTTATTTTTCTAAATTTTGCTGCAACAACCTTTACTATTTTCATTTTCTCACGGTACATCAGCAGATCATTTAGTATGCTGCAGCAGACTGGTTTAAAATGGCCGATCTAGAGACCTCCAGTATACTATATTCCAAAACCAGTCTATTATGAAATGTGATGGTACCGGTAGTAGTAGTGTAAACCAGGAATTTGGTTTTAATGCTGAGACTAAGACGAAGCATTTGTGTAGATGACCTATTGTCATTGTAGAATTTCCTCTTTGCGTAAGACACATTTTGGGGATGGGTGCTGCCTAGTCTTGACCAAAGACGTTGTATAGTATACTTCTTCACCTGTTATGACGCAATACACAGCTACTGCTTCATGTCTGGATGAATCCGGAACTGTTGTTACTTTAAAATTTATATTTTTTTGCTTCTGTTTATTTTTTAATATTTTTGTTGACTGGTTCCTTATTTTTATTACCGGTACCGTATCTTTTTTTTTTTAATTTAAGTTCCCCATGTTTTATTTGTTTAAAAGGATTGTAAGAGGTACCGGTACTTTATTGCCTCTTCACATACTAAGAAACACTATTCAGAAAATTTGTTAATGTTTAAGCATTTTTTTGCACCTGCTGTTTTTCATAAAATGTTATTGGTTAGAAAATTCTTTGCTATACGGCAAAAACATTGTTAGATTCATCGCCACCATAAAGTGAGAAACTCCATCGCAAACCACTCTTCGGAAGGCAAAGTGGGAGGTTTACGAAGAAGTGCACTGCTTGGCTGAGAATGGGTCAACGAGAAGAGCAGACATTATAGCCATCGATCGCCGGAATCAAAAAAGCCTCATTCTTGAACCCACTGTCCGTTTTGAGAAGGATGATCAACAAGCCAATAACGTTAACAATGAAAAGAAGTCTATTTATAACCCATGTATTCCTCACTTCAGTGAGAGATACAAAATGAATATTAATACATGGGAAGTGAAAGGACTTCTTTTTGGCGCTAGGGGAACTTCATTTAAGTTAACCAAAACCATTCTCCTTTCTCTTAAATTTTCTAATGAGGACATTAACAAAATTTGTCTAATGGTATTGAGAGATTCATTATCCATTTTACACAATCACTTGTATAATAGGCCTACTATGTATTTTTTTTTCACTTCATTTCATTACTCTTCAATGTATTTTCATCTCATGTTTCTCCAAAATCAAATTGTACTTTATTTTTAAATGTATCATTGTTCCGTATTCTCTCCGCAATCATATTGTATTTTTCATTTAACCTCTGCTTTGTATTCTGGATCCTACTGGTCAGCCGTAGATTTCGGCCAGATGCCCCAAATTGTGGAATTTGTTGTTGTCCGTACGAATACCGTAAAGTTATCATAGTAACATAATATAGGCCTAGTTATAATTAGACGTACTATAAAGACGATGTGGTATTAGTAGGCTGCGACGCCCAGCGTACAAAAATCTCAATAGTCTGTGATTAATTAATACGTTAATTAATTCACATATAATTTCCATGTAGTTGTGTAAGAAAATATTTTACGGTACGTAACTATAGTAAGGACAAGAGAAATAGGTGGGTTTTTGGTCTTGTGCGGAAATGACTCGCTCCACATTTTCTCTAGCGGTTTATGACCAGAACAAAGAGACCTTCCTGTCGCTGCGTTCGAATGCAAGTTGTTGACAAGTGCTCTGTGATACTATTGTGTTATAGCTTGTTAAGCTAAGCCGTTCATGTTATAATAACGTGTACATTTTCTACACATAGACAAAATAATATATTAATTTTTTACACTTTAATTTTTTTATTTTCTCATGATTCACAAAGTTGATAACTGTATAAACATTATATTTTAGTATTTACTATTTTAATATAATATTCTGAAAACACATAACAACAAAATAGGTCTACTTGTGTGTGATGCTAAATATTTGATTTCTCGTATTAGGTTTACATTACATTATAATAATTATTACATTTGTGAAATGGCTAACTTGCTAAATATTATAAATGATAATATAATCTAAAGTCTGATTAGTGTAATATGTTACTATTCAGCGATATATGCAATGGAGGGGGAAAGAGAACTGGCCGTCATAACCTATTATCTTCTGGCTTAGTTACCTCATAAGTGATGCCTTATTTTTGTCACTTATGAGTTTCAGACCTGTGTTTGGACAGTTGACTAAACAAAACAATATTCAGTAAATGAGGTATTTGTAATTACTAGAAATCACGTTATTATTTTATTTCTTCTTCAAAGTTTTCAGATAGTGCAAAACGTGTGAATGGAGGAGTAAGTTATTTGGGACAGGACCATACACCAAGGAGGTTCTGAGGGGTGTAGGAGTTGGGGTAGTGAATGAGGGGTTCGCCATACCCGCCTATTTATCGTGCCCCTAGTATAGTACGAAAGTGTCTTTCGCGCATTCGTTTCGAAATTCCGGACTCGGCTCGTCCGTAAACGTCTCACTCGTACACAAAAGGATCACTTTCTGTCCTAGTTACGTAAATAACTATTGTAGTGACCCACATACGTAAAAATACCATTATGCCTGCCTACTGACCCTCCTACACCTCAACATGTGACAGATTCCGCTAAGGCTAAGATATAAAAAAAAATAATAGGTACAAAAACCATCGTCGCTACTCTCATTGCCTGTCATCTGGTCGCATCCAACAATCACGTTTCGCTAGGTTTTGTAGTTGCACTTCTTTGTGTGCACATTGTAGTTGGTTTTTTTCCTTCGTGTGTGCGCATGGTCTAGCCAGAGTATAGAGAGTTCTCTATACTGTGGTATAGTATCGGTTCTTACGCTATCACTTGCTGGGAGTCAGCATGCGGGAAGTGATCATAATAAGAATCACACTGTAATTTTCTCTATATTTCAGTAAACCTCTTGTAGGGTTGCAGAAATGCATAAAACAGATGGCTAAGTATTTACTGCAAATTTGATCAAAATATAAAGTTCAGACTCACAAAAATAGTTTTATAAATTTTGTTGAAAAGCTAATCAAACATCTGGTATTGGTAAATTTGAAGTGAAGTATTTTTCCATATGAAGTCACAGAAATAATATTGAATGTTTATGTGATTATTAGTTTTGAAACAAATGCCGTATTGCGGTAATTCTGTTTACTGTGTCGATAAAGTGAAGTGTGTTGGTTTAGAATAGAGATGGCGCTGAAGGGGAAGGCAAATTGTAAAGTCGAGCGAATGCAAAGAATTATTGAAGTACCGATATTAAGAAAATGGTACCGTCACAATCTTACAACAGTGACAGTTTTACTAACAAACTCTAATACGGTATGTTGAATGAAATCAGATGTGGAAAACAGCAGAAGACAGTTTATTGTGGTAGGTATGTTAATGAGTGCTGTTGTTTAGTTAATTGTCCGAAAACAGGTCTGAACCTCATAGTCATAAGTGTTATCAATAAGGAATCTCTCATGACGCTTATAGACCAGGAGATATGGGGTAGGGTGGCCAGTTCCTTTCTTCCTCCATGGCATACCGGTACATCGCCAATTAGCTACATGTGACACTAATCAGAATACAGATGTAGCTCTATACAAGCAATTGTTCTTCTAACACATCGTCAAGTGAGATGTTGGCCTACTGCCTGAATAGATATAGTCTAGGCCTACATATCAGCCAGAATATCTTACTTACTTACTTATTGGTTACTTACCCGGAGGTTCATTGCCGCCCTCACATAAGCCCGCCATTGATCCCTATCCTGAGCCAGAATCTCTATGAGAGGAAAATGAGTTCTGTAGGCTTACGTGTACAATTTTGACGTGCGTAACTTGACTATGGAAGAATAAGATTTAGTTGACCTTGTGTTGACATAATTTCGAAGTCTGCACCTCAGAGTCTATTAATACATCTCGTGTATTTTTTTTTTTTTTAATAAAATAACTTTATGCGTTGTATTGAAATATCCTGCTGTAATGGGTCGGTGGTTAGGATATTGAAGTTAGATTTGACATAACGTTATGTCTGATTTTTTTTACCGTATATTATGATACGATACGGAATTGGGCAACTTAACGTAAGACTCTATTTTTAGCATGTACATTAGTTACAGATATGATGAAGTAATACCCAGGTTTACATTTTAAGCCTATAATTTTCATAGGATCATGACGTCTGTGTTTTCATATGATCGTTCTCTGCCATTTGTTTCCTTTGAATGTTGATTTCTATTTGCTTGTTTATACAGGAAAACTTGTTTTAATTTCTTAATATTGTAAGGTACTGGTACAGGTCGATGAAATAGTAATGAAATCAACTCCTAGGAAATCAGACCACTAAAATTATGTATCAGGTACCGGTATCGTAATAAGAAAGTAATAAAGATATAAAGTCTAAAATCTGCAGCAAAGCAATATAGGCTACTGTACAAGGGTACACTTAATTAGGCCTAGCTAAAATAAAGGTTTCGAAAGTACGTTCTGTTAACTGTTCATAAATGTTTAAATGTTATGTTTTATTTAACGACGCTCGCAACTGCAGAGGTTCTATCAGCATCGCCGGATGTGCCGGAATTTTGTCCCGAAGGAGTTCTTTACATGCCAGTAAATCTACTGACATGAGCCTGTCGCATTTAAGCACACTTAAATGACATCGACCTAGCCCGGGATCGAACCCGCAATCTTGGGTATAGAAGGCCAGCGCTATACCAACTCGCCAACCAGGTCGACAACTGTTCTTGGATAATGGGTTAATGAGGGGAGAAAGAGAGTATGGTATAGGTGGATTCAATAACATGATGACCAATAATGTGCATGTACAGTATGGTACCGGTAAGTTATCTATCGAGGTTTTCATATCCTTGTCTAATTTAATGCCTATCTACTCTTTAGTGTTGTCACTTTTAGAGCAATACTCCATCTTGGGTAATTTTGTACTACATAGGGTAATTCTAGGGTAAGGTTATTTTAGGATAATAATGAAAAAATTAGAATCTTTAAATAGGGTATGGAAAAAAAAAAGAGTTTATTAAAGCGTTATTTTACTACAAATACAAAGTTAAACTATGCCAGTCTTATTTCCAGTTCTGCTATGACAGTAAGTTTTCATGAGAGTTCAAATTTAACATAGTTCTGTACACCATATTTGGTACGGTATGTATAATTGCATTAAATTTATCGTGTCTGTATTTTTCAGAGGTTTTCAATTTATATTTATGAAATGGCATTTTTTTGCGTCGATATTATATTATGATCATACATTATATATAGGCCTAAGTACTTCATAATAATAAATTATTATATTCTATGCTGAATTTTCTTCATATAAAACATATATAGTAACACAAACTCCAGATACATGCATACTTGCACAATTAAAATATATAGGCTAGACATAAAATTGATTTTGTGTTTTGTTTTTGTAGAATAATTAATTATC
This sequence comes from Periplaneta americana, assembly GCA_025594305.2. Classification (NCBI taxonomy): domain Eukaryota; kingdom Metazoa; phylum Arthropoda; class Insecta; order Blattodea; family Blattidae; genus Periplaneta; species Periplaneta americana. Next base: position 23,811,930 of record JAJSOF020000011.1, on the reverse strand, counting down.
AGGCAACAACAAATTCCACAATTTGGGACATATGACCGAAATCTACGGCTGACCACTAGGATCCAGAATACAAAGCAGAGGTTAAATGAAAAATACAATATGATTGCGGAGAGATTATGAAACAATGATAAATTTAAAAATAAAGTACAATTTGATTTCGGAGAAAGATGAGATGAAAATACATTGAAGAGTAATGAAATGCAGTAAAAAAAAAATTACATAGTATTATTACTTCTATTATCGGTACATACTCAAAATTAATCATTCCTTTTCTTTTGCTGTGATTAGAGAACTTTGTAAAAATTTCTTCAGAACACTAGTCACATTGCAGTTCATTTAAAACATCCCATGCCTTGCCTTTGAACTCTGGAGGAGTGACACAAACTGGATCCATCGGTGACTGTGGAACATAATGTTTTTCTCTCATAATGAAATGTGGTACATCATGGATATACTTTTCCCACAGTTTTTTCAAGTGACAGTCACAATCTAGAGGATTTCCATGAATTACAACTTGTCTCAAATTATAGAGGTTTATCAAAAAATCAGAATCGACTGTTGATAAATTGTTATTCGCAAGCCAGATGGAACTAATATTTGGCATAAAAGTCAGAACATCTTTGGGAAAAGTTTCCAAGCCAGTATCGCTCAGATAAATGTATGATATCTCTTTGAGTTCTCTAAATGCTTCACTTAATAGTACTTTCAAAGGGTTCTCACCTAAATTTAAATTTTTTAAATTCCCTAGACCATTGAATGCATTTGGATTTAATTTTTGTAATCGATTTCCACGCAAGTTAAGTGACTGTAGGTTAACAAGTGATGAAAATGCGTTATTTTCTATATCTTTGATTCTGTTTACACTAAGATAGAGATCTATGAGGTTATCAAGTTGAGAGAACATTCCTACAGTTATCTTTGTTAATAGATTATTGTCCAAATTGAGTATTTGTAAGTTATTCAACCCACGAAACATAGTACTGTCAATAATTGCAATTTTATTTCCAGCAAGAACTAGAATATTTAGACTATACAGTTCTTCTAGAGCCAGCGGCTGTATAACACTGATGTTGTTATCATGGATCTCTAAATTCTTAAGTCTAGAAAGCCCTTTAAAGACACCATTATTGAGAACTGTTAAATTATTAAAACTCAGACTCAGGGTTTCTAATTTTCTTAGATTTTGAAATGCTCCAGTATCAATGTGAGAAATGTCATTTCTAAGAAAAGAGAGAATTACAATTGACTCTGTACCAGTTAGCATTCCATTACGAACTGCTTTAATTTTATTGTTAGTGAGATCTAAAAAAGTAAGTTTAGCAGAAATGTGCCGGAATGCACCCGCCTCAATATCTTCCAGTTTTCCGTCTATTAATTTTATAACAAGCATATTTTTGTTCCTAATGGGGTCAAGATATTCTCGGCGAAGTGTAGACAAGTTAATGGCTGTCCAAAATTCTGTAACATTATCTTCATCCTTTATTTGTTTCCCAATTGTATCCAGAGATGCAGAGGGGCAGACATAGCGACGACTGTGTTGATCAATGTTGCCGCAGGTACAGCCTGTAGGACATTTCACATCATGTGCAGCACAAAATCCTACCAACAGAAACAGTGCCAGTGTCTCTGCAAGTAACATGTTTTTCCTGGAGACAGAAAAAAATCATCAGTGTCGTTTTCTTCTTCTTTATCCTCACTTACTTACTTACTGGCTTTTAAGGAACCCGGAGGTTCATTGCCACCCTCACATAAGCCCGGGTCCCTATCCTGAGCAAGATTAATCCATTCTCTATCATCATATCCCACCTCTCTCAAATCCAATCTTCCCATCTACGTCTCGGCCTCCCTAAAGGTCTTTTTCCCTCCGGCCTCCCAACTAACACTCTATATGCATTTCTGGATTCGCCCATACTTGCTACATGCCCTGCCCATTTCAAACGTCTGGATTTAATGTTCTTAATTATGTCAGGTGAAGAATACAATGCGTGCAGTTCTCCATTCTCCCGTAACTTCATCCCTCTTACCCCCAAATATTTTCCTAAACACCTTATTCTCTAACACCCTTAATCTCTGTTCCTCTCTAAAAGTGAGAGTCCAAGTTTCACAACTATACAGAACAATCGGTAATATAACTGTTTTATAAATTCTAACTTTCAGATTTTTCGACAGCAGACTGGGTGATAAAAGTTTCTCAACCAAATAATAACAGGCATTTCCCATATTTATTCTGTGTTTAATTTCCTCCCGAGTAGCATTTATATTAGTCATTGTTGCTCCCAGATATTTGAACTTCTCTACCTCTTCAAAGGATAAATTTCCAATTTTTATATTACCAATTAGGAACAGGATTCTTTATTCATAAAAGAATAAAATCAGCAGTAAAAAAGGTCGAATTTATCAGTGATAGGTTATCGTATTTAGTACTTAAGGGTAGATAGTGCGATATCGTAGTTATAAATGCTCATGCCCCTACAGAAGAGAAAGACGACCATATAAAGGATAGCTTCTATGAGGAATTGGAACAGACTTTTGATCATTTACCTAGATATCACATGAAAATTTTATTGGGGGATTTCAATGCTAAAGTAGGAGGGAGGATATTTTTAAACCGACTATTGGAAAAGAGAGCCTACACATATCTAGTAATGACAATTGAGTTAGGTTAGTCAACTTTGCCACATCAAAAAATTTAATTGTTAAAAGTACAACATTCCCCCATAAGGATATTCTTTATCCTCACAGTAATAATAATAATAATAACAACAACAACAACAACAACAATAATAATAATAATAATAATAATAATAATAATAATAATAATAATAATCCTTGAAAAAAGTAATGCAAAATCTTAAGGAAATATTTAGTTCCCAAAAGTCGTAGATGAACAATACAGACTCAGAGGTAAACAAGAAATAAAAAAAAAATACACAGACATTCATAGTGACATTAGAAAACGAAGGTTAAAATTTTACGGACACATCAGAAGAATGAACCCCGACAGACTCACAAAACAAATAGTTGAATTTTATAAAAGCAGGAGTAAAGCACAAACAAACAGATACCCCGGTACTATAAAATGGATTGGCGAAATGAGAAATGACTTCAAATTGGCAGGAATCACACAAGAAGACATCTTAAACAGAGCTTTAGAATCAAAGTTAATGAATGACAAATTGATGAAGAGGAAAAATCGAAGAAAAAGACTGGAACAACGTTGACTGAACTGAAGAAAGAAATGCTCAAAGAATGAGAGAACTATGGGGAAAAAGAAAGGCAAAGAAACGCCTCTAAGTACTTTGCGTAGTCCGAAATTAGCTCATAATAAGAATAATAATAATAATAATAATAATAATAATAATAATAATAATACTAATAATAATAATAATAGTAATAATAATAATAATAATAATAATAATAATAATAATAATAATAATACGAAATTTTGAGCTTCTATGGTTAGCATTCCACAATGTACCGGTACTGGAACTTATCTTCAACATTTCTGTTTGCTACAGATTTCGTCTTTAGGGCAGTGTAGTGAGATCTGAAGGACTATACCTATTTGGACAGGCCCGTTATGTCTGTTTTCTTACAATCACAAAAAAACCTGATGGAACACTAGATTTGTCAGAAACCCACACATAGAAAGAAGAAGAAGAAGAAGAAGAAGAAGAAGATGAGGAAGAAGAAGAAGATGATGATGATGATGATGATAATTGTCTACTATTCTGGTATTCAATCCAGCCTCTATTAAGCCTTTAACAAGGTGTCTGAGAATAATGTCCAATAAAAGAAAAATAAATTCTTCATTCTTGAATACACTCTTTTAACACCTACATATTCACTGAAGGACTATTAAATTATTTAGATTAAATAAATACCGGTAGCAACTTCACTTTGTTAATATTTAAATTTAATGTTTAAAAAATAACACAATAGGAGAAAAAATGTCAGAAGGAAGCGAAATATTGAGAGGAGTACGTCAAGGATGTCCTTGTCATCTACCATGTTCAACATCTACTTGAAGGATTTAGTGAAAAACTGTTTTCAGAACATGAGAGGAGTGACAGTAGGAGAAAAAAGAATAAAGTGCGTAAGATTATCTGATAATATGGCGTTGTTAGCAGAAAATGAGACAATAGTAAGGGATATGCTGCTCGAGCTAAATGACAACTGTGAGTAGTATGGAATGAAGATAAATGCCAACAAGACGAAGACCATGGTTATAGGAAGAAAAGTAAAGAAGATAAAGTTACGAATTCTAAATGGGGCAGAAGAGCAAATGGACAGCTCCAATACTTGGGGTATCCTGTAAACAGTAATATGAGCCACTGCCAAGAAGTCAAAAGGAGAATAATAGCAATGACAAAGGACGGGAAATATATTAAGAAGTTAGAACATCTTTCACTATCAGTCCTATATTAAAAATTCACTGCTAACAATTTATGCACGCTTTGAATTTAAATACTGTTCAAACTCTACAACCTCTGCATCACAAACAGAAATGCTTTTTATGTAGGGTTGCTATACGTTCCGATTTTTTTGCTATAAAAAGTGCACCTCCTGAAATGGAAGATAGTCAAAGTCCAGATTTTGAGGAAAATTATTAAAAATAAAATTTTATTTGTATTCTTCACAAAATAAACAATTTGTATGTAATACAACACATTTCTTCTATATTTATATCATATTATTTTGAAAGCAGAATAACTACTTGAGTCCTTACACCTTATATTGTCCATATACTGGTACCAAAATGTCCATATATCAAAATGTCCATATGCCAAAATGTCCATGAGATCAAAATGTTCATAACACTAAATGACCATGAGAACAAAATGTGAAAAGGATATTTCTTTCTTCTTTGCATACATTTGCCACAATTGAATTACACTCATCTCCAGAGCTCCAGATTTCAGATGATATCCAATTCCTCGTAGATATGTAAGAATTTCTTCATTCCGTGCGTAAGTGTCATAGTTCTTCACAATTTGGAGTATTTGTCTCTGATGTGTGATGTATGTTTTATTTAGAGGTTCCTTAATTTGTGTGTGTCCACCTCTTACTTAGATGATTCGCATTCATACTTGATTTTCCTTATTCTTTAAGCATTGTAGAAACCTCCAAATTGAAGATTGCTGCCGGAAATCATAGAAGCATCACAAATTTTTCTTTCACTAAACCTCCAGTAAATTTGTGTTCTATCTCTGTTGTAGTCGTGATGGTGGTACAAGTATTCAGGATAACTAAGGAAAGGCTTGCTCTTTTGTGAATTCAAGATTTCAGCTGGTCTATCCATTGCACTTGACAATAAAATTTTACATAGGTTACTATAACTACCATGAACAATGGATTTCAGCTGGTCTATCCATTGCACTTGAAAATATTACATAATTTAAATTGTTAACTGCCCCCATTGGAGGTAGCCCAGAAGGACTCAGTATACTCTCCTACACGAATTTTACAATATTAAATGTTTACATAGATTTGTTGACAGAAAATTAAAATAAACATATATGAATTATTAAGTGAAGAAAAAGAAATTAGAGTGAATATGATGACTCAGAATTTGGCAAGAGCGTTTCAAAACTGAAGTTATGATGTCAGTAGTAAGTGTCTGTGGTAGTTCAAAAGTCTTCCTGAAGCTCTCAAAGAACTTGGGAATCACACCACGAGCTCCAATAAGAAGACCAATCACCTCAATGTTTTCAAGCTGGTATTTTGCTTTGAAGTAATCAACTGTTGGCAGATAAATGTTGATTTTTTCTTGATTGACATCCTCCGGCTGGCTACTCCCCGTTTCAATCCTTATGGTAGGATCAATTATATAACATTTCTTGGTTGTTTGGGAATATGCTATGATGTCAATACGTCTAAAGGAGCCATTAGTAGCAAGGCAAAAGACTTCCTCTTCTACTGTCCAAGACTTTTTTTCTTAAAGCAGTTGCAATTAAGGATCGAACATGATGGTGTCTGGCATTTCGGAGGAGTAAACCTCTGTTACACTGACCTTGGACGTGGGCAAGGGTTTCAGTCTCCGGGCATCCATGTCTGCACCGGGATCTGTCCAAAGAGCGACCAGGTACTCCTCTAACTGCTGCTAAATTGGCGTTCATTTTAAGACAGCTTACCCATTCAGATGTAGATAGTCCAGACTTATTAAAAATCCAGGCATTGGCTTTAGGTACTTGGCTGTACAATTCTACACTTCTGCCTCTTCCAGGCATTACTTTCCAAGATTCGAATTCTGTATTTCTTAACTACCATGAACAATGGATATAATGGACATTACAGGGTGTAGTGGACATTTTGACTCTGGACATCAGAGTGAAGTGAACATTATAGAACTATGGGCATTTTGACTCGACAATTTGGCATGGACATTTTTAACATGGACGTTATTTCATGGCCATTTAGATGCATGGACATTCAAATCCTGGACTTTATGACTGGTAACCACTTGAGTTGTTTACCTGTAGAGTCTAACATAAAAATAAGCTCTACACCGAATTTATTATTATTATTATTATTATTATTATTATTATTATTATTATTATTATTATTATTATTATTATTATTATTCAGGATAACAGGCAGGGTTTGGAATTGAACGGGTTACATCAGCTTCTTGTCTATGCGGATGACGTGAATATGTTAGGAGAAAATACACAAACGATTAGGAAAACACGGAAATTTTACTTGAAGCAAGTAGAGCGATCGGTTTGGAAGTAAATCCCGAAAAGACAAAGTATATGATTATGTCTCGTGACCAGAATATTGTACGAAATGGAAATATAAAAATTGGAGATTTATCCTTCGAAGAGGTGGAAAAATTCAAATATCTTGGAGCAACAGTAACAAATATAAATGACACTCGGGAGGAAATTAAACGCAGAATAAATATGGGAAATGCGTGTTATTATTCGGTTGAGAAGCTCTTATCATCCAGTCTGCTGTCCAAAAATCTGAAAGTTAGAATTTATAAAACAGTTATATTACCGGTTCTTCTGTATGGTTGTGAAACTTGGACTCTCACTCTGAGAGAGGAACATAGGTTCAGGGTGTTTGAGAATAAGGTACTTAGGAAAATATTTGGGGCTAAGCGGGATGAAGTTACAGGAGAATGGAGAAAGTTACACAACACAGAACTGCACGCATTGTATTCTTCACCTGACATAATTAGGAACATTAAATCCAGACGTTTGAGATGGGCAGGGCATGTAGCACGTATGGGCGAATCCAGAAATGCATATAGAGTGTTAGTTGGGAGACCGGAGGGAAAAAGACCTTTAGGGAGGCCGAGACGTAGATGGGAGGATAATATTAAAATGGATTTGAGGAGGTGGGGTATGATGATAGAGACTGGATTAATCTTGCACAGGATAGGGACCGCTGGCGGGCTTATGAGGGCGGCAATGAACCTTCGGGTTTCTTAAAAGCCATTTGTAAGTAAGTAAGTAAGTATTATTATTATTATTATTATTATTATTATTATTATTATTATTATTATGCTATATTAAAGCACGAAAATATGTCAATTTTTATAAATACTTCATAGAAATACAAATTACTTAAGAATTAAGAAGTCTTAAAATAGGCCTGTATATAACATATTTGACTTCTTCATATTTTTTAAATTATTCTACATGTGTTTGTGTGTTTCAGTGTTCAATTTAAAGAATGATCAATTGCAAAACTAAGTTATGTAAATTTGTAACTCATTTCTCATGTAGTCTCTATTGCATGCAAGGCTCATTTAGAGATCAGTGTATTCAGAATTTGTCTCGATTTCGCAGAACTAATAATGTATGATACCCGTTATTTTATGGCATTTTCCATCTGTTTATAAAGCACCATAAGAGGTGCTTATCACCAATGTAAATTAATACAGATGTAAAGTTATTAATTTGTCAAGGTAACTGGTCCATAATTAAGAACTTAAGTAAGTTAAAGAATATTTAACGAATCAAGACAACAATGCTTTAAGTAGAATACATACTGGTACCTCACCTCAACAAGAATCGAATCCTAATTCCGTTCTACAAATGCCACGCTCTCGTGCTGTAGTTCGTACAGAATGCAGTGCGATAATAGTTTCTTTGTTCTGGATTACATGAATGGCAGGATGATAAGAATGTAATAACGCATTCTATCTACGTTTAAAATGCAGTTTGCTGTACTGACTTACGATAAAAGATAATTGTGTACAATTCCGAGTTTTATAGCAGACCTATTTTTATAATCAACTTTAACGGCTGCTTTCGATGCTACAATCTTGCTAAACTGGGTTCAATTCCCCGCATTAGATACAGGTACTGTAACAATGTTCTGTGTCCATTAATGCTAGGATAATAGGCAGGGCTTTCACTGTCTTTGAAGGACAAAGGGGGGAGGAGATCAAACTACTTCTACAGAATGTACCAAAAGTCACTCACCATAGCGCTAAAGATCAGTTCATGTACAGTATGTTCGATGTGCTTACTATTCTGTTGTACGCACAGATTAAGACATACTGCTCAGCAGGGGCGGCTTTCGAAGAGGGGCTGCGGAGCTGCAGCACCCCCAGACATTTGTGGCCCTTGTCTCGTTTTATGTTGTGAAAAACATTTATTATACAGTCTTTATTTAGCAGCTCGAATTTTTAAAAACATTTCGCTCTCAATGACATGCACGCAATCGTTAGTGAAGTCACTTCCTCCCCTGGTGCTGCCAGAGCGAAACCAGAGACAAGGACTGTAGGGTGAAGCCACTTCCTCCTCTGGAGCTGCCAGTCTCTTCTCGGATGCTTTGCGCGTTAGTTTTACCCCTCCTCCCTGCTGCCCCTTGCCATGAATCCAGACTTTCCAGGCGCTGCAAAATTTGCAGCAGTTTTGTCAGTAGCGTGGAGTTTTAAATACATTTTCTTGAATGTTGTGAGTATAACAAGTGCAACAATGTTTAATTCTGTACAATATTTGCAGTCTATTCAGTTCAGTACCTTAACAATTCAGGAGAAATGTGAAATTAAGTGCCCATCAGTTGAATCTCATAATGGAAAGAGCCGCTAAACAAAATACAAAGGCTCGCATATTTTTTGATAATTTATCCAATATCCCTCCCTTCTTCTCTCGATCTCCATACAGTCTGTATTAGATTAATGTTTTTCAAAGACAATTCCATCAGCTGGGGCAACAAGATGGATTTAAAATAAGAACAGTAAATGTTGTTCATGAGAAGAAGGAGCCATTGCTAGAATGTTTTCAAACCATAATGGAATCTAAAACAACTAACATCACAATAAATGAGGCAAGCGCTCTGGTGCGTACTCTTGAATTCAATTTCTGGCTCAGTTATTTTTTTCATTTATTGATGTATCATGTATATATATATTATACAACCAACTACAACATCGCCAGTTAGATATTTCTAAAGTTCAAATCTGCATATAAAAAATTAAATTATGGTATGGTTTATTTAATGACACTGGCAACAGCAGGGGTTATATCAGTGTCGCCCGGAATTTTGTCCGCAGGATTCTTTTAAATGCCAGTAAATCTACTAACATGAGCCTGTCTCATTTAAACACAACTTACAAGATAAGGCGCATGGATCTAATCTTTAAATAAAGTAAATTGTTTGGTTTATTTTTTATGCAGCCCCCCCTTAATTCAATACCCACGAGCCGCCACTGCTGCTCAGTCATAGATACTGGATAATATAATCTAAATTTAACAGAAGAAATACTGAAATCAGAAGTAAACACTGAAATACTGAAACAATTGTCTTTAGAGACAATTAATATTAGGTATCCTCCACAAAACTGGCTTCATTTATACACCAACGGATCCTTGATCTCCAGAGAACAAGGTGCCGGTGCAAGTGTTACGTGCTGTCTTTTCTCACTTTATAGATCTCTTGGATATGGAACAACAAGTTTTGATGGTGAAATCATTGCAACAAGTGAAAGTCTCAGGAATCTTCTATGCCACATCAATAAATTTAAGAATGCAGTTATATTGTCAGACTCCAAAGCAACTATTCTATCAATAGTCTCTAAACACACACCTTCATCTCAAACAGCAGAAATAACTAAAATGCTCTCTCAATTAATATCACTCAATAAAAGAATTGTATTCCAATGGATACCATTCCATTGTGGAATCCTGGGAAACGAGAATGCGGATGCATTAGCAAAGAAGGGCAGCACTGCTACTTACAGACCTGTTACTAAATCTACGTATTACACTGTGAAAAGATTTATTAAATCTACATACTTAGACTACAACAAACAAAATTTGATAACACAATCCCAAGGGAAAAAATGGAACTCTCTGCATCAAAATCCACAGTTAATTCCCGATTTACCACGAAAATCGTCTGTAGCTGTATTTAGATTGGCAACAGGCCATGATTGTTTGGCCAAACACCTACATAGAATTGGAATATATCAGTCCCCTAACTGCCCATAGTGCAACTCAAACCAAGAAATGGATTCGGAACACCTCAAAATCTATGCTTCAGTGGCTGGTCATGATAATATCTTTGAAAAATATTGGAGTGCAAGAGGTCAAATGACTTTATTGTCAAACGCCTGGCATTAGAAAACAACAACAACAGATACTGGATGAGTAGATTATTTCTTTCTCACGAAATGGCAACATGACTGTTGGTTGATGCACTCGTGTGCACCAGTTGTTGAGAGTGTGCTATTGCTAGTTCGACAATCTTTAAAACTGTTGATTTAAATATTATTAATTGTAAATGATTAAAACGTAATTGTTGTTTAGTCAACTATCCGAAGACAGGTTTGAACTTCACAAGTGATACCAACAAGACACCACTCATGAGGCAACCAGGAGGTAATGGGGTAGGATGGCCACTTTCTTTTCCCCTCCATTGCATACATTGCCGACTAGATACATATTACACTAATCAGACTTCAGATGCATACAAACAATTGAAGGGCTCCCTGCAAAAATGGGGTGGCTCCACTTATATATAAAATAATCCATGTACCTTCAAAGAGCTGAAAAAAAATATACTGCATGTGGGAAAACATCATCTACAGACTCAAAGATTACTGTATCAAGTGATACGTAATTTCTTAATCAGATATCACAAAAATCTGTAATAAGAAGGAAACATCTTCTTACTTAATTTAAGTAAGTAAATGACGTTTTAATCATTTATAATTTAAGTAAGTAAATGACGTTTTTGCCTCTAATCGAGGTTCTGGCTGACATGTACATCTATTATCAGGTAGTACACTTAACGATGTGTGTCAGAGGAAGAACAATTCATAGTCCTCACCCTATTATAGCGGTTGTTTCACATTAGGTTGGTCTTTTGACAAAACCCCAACACATATCCAAGAGTTTCAGTCTTACTGCAGCCAGAATGGCAACAGTGTGGAGATATATTACAGGACATCTTGAGCACATTGATGTATTCAGAAGTTGACAGCTGGTTTTTGGTGGTCATCCAGGAGTTTACTTGTTGCAATACCGGTATGCTAAATTGCATGGACTTTTAAATGGTTGTGAATGTCGAAAAATAGCTGAAAAATAAATCTTTTATTTTCTCTTAGTTTCCATTCTTCATTTTAGAGGGCTATAATTTCAAACTACAATTTGTTTGGATTGCTGTATAAACTAATAAATTTATTTTTCTAATGAGCACTCTGACATATTTATTCTAAATTATCAGACAAACTTAAAACAAAACACTGCATTAAAGCATTATATGTATATTTACAATAGCTTAATATAATTGCAGTACTCAAAATAACAATCTTTCTGTATACATATTCAAATACAATATTCATGTTAAAAGCTTAAATCTACTAGTCATTTAAGGTGAACATGAATAAGCAGAAAATCACAGAGTGCATACCAGTGCAATAAATCACTGTCACGTTATTGTTTGCGTCTCAATTGAGGCATTGACATGGGAAATGTCGTAACTGCCAAAAATTCGAATTTTTAGGTTTTTCATTGAGAAGGTAGTAAATGGCCATGCCAATGGCACAGAGAAGGTAGTATGTCCGTACGTATTGAAATGAAGTTGGAAACGTAGTCAGTAGATGTTGTAAGTTGTATGTGCACAGGTGTTGGCGCGGAGAAGGTAGTAACTCCTTTTACAACATCAGAGTGTTTCTAGACAAATATGGGCTGATAACTGTGCAGGGCAGAATAAGAATCGGATGATTCTAATGGTCCTGATTTACATTATTGCCAAGAAACATTTTGTTTCAGTGGACTTGAAATTCCTGGTTTCTGAACATTCCTACATGCCATGTGATAGGGAATTTGGCATCATAGAGAAAAGGAAAAAAAGATGCAAGACCATGGTTCCAGAAGAGGTAAGGCCTAATAATGTAATAATGATGAAGGATGAGGATTTCTTCGACTTTTCTGCAGAATGTGACAAGTTTTTGAATACTGTACAACTCCTATCAAAATCAGCTCCCTCAACTGGATTAGACTCTCAAGAGCTGATTTTCCTCTAATAAAAACAAGACAGTCATTTAATGATCTTGAAATGTGGACAGAGCACAGGATTTTTAAGAAAGGACAGTCATTAACGTCGATCACTAACTTGCAGTGCTTGCAACGTCTTGAAAGAAGACCAGTCGTCCCTGATGCCAAAAAGAGAGACTTGTTATCTATGTTAGACTTCCTCGATGAAAAGTATCATGCATTTTACCGAAAAATTTGTGCATAATGTATAAATAACGTTAATTCTCGTTTGGCTAAGGAGTGATTTCAATGTTGTATTTTCATAAAATAGGATTTCACAGATAAATCTGTGCCAGACTTTTCAAATTTCATATGTAACACAAACATGAGTGTATGCCTTTCATTTAAAGCAGTTTCTGTAATAATGTAAGTGAGAAAGTGTACATAAATTTGTTTTTTGCTTCCCCTGAAAAATTTTGTTTTTGGCAGTTACTGCCTTTCCCATGTCTGCGCCTCAATTATTGTATTTTGTTTAAATAATTTACTAGGTACTTCGAAAATGCATAATCTCAGTGATTTAAGAAAGGAAGGAGTATTTTAACACTGAGCTCAGATAAAATATTTGGAAATACAGTAATTTATATTTTACGCATTATTTTACTCCTTTCTTGTCCACTACATCTTAGCAGGCAGGCATTTGATTATGATTATGAATTAAATGGGTTGTATTACCTCATCCTGCAAAAACATGAATAACTATAAATCATAGGCATTATTTATGTGAATTTAGTAAATTTTACATTCCAAAGACTGTAGTACTGGGAGATATTGATCGAATTTTTATTATTTTTATATACCAGTAACTATGTGCTCATATTAGATAATTATGTGCTTGATATTTTATATGTCAATATAAGTATTATTGTTAATGACTTCTGGTCTTTTTTATTATTCTGGAGCAATATGGTTACCTTATTTTTCTGTAAGACAGTCTCCATTTGGAATAAATACAAATAAAAGCACGTACCAGTATATATACAAAACTATCTTTTAATCTATAAACTTATCGAAATTAATTAATGTAAGAAAGAATATTAAAAATAAATACATTTTATTAGTTAAGATATAATGGCTTTCAATAAAACTAAATTGAGTTTAAATAATGATATTGAATATAATTTTTTTAAATTTTAATATTGTGAACTAATTTTCTCAGCTAATAAGCACAATTTGAAATGAAATTAATGTTCATAGAAATAGGTACCAGTACTTTCGTAAACAAATTGTATAAATATTTTCATGTTATAAATCTTTTTGAAAACACAGTTCTCTTTGAAACAACCAGAATTTTAATCCGCGACAATTAACATGTGAGTAGGTGTGAGTGTTGTATTAGCTTCTGAAGTAGATTGCTATATCTATTGTCAATTAATTTACCAATTCTTCCTCACCAATCATGCATATTGTTTTTGAAATTCATTGAAGTAAAGATAATTTTCTTAGAGCGAACCAATTAAACAAATATGTGGATTATAGTTACTTAATTTTGTTATTGATAAACTCTATTCTACAAACATTCTGTACACATGTATCTCAATATGTAGGCCAACTCAAATATAAGCATATATAAAACGTAATGAATAAATTGAGGTGAACATTTTCAGTTTATTTTTACTGCTGGTAGTTACTCTGCTTATTTCTACCTTTTCTTGTTCATACTTTGCCATAATTAAATATTTTTTTTTGTAATTGAAAATAATTATAACTTATGTAAATAGAATAGCCACACATTACCATACTGTAAGTACATGATTCTCTTCTCCAGCTTGTTAAAGAAGGAAAATTTTATTATAATAAATTGCAATTCAATTTCACTTTAAAAAATGAAGACTTTTCAGAGTTACTATTATAGAATGACAGCTTTTCTTGATACTACACTGATATAATAGCTGAAATGTGGATGCTTGATATAATTTGATTCTGAAATTAGAAAATTTTAAAGTCTATTCACTATTCTTATATATAATTTGTAATAATATGACTTAAATTCGTGTCTTTTGAACACAGTTTGAAATTAATTGTGGTTTTTTTATTACGAAAATCCAAGTTTTCACTGATTCTTCAGGCAATAGTTGGAGGTTCTAGACACTATGTTATTTCATTACTCTTATTTATACCATATATAAAAAGTCTGAATACACATCGGTTTGGAACTGTTTGTGGACACAAGAGAAATAATTAAAACAACACCTATTATGGGTTCCTCGTGAGTTCTTTTGCTGTAATAATAATTCTTAAAGAAGGAATACGGAGAATAACATAATTTGAGATAAATTAAATTGATTTAAAAACACTGCTGGTGACCATTGTTGAGACAGATCTTGATTTTTATTTATATGTAAAATGCTCATTGGATAATAGTTTTTCCGTAGTCTGTGTTCAAAGCTACATAAATTTAGCACTAATCACATAATGCAGCAGTATTGGAAAACAATAGCAGAATGATAATGACATTTTTATGTAGCAAAATAACATTATATATTAAAAATATCTCTCATGACCTTATTGGACCTTTGTGTTTCACATTTAACGCTTCAGTCCAGCATTTTCATTATTACCTTTTATTTCTACATGCCTCCTCATTCATACAAGTTTAATTCTTTAACTGCCAAGTCTAGTGTATTTTGTTATATAAGGATGTTCTAAAATGCTTGAAATTGTTTCTATGATCCTCGCAATCCATTAAAGTGTATAGTCCTACCGATATGCATTCAGTAAAGAGTACAGTTAACAGTTTGAATACCGGTACCTACATTTTAGCCAAGGATATTGTTATCCATTCCAATTCTAGTACCGGTATAGATGATTTGGCACATCTTCGAATATTGACCTCACATTTTTTTCCTCGGTATATGACAAAAACCTTCCAAGGAATGACATCAGTTAAAGATTTGAAATATTTATTACCTTAAACACTATTTTTGTCATTATTTATAGCAGGGGCATACGCAAAGAGGGAGGGGGCTTACCGAGTTTGAAAACCTCCCTATAACTTTTTTTTTTTTAAATTACGGTACATATTTAGATTGGAATATATTTTTATGCATAATCGTTTTCCCTTCTCTCTCGTTTTATTGTCAGAGTAACAAAATCTACATCGACATGAGGTATAGTCCTATCCTTCCTTCAATATAATCCCTGTGCTTGGTGTTGCGGCACGTTCGAATTATAACAATGCTATCTTTATTATAGAGAGACATACCACTTATAGTACAGGCAGAATCAGTAGGCGGGTTTTTGGTCTGGTACGGAAACAACTCACTCCACACTTTCTCTAGCGGTTTATGACCTGAACAAAGAGACCTTTCTGTCGCTCCGTTCGAATGTTAGTTATTGACAAGTGCTTGTCTGTGATACTACTGTGCTACAGTTTGTTAGTAAATACAATATATCTCATAATAAACAGTATTTTTAAACAACTACTAATCATCCGAGTATTGTAATCGCTATCATGTCTCAATCGGGCCCTGATATCAGAAGCCTTACTAATGGTGTAGTTTATCAACTTCACTGTTTCTTGAAAGAACTATGAGGACATTAAAAATGTCCTGTCATCATTGCAGACAGTCACTGTCAAAGGCCAGTGGCGCTTCTTTACGATCGGTCCAGAGAATTTATGCAAAAGGGAGACGAATAGCAGTAAAGGAATGATCCTATGGAGCCTAATTTTACATATTATATTTATTTAAAGAACCCACGGACAGATGTAGATAATATGGAATTTTACATTTAAATTAATAATATTTTTTTAGATATTGTAACATTTTATTTTATGCTATATTAATTTGTTTATTTAAGACATTAACAATGGAAAATTGTTTCATTATTTACATTGTTGAAAACCATTATTAAGTTAATTTAAATTTTTTTAGAAATTGTTCAGGGAATAAGGTAAATTTCTTAATTGATATGCTAATTATATCTCTGTCAAATGGAGTATTATATTGTAGTCTACTAAGTTACATATTCTCGACTGCTAAATTTTTAGGAGCTCCAGTGTTAGTTATAATTAGGAAAAATTCATTACAATAGGGAATAAAATATTATTAGGATCATATAATGAAATATTATTTAATAACTTGTCAATAATACATTAAGTTGGTAAGTATACTGCATAAACATTATTTAGTATTTACTGTTTCAACACAACATTATGAAAATACGTAAATACAAGTATTTGTGTAATGCTAAATATTTGATTTATATTAGGTTTACATTACACTTTATTACATTAGTGAAATGACTTAACTTACAAAATATTATAATAATAATATTGAGTAAAGAACGTAGGCTCTATTTGTAATTACTACAAATCACGTTATTATTTTATTTATTTTCTAAGTTTTGCTGTAGTGAAAAAAGTATCAATGGAGGAGAAAGTTATTTGGGACAGGACCATATACCAAGCCGGTTCTGAGGGGTGTAGGAGTCGGGGTAGAGAAGTAGGGGTTCGCCAGACCCGCCGATTTCTTCTGCCCCTAGTATAGTACTGACCTTGTAATAAAATGAAGCTGACACAATATGAAATTTAACTTATTGTGAAATATATTGAAAAGGTTGTTTTGACAGTTCTGCAGTGCAGACGTTTGTTAGAATTCTGACTTTATTGTGAAAAGTTCGTTTAACGTTTTGTGCATTTGATAGTTCATATTTTTTAATAATAATAATAATAATAATAATAATAATAATAATAATAATAATAATAATAATAATAATAATAATACACAACATCTAAAATACCGATAATGTAAATTGTAAACAATTTTAATAATGACCCCCTCCCCCTTTTGACAAAATTCTGCGTACGCCACTGATTTATACTATTTTACTATTTTAAAGCTAATAGTTAAACACAAAAAATTCATTTTGATCCGAGGCTTGGCAGTAAAAGGATTAAAGAAACATCCTATGATATTAGTATTATTAACACACTATAATACAGTTTAAATGCCCTAAGTTCTGTACTACAGAATTACTTCATTTACTTAACCCAGTAGTTATTAGGCATAACATATTTGTAATGATCGTACTTTACTACGTCATAGTGAAACATGATAATTATTCATTCCACATTCACATGCTTTTGAAGAACATATTAATATGTTCTATGATATAAGGAATGATTATAATAAAATATCCAGTCAGAAAGAAATATAATTTCTTGCACATCACATCTGTATCACCATTGCGGTAATATAAAATATGTTTTGCACCAACTTCACGTATAATAATGCTCAATTCAACATAGACAAAATAATTTAATATACATTTTTATAATTACATGTTACAGTTCCTCGTATAAAGAATACAAGTAAGAATCGGTGAATTAACCCCCCACCCTCAAAAAAAAGTGAAAACATTTAAATTAAATTTCTGTTTTTGGGAAATTGTGGACATAATAAAAAATAAGAGCAAACATAATTGAAAAATGTTTGTTACGGTATCTAATTTTCTTGACACAAATATTTTCGTTCCTCTTGGAGTAGGTGGTTCCCTGAGAATACCGTACATTTACAGTGGCGTGCCGTACATGGAAGGCAAAGGAAGCATTGTTTTCCCTGATCATAAAGCGAGAAAGAAGAAATTTATTGCAGAAATTATATTTTAATCGTGAGAACTATGAATTCTCTAATCTCAAAATGTCACAAAATTCTTTCTCTGAGCAGCCATCCTGGTCGAGGTGGATTCCTTGTTTACATTCTTAGCTTGAGGTGCCTGTACTGGCCGTTCGATGCTTTTGCTGCTAAAGAGAGGAGAATTGCTTTGGTCTTCAAATATATTTAGGTGAGTTGGTTGTTATCAGTTTGTACTATACATATAAAAATTTGTATTATTGCTTCCTTGACATAAAATTGCACCATACGCCACTGTTGTACAATGTTTAATTTTGCAGTTCTAGAAGAGGATTTTTACTATCATTTATAGGAATAAATATGCCATTGTAATTTAAAATAAATAATTTGAACATTATGTTAACATCATTTATAAATTACGTAAGAAATAAATGAAAAAATCTCAGAAACTAACCTCTACAGGAGATAGGGCCTATTTTATGGTGGCAATATTACTATGTGCAACTTATGGAACTTTATTTTAAAGTATTATTTTTTTTTATTAATATCATTCATAAAAGTGCTTAAGTTGATAATTGAATCGGTCATTTTGAAAAGGAATCATCAATTTTCTTAAATATTACAGGAGAAGCAAAAAGCTATTTTAAATCCTTCCTAATGCCGAAAAATTAAAACAATAATTTTGTATAATTAAAGGACATTGGACGTGATATGAAAAATCCACATAATCATTGTTGGCTATACAAGATGTCCAGGAAAATTTTTTCATGGAGATGACTCATTTTCAAAAATGAATGAATCCGGGTTGTTATAGCTGAAACTTGTACTTTTATG
This sequence comes from Periplaneta americana, assembly GCA_025594305.2. Taxonomy (NCBI): domain Eukaryota; kingdom Metazoa; phylum Arthropoda; class Insecta; order Blattodea; family Blattidae; genus Periplaneta; species Periplaneta americana. Next base: position 23,793,023 of record JAJSOF020000011.1, on the reverse strand, counting down.
AAAACTAAGTTTAAAAAACACAAATTGCACTGCAAAACTTTGCTAAAACAACATGTAATAGACAAAATAGTTATGAAGAAAGCTACAGTTCTTCAGGAACTTCGTTCATTGTAGTTGTCTATTAATCCTTCTTGAGGGAAGGGGCATGGGCTAAGGACTGCCTTCACACGTAGACTGCTTGAATGTAGACTTACTAGTGTCAAACTGTTAATTTAACAGAGTACTTTCATTAACAAGGCTTGAGGGATGAATAAGCATGTAAGTATTCTAGTTTCATTTTCTCTCATATTTTCTCAAGGATTCTGCAAACTACCAGTAAATATTTGAATTTAATTAAAATTTACAAATAATTTGTTTATTGGTTGTAATCTTAATAACACCTGTGAGAATTTACTTTATCGACTTACAATGGAATGGAAACAAAATAATGAAAAGTAAAAACTATATTAGTTAGAAATAAAATATCTACTAGACTAGCTATCACAAAAAGATGACAACGTATTTTTTGTAGCATATTTGTTGAAGTTCCATTCAGAACTGAGATCACAATTTCTTTATACATCTTGATTACACAACTTTTAACACTATATCACTTCGGAATATGTATTATATATCTTTCTCGTGTTAAATTTTACTGTACCTAGTTAACATGTTTCGGCCTGTTATTGGCCTTCTTCGGAACTGGTTGTTGCTGGTCTTGGCGTCTTTTGTTTTGTTTCCTGTGAGGGTGTGTTTGTGTAGCATAATGTGGAGTCAAAGAGTGTGTGTGTTCTGAAATTGAGTTGTGTGTTGAGAATTTCGTTTGGATGTGTTTTTGTGTGTCTATATTTCGTATTGTTTTAGTGTGTTTAGTTTCTGGGTTTTTGGTCGGATGTGTAGAATTGCAAAGAACACATCACAGCCATAACAAAATTACAGAACACTTCCACATATGCAGAACACATCACAAATGCAACTCACACCTACAGAGACATCAACACGACGTGGAAATTCTATACATCCAACCAAAAAGCCAGAAACTAAACACACTAGAACAATACGAAATATACAAACACACAAAAACACATCCAAATGAAATTCTCAACACACAACTCAATTTCAGAATACACACACTCTTTGACTTCACATTACACTACACAAACACACCCCCACAGGAAACAAAACAAAAGGCGCCAAGACCAGCAACAACCAGTTCTGAAGAAGGTCAATAACAGGTCGAAACATGTTAACTAGGTACAGTAAAATTTAACACGTGGAAGACATATAATACATATTCTGAAACAATTTCTTTATTAATTGCATTATAATTCGATTAACTGTGTGGTTATTTTCCTGACTATTTAGGCTGTGAACTTGACTAAACAGTTAATAAAAAACTAGAGCTATCTTGAGGTGTGACATTTATATTTTACTTAAAGTAAGAATTTTTTATGAATATTTTAAGTCATTTTTTACTTCTGCAGATATTTATATTAACTGGGACATTATATAACTAATTTTATGCTATTAATATTATCTTAATTAAAATTATACTTTTTATACGAGGAAAATATTTAAATTTAACATCTTGAATTTTAAGTAAAACTGTGTAAATGTGGAGAGAGGTTCATTTTGTATATTAAGAACATGTAGATTATATGGTTAGGAATAATGAAATAGAAATGATGGTTTTATAATTACATTTTTTTGTCTACATTGCCGGCAATTAAATCCAGTTATCCAGCAAAACAAGAATTATGCAGCTCTCAATTTGTATAATCCAGTAAGAAAATGACATTAATTCAGTTTCACGGCACTAAAAGACAATGGCAATTTTTTCCTATAATTGATAATGCAAATACGAATTAGTGATTATAAAAATAAAGGTAATTATAAACACAGCACACAATTCTCTAATGCGGATGTAGATCTGCTATATTTTAGAATAACTGTGTTCGTTTCGACACCTTAATTTCCACTCTAAAGAAACAGTCGCCTGCTATTTCTGGAATGACTCTACTGTATATGTCTCACGTAAATATATACCACATAATAAGCCGTAACTTTATCTGTGTAGTTAGAGTGATATATTTTGTCGAAATATGTAAGAAAAATTTTTACCCACAATGTATTGAAATAAAAATTGTAAGATAAATGGAATAATGGTGGTCATGGTGGCGATGATGATGATGGTTATGATGGTGTTGGAAATTATGTAATTTGGAGGGGAAATTATCGGGAAATTGAAATACAATAATAGTCGAAAATGAAATGGCTACTGTCACTTTGTGTCATCCTCTGTCACTTCTTCATTTCCACAGTCCTTCAGCGTGCAAAAAGAAAGATAACCATCAAAGCCACAGAAGCATGTATTGCAATCGTCCTTCCAGCTACTCCCAGGCGTACATCCTCCATATATTGGCTTTGAAACAGCTGAAAGAAAAGAATTTGTTAATTAGATTAATTAAGTGGAACAGACGCAAAAATGACAAAAAAATTGACTATTTTTGTGGTCTTAAAAATAGTATGGAGTATGTTTATTATATGCTAAAATACTTTGATTGTAGTAAGCCTCCAAGTGCTCTTAAAAATTTAAATGCCAGAATGCTGCACTGCAGCCATGCAGAAAGTTTGTATCTTTCAGTCGACCATCTCTATAACTTATATTTTCATTTGCAAAGCAAAGTCAAAAGACAAAGCAATAGCATTTGTGGAGGTCTATCAAATTCTACAATTTGGAATTTCTCCAGGGGCGAATGCTAGTCACGAAAGTTAGGCTTGCTCTTTTATTCATAGGGGAAGATGGGAGGATATAATAATTCATAATTAATAAAAATAATCAGACCTACATAAATAATTTATTTTATAATTATGAAATCATTATGAGTCATGGATCACATTCGCTTATCTGATGTATATAAGTTTGATATAATATTACAAATATAGCCAACAAAACAGTTTATTTAGTTTTTTCGACCCTGCCAACCAATGCATATTGTTGTATTGAGCTGCACTGAACAAGCGCACATATTATCTATAATGTCTGTCTTCTCTTGAATAGTCCTTCGGGAAAATGAATTTAATAATAAGGTTTCAATAACACACAATTCCGAACTCATTGCAATACTTCAAATTAATGTTTAAGAATTAATAATACATGGATTCCGCCCATACAATTACATTGCACACGCAAATCACAGCACATTCCCGCCGTCAATACTGCTCTGTGTAACGTTAAATAGTCGTTGGTGTAGCTCTCGGACCAGAGCTTCAATCAACACATAACAGAAGCATGTGCACCTAGGACGGACTAAGGAGGAAGGCACTTGCGCGCACATCATATTCTCGCTATTTCTACGTCTTTCCTGTAGCTCCAAGAAACGAGCAAGCATTGCGATACTTGCGATGTGCAACCTGCGGATGGTATTACGCCCTTACAGTATTCAAAAAATCAAAATACATTTTAATGTACGTAACGCCATTTTGAGAAATACACATTCTACGAAAATATTGGGCTTGCGCAGCAAGCATAGCATGCCCTGAGAAGTCACTCCTGAATTTCTCGTTAGAGATCTTTCCTTCTCCACTCTGTCCTAGAGTAGTGATCGACAGAATTTTTGTCATCACACTTCTATAGCTGAAGAGGCGAATTGAAGCCGAAACAGAGAAAACGCAAAACAACAAATAGAGTTTACACTCTTGAAAATAAAAGTTTGTGTTTTCGTAGATCTTTGCCAAAGGTTTGATCCTTTGATTGCATTTGGTATTATCCTTTGCAGTCTTTGGATCTTCCAAAGGCTTTGGCCTGTGATACACAAAATGGGATGATATTCTTTGACCTAGTTTGCGAATCTCCGGTTTCGAGTGTAAACTCTATTTGTTGTTTTGCATTTTCTCTGTCTCGGCTTCAATTCGTCTCTTCAGCTACAGAAGTGTGATGACAGAAATTCTGTCGATCACTACTCTAGGACAGAGTGGAGAAGGAAAGATCTCTAACGAGAAATTCCAAATTGTAGAATTTTATATTTTCAATTTGTTGAACACATTTTTCTCAGCAACTACTTATACTAGCACAGTGAAATTTTATACACAGCTATTTTAGACAGTAATGAACATAATGTTTGTTTCAGACTGTAATAATAAGCTTTGCTATGGTTTTGATGTTCTAAAATACCGGCAAATGAAACTTTTTTCATTCCAAAAGAGTTAAAATTTTATTTATTTTCTAAAATCAAATATAAAAAAAAGTAAAATCAGCATAATCATTGTTAAGGTGTTTAAAACAGCTGTGAAAAATACCAGACTGATATAAACTGTAGTTTTACGGGCATTTTTGTGGAAATGAAAGTAATCTTTCATATTAGGTATTCTGATAAAAAATTAAATTCTCTTCGTTAAAATTATGAAAATATTAGGGAAAATAAAAATAAGTCATTGATTAAATGGTGATCTTACTCGTGTTAATTATGCAAGCATGTGTAGCTTACAGCTGTTTCGGTGTTACTTGACACCATCCTCAGAGACTACTAGGCTCTGCAATACCAAATGCGATCAAAGGATCAAACCTTTGGCAAAGATCTGCGAAAACACAAACTTATATTAAACTCTATTTGTTGTTTTGCGTTTTCTCTGTTTCGGCTTCAATTCGCCTCTTCAGCTAGATAGCAGGCTCTGAGGATGGTGTCAAGTAACACCGAAACAGCTATAAGCCACACATGCTTACATAATTAACACGAGTAAGATCACCATTTAATCAATTATTTATATTCAAGTGTTAAAAGAAGTGTACGAAAGATTCAATATGGAAAAATAAGTCGTTTCATTAAACATACTACCAATTTTGAAGCACCTATCTCTAAAACTTTGGAAGTTATAAGAATATGAATAAACTCTACATTTTTGCATCCGTTATGTCTTAAGCAGAAGACTTTACAGTACTGGTAATTTAGCATTTATAATAATGCAGTACCGAGTAATCATCATTTTTCACAAATCTTACGTTATTGGAAGCTGGAGTACAGTATTCAATACTGGTATCATGATTATTAAGGAGCGGATTCCTATGTAATTAAATATTTTTCTTGCGTGTGCTAAAACACAATAACAAAGTTAAAAATTCCGAATCTCAAGTTTCAAGTTTAAAACCCGAATTTTATTTCACATAAAAACACATATTTTCACAAAAAATTTATGTAAATACATATTTTCAGGAAATCTATTATAAACACATAAATCTTGGAGTTTTTTACTTAAGTAATTTTTTTACAGGAATTTTTAAATATTTTAAAACTAAATCAGTTATATCACTCAGAAATACGTAATCTTTTTAAGAATTCTTGGTTGCTTCATGTTTCTATGGGCTGTGTGGTGTATCCGTGATCCATTTTTGTAATAGTATCGCCTCAAGTTCTGAGAACTGCTAGGCAGCATATCAATGTTATTATATGAGAATAAATTAACATGGACAAGAAGGAGAGATTTTGCAACACATAATTAGGAATGTTTATTGTTGCTGAAGATGATTTCATTCTGCTCTTTGTTTGTGAAACACAACAGATAAGAGCTCGGGTATGAACATTATTTAATTTAAACAAATCTCTCGCCTCTCGTTCATGCCTATGAAGTGAGGAAATACATCTTGTTGTGATTCCCCGTTATCGGAACCCAACATTTTTTCTGGAAACAAGCACATTGCCACTGCTTCACGTGTGCATTCACGGCAAAACAGTGGATATAAAAAATTGTGTAAAGTTGCTCAAGTATTGGAGGGTGTGCCTGTAGGTGAAATTGACGGTGTAGGTGTTTGTGAGATTCCTCTCTTTAAATATGCACGTCTGGCATCCTGTGATGTGGAAAGATCGTTTTCACAGTATAAGTCGTTGTTCAGAGATAATGGGCATGCATTTGTGATGGAGAATTTGGAAATGACCTTTGTTGTTCACTGCAATTCTCTGATAACTACTAGCAACTGATACTCAAGTGTGATTGGTGAGTACCTAGTAACATTTTTTTGAAGCTAAGTAAGGTATTTTTGTCATATTTAAAAAAAATATATATATATTTTTTTTTATTTTTAGCAAATATTTTTGTACTTTTTAGCACATAAAAAATAAATATATTTAAATTTTTTAGCACATAAAAATCCGCTCCCTAATAATTATAGAGTAAGATAGAAGATATTATTATGTTTTTAGAATTCTATTTCCTTGTACTGTACTACAAAGGAAAATACTGATACTTTAAGTAAAGTAATGGTACTAATAATTTAGAAATTGTATCATGCTTTTGGAATCCTATTTCTCTATTTTACAGGAAAACGTATACTAGATACTTAGTATTAAGCTGTTATGTTCATCAGTGTTCGAATTGGAAATAAATTACTGCCCAGTCACTCTGTATAATATATGTAGCTAGTACGTACCAGTAACAAACATTCTTATAATGTATCCATAGATAACAGATCTGATAAATTTGTGACATTTAAATGATTTCTACAAAATGATGTAAAACCCAAAAGTGTGGAAATTCAAATGTACCTCATTTGTCTATTTGTGATTCAGGCGCACATAACTTGAGAGTGCAAACAGCAGAAGATCCGTCATCTGAACAGACACATGTGTTACAATCTTGCTGAAAAACTTTGTTTGGTTCACAGTGTCTAGAAGCTGCAATAGGACAGAAGAAGAGTTAATTGTGGCTTGTTAGCTATTTATAGTAAGATCGTAATCATTAGTGGGATGACTGATTGAAATGCGTTCGTAAGTTAGTAAGAAAAAGCTAGAGATGTATGCACTGCGCAGATTTATAATAAGATGGAAGAAATATCAAATTGTAAAGAGGCAATTGAAACATTTTTTAGGAAACACTTGAAAAACCCAAGCCACCCAATCCACCATCATACCGTGTTTCCCAATGGCAAGTGAAATCTCGAAATTTCTCTTTAGAATCATTGAACTCGTATCATTGAATTCGAGAAGCCAAAACAAAATAAGTGGTGTCCATTCCACCTTTACTCATTCTCTCGAATCCAGTGAAAGTTTTTTCATTATAGCCAGTCTAATTGTGTACGTGTAAATTAATGTTTTAAATGGGTTTAAACCATCAATTTTTCTGTCCGTATAATTTCTCCTCTTTTTTTTTTTGAAACTTTATGGGTTTTTCGTTGTTACAAACCAATATTAATTCACAGAATGTACGAGGGGGATCCAGGAAATAACGACCGTTTTGTTGTAATAATTAAAAAAATATATTTATTTGAAAAAAAAAAAAAAACAAAGTCTGTTACATAACTGAAGCTTCCTTTACTTCTCTACATAATCACCACCTACATTTAAACATTTGTCGTATCTGTTCACTAGCTTTAGAATTCCCGTGTTATACTCCTCTGCCGCCAGTTCATTAAGCCAGGTGTTCACTGTCTTCTTCAACTCTTCATCACTTCCAAAACGCGTACCACTCAGAAAGTCTTTCAGCTTAGTGAAAAGGTGAAAATCGCTAGGAGCAAGGTCTGGACTATAGGGCGGATGATCAAAGATTTCCCAACCGAATTGATCCAGCAATTCTCGAGTTGAAGCAGCAGTGTGCGGGCAGGCACAGATTTTGTGGTAGCCAAGATGTTGCGACACAATTTCACCAAGCAAAGAACGAGAAATGTCAGGAAAGGCAATATGCAATTCGTCGAGTGATGTGCGCCTGTCTTGCAAGATTCTGTCGTTCACTTTAGTCTTCAGGTCTTCTGTGATGAGTGATGGGCGTCCGGGTCGAGTTTCATCGTGGACATTTGTTCGCCCATTGTTGAACATTTCGCACCATTTTCTCACATTTCTTTCATTCATTACAGTATCACCATACACTTCTTTCAGTTGCCGGTAAATTTCTGCAGGTTTCAAATGTCGGGCATTCAAAAATCGAATCACACTCCTCACCTCACAATCGGCGGGATTATCAATCACGTTGTTCATTTTGAAGTAACGCAAAATGCACAATGGCGACTTGTTGCAACCAGTACTCTCAACATTATGAGAACACATGTTAAGGAAGCCAGTTGACCTTCAAACAACGAAGGGGAGTCAGCTGCGCGGCGGGTATGCACGAACGGTCGTTATTTCCTGGATCCCCCTCGTATAATATTTTCCCAGGAAATGTTGCTTGTATTGTAACCAGTATTGAGTCCAGTCAATGTAAGAACTATAGATATTTTTTTGTTCTCTTCAGTGTGAAAATAGATTTGATGATGCTAAAAAAAACTGTTTAATTATGCATATAATTGCCATGCTTCCAAAAACTGCTGTGTGTTTTTAAAAAGATTTTGCAGGAGCAAGAAAAAAAGCATTGTATGAATGAGGGGAAATGGGAGGAGAAACTTTAAAGGTACGTGAAAACACGTCCTTGCAAGGGGGGAGTTGGGGCTGTGAAAAACTGAATATGGCCTCTTGGCCACTTGTCTCACTTCTGGTTTCGCCGCCCCAGTGAAGGAGAGCTAGAAATTTCCAGTGGGAGAGCCGAAAATGGATGTAACAGTTTAGCTACAACATACGGGGAGGGGTCAGAAGTACAGCTGCCTGATCCGGAGGAGAAACGCGGTGGTACCAACTAGGAGGAGAAGTGATAGAAGTCTAGGCACGAAACGGTAATAGCCAATTTGGCTGTTTGAAGATTCGAACGCGTAGGGGTTAATCATCTTAACGGCAATAGCCAATTGGCTCTTTGATGATTTTACTCAGATCAGGAGACCAGCCAATTGGCTCTTTGATGACTCCATTGATCTGTACAAGAGGACGATTGAATTCTGTTAGGGCCCGAGTTCGATGTGAATAATCATTCATTTTGAGCCGTCACCAATGTCTGGGGAAGTGAATGCAGGTCCGTGGCCCATTTCTTTTAGGGCTCATCCCGACATTTGTCTTAACGCCTTAGGAAAACCACAGAAAAACCTTAGACAGGATGAGAAAGCATTGTAACTTTTAATTCCTTTTATATTCAAAGCTACTTTCCCTATTTTTTAATAAATGATGTAATGATTGAAATTATACCGAAAATAGAGTTGGAAATCAAGAGACTTAAGAGTGACAATGATTTTTTCTTTCTCATGAAAAATCATACTGGATTTTGGAGGCACAACGACGATATTTATTACATTTATTTCGCAGCATATTAAATATAGAAAGCGCTATTACTCTGTAAAGGCTTATTTTGTAAACCTGCTGCAATTGGTTTAAGAACGACGATATTTATTACATTTATTTCGCAGCATATTAAATATAGAAAGCGCTATTACTCTGTAAAGGCTTATTTTGTAAACCTGCTGCAATTGGTTTAAGAACGACGATATTTATTACATTTATTTCGCAGCATATTAAATATAGAAAACGCTATTACTCTGTAAAGGCTTATTTTGTAAACCTGCTGCAATTGGTTTAAGAACGACGATATTTATTACATTTATTTCGCAGCATATTAAATATAGAAAGCGCTATTACTCTGTAAAGGCTTATTTTGTAAACCTGCTGCAATTGGTTTAAGAACGAAGATATTTATTACATTTATTTCGCAGCATATTAAATATAGAAAACGCTATTACTCTGTAAAGGCTTATTTTGTAAACCTGCTGCAATTGGTTTAAGAACGAAGATATTTATTACATTTATTTCGCAGCATATTAAATATAGAAAACGCTATTACTCTGTAAAGGCTTATTTTGTAAACCTGCTGCAATTGGTTTAAGAACGACGATATTTATTACATTTATTTCGCAGCATATTAAATATAGAAAGCGCTATTACTCTGTAAAGGCTTATTTTGTAAACCTGCTGCAATTGGTTTAAGAACGAAGATATTTATTACATTTATTTCGCAGCATATTAAATATAGAAAACGCTATTACTCTGTAAAGGCTTATTTTGTAAACCTGCTGCAATTGGTTTAAGAACGAAGATATTTATTACATTTATTTCAGCAGCATATTAAATATAAAGCAATTGGTTTAAGAACGCGATATTTATTACATTTATTTCATATTAAAAGGCTTATTTTGTAATTTTGTAAACCTGCTGCAATTGGTTTAAGAACGACGATATTTATTACATTTATTTCGCAGCATATTAAATATAGAAAGCGCTATTACTCTGTAAAGGCTTATTTTGTAAACCTGCTGCAATTGGTTTAAGAACGACGATATTTATTACATTTATTTCGCAGCATATTAAATATAGAAAACGCTATTACTCTGTAAAGGCTTATTTTGTAAACCTGCTGCAATTGGTTTAAGAACGACGATATTTATTACATTTATTTCGCAGCATATTAAATATAGAAAGCGCTATTACTCTGTAAAGGCTTATTTTGTAAACCTGCTGCAATTGGTTTAAGAACGACGATATTTATTACATTTATTTCGCAGCATATTAAATATAGAAAGCGCTATTACTCTGTAAAGGCTTATTTTGTAAACCTGCTGCAATTGGTTTAAGAACGAAGATATTTTTGGCACCAAAATATTTATCCAGTATTTTCCTATTTTGCCAAAATAAATTCCATATTTGCGCAAAATTTTATTCATATTATGCTGCTCTAATAATGCCTAGCCCTAGGTGATGATGGACTGTCTATAGGTCAAGTCAGCAGATAGCTTCTCACCAGAGAAAATGGGTTCCAATTTCTATTTACTTATTCTCGATTTGATGTAAATGAAATGGTTATGAGGCATATTTTCTCATGATACTTCAGTTTATTTTCCCATTTGCATTTCATAATTTTACACTTTTAACTTATATTGACAATATCAATAGCTGACAGATAATAACCAGCTGTAACAGTACTAGGGGTTGTTCTGATATTTCAATGGGTTGCAACTGAACTAGATCTTGGGATTAATTTTCTTCTTTTGACAGTGGACACTACAGATATATTCTGTTACTAGAAAAAATTCAAAATAAATTTCTAAAATGGTTATATTACAGACTTTATAATGATTATTCTACCTATCAGAGTTATGCTACAATGCTTCAACATTTCCATTTTACTAGTTTGCAAATTCGACGAAATTGTCAATCTTTAAACTTTCTTTATAAAATTATTAACAATAAGTTGGACTGTGTTGGTTTATTTTATTATATAACATTATATGCACCTAAGCTTAAAACGAAATTTCGAAATTTGTTTTACATACCAAGAACAAATACTGAATCCCACAAAAATTCCCCAGTTTTCCAAATGTTAAGTTATACAATAAATTACATCCTCATCCGAATGTTGATATTTTCAATATGAATTTCTATAGATACAGAATTATTTGTTATCATATTTTACAGAATATTGTTGTTAGTTAATTTGAAGCGACCTTCACGCCTTATTTCAATTTCTCTTTTTTTCTTTCTCTTATTTCTATTTTGTTTCAGTTTTTAATAAGTGTATATTTCCTTTTCCTTGTTTATGTTTTATAAATTAATTTGTTAGTTGTGAACATTGTAATTGGGCTTTGCCTGTTATGTTCAACAACAAATGAATAAATAAATAAATTCAATAAACACAAGGTACAAAATTATTAATGTAATATTTATCTATTAATTATTATTAGTACAACAATTTAGTACTGGTACATGGAACACTAAATACTTGAAAGGTCATTTGAAATTTTCGTTACTGTAATCAACATCATCCAGTACGATGAGGTGTTTTGCGCGCTAAGTTACAGTAGAGGAGGCAAGACCTTTCTGTGACCTTATCATGTGCCATGGCAATATAACCAATTTGTATGAAGGTGGAAAATAGATTTTAGTCTGAAATGAACTTTCATGTCGGTAGATCGTATAATATTAACAATCTTGAAACAAACTCACTTTCTGCTAGCTTATTCTTTCCCATCTCACATAGCTTACATGCCAAGTCTCACCTCCTCACTTACATACACATTTACTGATATGAGGTTAGGAACAATTTTAGGGGTTGCATGCAGCATAAACTACCAGTATATTATTGTACTACAGTAAAATCCCTCATAACTGGCAATACCAAAACAACGGCACTTTTGGCTGGACCAAAAAAAAAAAGTTTAAATCTGCCACATTGTCATAGTTTGAGCCGTCAGTTTTGCCACATTAGGAAGTTCGCACGAACTTTCATTTTCAGTGAATATTCGAACCTAAAATTAGTGCATTATTTGTGTTATGTTATGTGTTTTAATAAGAAAAATCCACACTTTTTATGTTTATTCAGTTATGAGCAAGTAATAGAGAAATAAGCTTCACATAGGTGCTGTTTCAACATTTGGCACCATGAAATACGAACTTTCTTCTTTGTATATACCGGTATTTATTCAATTATCCGGAAAAATCTCGTGTCCAGAACTAGCCTGGTCCCTTTAAATGCGGGTAAATCGCAGGCAATCTTAATAAAACATCAAAGATCGAAGTGTGACAAACAAAATTTGCCACCGATAATTGTAAATAATACTACTATTCCATACAGTTCGACTGTGAAGAACCTTGGTATTTATATGGATTGTCACCTGGAATGGAATGAACAAGTGAATCACACTTCCAAAAAAAATATTTTCTATTATTCACTCATTAAAGCGACTGAAGCACTTTCTTCCCGATAAATTAAAATTAATCCTTGTACAAACACTCGTGATGCCACACTTCGACTACTGCGATGTTATATTAAGTAACCTCAATGCAAATTTGAGCAGCAGGCTACAACGTGTGCATAATGCGTGTGTCCGTTATATTTGCAATATTCGTAAGTATGATCATGTTTCCCCGTCTTTCCAAACTCTGTCTTGGCTAAGGCTAAGCAAACGACGAGCCCTGCATTCTCTTGTTCTCTTATTTGAAATTCTGCGCAACGCTACCCCAATCTATTTGGCTTCTCGTTTTCAAAATTTATCCGCATATCATCAGCTAAGTACAAGATCTCATCATACCCTACCACAAGACATCTTCATATTCTTCATCTTATACAGTTTCAGTTACTAGAAATTGGAACTCGCTTCCAAGTGATGTAAGGGGTTGTTGGACAATAACTTCACTTAGGTCAAAATTACATAAATTCTTACTTAACAGATTAATTGCTGATTAATATTTGTTACTTATAATGAAACTAACATCTATACATTCTTATTATCATCATTAATTTCTCTAAATAGATTTACAAAACCTCTAATGGCAATTACATTAATATTCTCATTATAAAAATATGTTTTAGATTTATATATATATATATATTTTTTTCTCCCTGTGACATAGTTCTAGTAAGCTTATATTAAATTAATTTTCATCATTTTACTAGCTATCCCAAATATTAAATTAATTATGATGTATTGAATTAAATTAGCTCATAAATTAAGTTACTACTTTACCTTATAGGCTTATCTAAATTTAAATAAATATGTAGTCTACCAGTCGTTAAAATTGAAGAATATTGCTGGAGAACCTTTTAAGTGTAGTTTGTAATTTAAATATGTATTGTATTGATTAAGGCTGGTTGAGTGGAAGAGAAGGCCTTATGGCCTTAACTCTGCCAGCGAAAATAAAACATTATTATTATTTGGTGCCGGTTAAGAGGGATTCTTCTGTACTACACATCATTGTTTCATTATCACCTGTGATAGACTCTGGATAACTGAGTAGGCCTAGATTAAAAGGATTATGAACGATGACAGTGACAATATTCATAACTCTGATAATTATGGCTGTGGTACAGTAGTGTTAGTAAGGAAGAAAATATACAGATATATTGTAATAAATGTCTATTTTACTTGAAGACTTAAGAAATGAAAGAATATATTATGTTCTTACCTCTCTTTGCTATTGCCGCTCCACACGCGTTTTGAGTGCAGTACGAAACAACACCTACGGCATTACAGTAACAAATGTTACAGTCCCTCATGAATGCTCTGCCAGGTTCACAGACTTGCACTGGTTTAACTTCATGTGTACCAAATCCTGCAGCACAAACACGCATTTGTTGATATGAAATTTCGTACGATTTCATGTTAATGCTAATTAAAATTCTTTATTTATGGTCATAGGACTCTGTGACACGAATATATAATTTTGATCAATTTTACTGGAGCTAAATGATAGCTGCTGTGAGCAGTATGGGATGATGATAAATGCCAACAAGACGAAGACCATAGTTATTGGAAGAAAAATAAATACCGTAATGTGAACATGCGAATTTGAAACGAGGCAGTAGAACAAGTGGACATCTTCTAATACAGTACTTGAGGTGTATAATTATATAAGTATTAACATGACATGCTGTCAGAAAGTTAAAGGAGCATAGCAATGGCAAAAGAAGTTCTTAATAGAAAAAGAATAATCTTCTGTGAATCTCTGGAAAAGAACTAAGGAAGAGACTAGTGAAGTGTGGCACTGTATGGTGGAGAAACATCGACATTACGATGAACGCACGAAGTGAAGAGAAATGGAGTGTGTGAAATGAACAAAGTAAGAAATGAAGCTGTGCTAGATAGATTGAGTGAAGAAGAATGAAGATTTAACTGAGCAGGAAGAAAAAAAAAAAAAAAGAAATTGGCTGGGTCATTGGTTAAGAAGAAACTGTCTACTGAAGAATGCATTGGAAGAAATAGTGAACGAGAAAATAGTTTGGGGCAGAAGAAGTTACATTTTTTAGACAGCATTAAGATATGTGAATCATATGCAGAGACAAAGAGGAAGGCGGAAAACAGTAAAGATTGGAGATGGGCAGAAAACTGTGAATGACTATACTGTATTCAGTAATCTTAGAATGTAGGCTTTCACAGCCGGCGTTGATGGGATACGTATTTTCCGGGCTAGAGGGTGTAGTTTCAAGACCCGAATCACTGAGCATAGAAGGAACTGCCGTCTAGGTCACGTGGACAAGTCAGCCGCAGCCGAGCATGCTTTTAATGATGGGGATCACAACATCAGGTTCCAGGACTCCGACATCCTAAGCAGTATGCCACACTTCTATGCCAGGTTACATTGGGAAGCTATTGAAATTCATAAACACAAAAACAACTTTAACCGTAAGGAGGAAGGACTCAAGATCAACAGAGCTTGGTATCCGGCCTCAGAAGCACACACATCAAACCCTTTCTCCGACAATTAGACACTACGACAAACAATCAGAACACCGAAGCCATTGGTGCGGACGCGGCGACAACGACAAGCAACAACAGCCCCACATCTTAAATAACGACATGCTACAGTCTCAATGCCAGTTCCTGATACACACAGCAGATCTCTCCGTACACGTGTACCACGCCACTGAAACATTTGGACTGGATTTTTCTTTTCAAGAATTTAAAATGTCTTCTTGGCAATAACTTCGGATAAAGTGAATACTTTGTGTTGAAGCATTACTGGATTTTCCATTTACATAAACTCTGATGTATCTATGGTCGTTTACAAGGTGCGAATTGACGGGGCAGATATTGGGGATCGTCACCACCCCCTCCCCTGGAGAATGTGATGTCCTCTGCTGTAAAGGTGTTAATTAGTCTCTTCCACGGACAACGTTTAATCCTTTCAGCTGCATAATAATAGTTTTCTATTTTATATGTTATTAATATCTATAAGTTGATTGCGACAACATTACGAGTTAGCCAACACTGCAAATTATTATGGACAGTACTTTTCAGTGGCGTAGCATGAAATTTTGAGCAGGGGAAGCTAATTCAAGTTGTCTTTCATGCAATATGAGAAAACGTAATACAAAAATATAGTCTTAAAATAAATAGTAGTCAATGTCAAGTCAGCAGTCGAAGATTGGTTGGAACCTCTTAAGTAACACCAATAAGGCATGACCTCAAATGGTACGTAGTAAAATATGATTTCACGGTTTACACATATCTCTAACAAATAGACACGTATAGGCCTACGTATAACATTAGCTCACTCCCTGTCACAGTTAGAGGAATCACAATATTAACGGTCAATAGATACAGTACATATGTATGCATCTGTCTTTTGGTTGTATCCTTCATTGACAGAAAGGGAGTCGGTCATTTGTTTTTTAGATCACACTTTTGTTCTTAAGTCAGTCTTGATAATAGAATTGTCCTAAAAAATTCAAGTAAATTGGTGTCAGGAACTGTTATTTCGCTCATTATTTATTATATCAGCCACAATGTACACTAACACTTCAACTGAACACAATTGATGAAAAGGGATCTCGGAAACTACTTATTTTCAATGTTAAAGCTAGCTTCTTGCGAGCCTTGCGACCAGGATAGTTTAGTTAGAAAGGGATGGAAAATCTGCGGGGTGGGTTACACAGAAGAATGAGTGTGAGAAACCAGTCTGCTTGGAAGCTGGTGTGTGCAGGCTTCTAGTTTACTGCTGCATCACAAATCATCCTGAGCTGCCGCATCACAATATTTAACGCGTAAATATAAATTCTATTAAAGTTAATAAATAATTTTGTCCATAGACTGCAGGTTTATTATGAAATTATTATTAACTGGGGAAGCTGAGCTTTTTAGCTTACATTGACGCTACGCCACTGGTACTTTTAACGATAATTAACATTTTAACTTCCCCTCCTGGAGAAAATATTCAATTCGCACCCTATTCATATAATAATTTCATAGATACAATACATTCTACCTCCTTTCCGTTTTTCTCTCTTTTCTTCAGTCACTTCTCGAGGTGTAGGCCTGCATGCTTTCCGAGTGCAAGCATAGCCGCTTCCGTCATTTGCGCACCTACATCGGTTACATTCTATGTTGAAAATAGATCCAGGCTCACAGACTTTCAGGTCTTCTTCTGAAATGTAATCAAAGACATCATTGCCAAAAACATGAAGGATAGTGAAAGGGGTTTATAATAGTTAGGTCCCATCAGATACTGGTACAGAAGAACCTCTATTATCCGTGGTAATGAAGGGGATGAACTGAATGGTTAATCGAAAAAATCGGATAATCCGTTCTATAAAAGATTTTCATAAATTAAGTGCACAATGTTTAGGTCTATAGTTTCGTCGTTTCCTCCTTTGTCTTATGTTTAACATGCAAGATGGTAGATCAGAAGCTCGCTAAGTTAAGTCTGGTTGTCAACGACTGGTTTTTAAGGGCCAAGAAAGCTGTCGGTTGTCTGTGTAAAATAGGAATAGCAGAGGCCTCGTATTTGCAAGATTTACTTACTCGTACTTTATACATTTGTCTTTTATTAAATCACGCACATTAGAAATGCCAATCTCGTATTCTGATGTGAAACAAATCACAGTTTCTATTTACCCAAACATCTCAATTATTAGCACTTCCTTTTTTCTATTATCAGCACAACACATTTTGTTTTGACACCCGTGGAAGACATTTTGCATATAAGTTAAACAGTATGGCCACTCGAACAGTAAGAATAAGGACTGAATGGTGCATGGGTTTGCAATTCTGTGGAAGTTCTTGGGGTAATTGCTGCAAGCAGGTACCTAGTCACTATTTTAAAAGTTGGGAAAACCACCCCTTTCCATAAGTAACTGATTCTGTTACTGGCAGTGGCAGCATTCCTACTACATACTGTGTAATGGTAAAGGCTTGTAATACCCTTTCTAGAAAAAATACGTAGGCTACTAACAAAGTAATTACTTACTTACTGGCTTTTAAGGAACCCGGAGGTTCATTGCTGCCCTCACATAAGCCCGCCATTGGTCCCTATCCTCAGCAAGATTAATCCATTCTCTATCATCATATTCCACCTCCCTCAAATATTATCCTCCCATCTACGTCTCGGCCTTCCCAAAGGTCTTTTTCCCTCCGGCCTCCCAACTAACACTCTATATGCATTTCTAGATTAGCCCATACGTGCTACATGCCCTGCCCATCTCAAACGTCTGGATTTAATGTTCCTAATTATGTCAGGTGAAGAATACAATGCGTGCAGTTCTGTGTTGTGTAACTTTCTCCATTCTCCTGTAAATTCATCCCTCTTAGCCCCAAATATTTTCCTAAGCACCTTATTCTCAAACACCCTTAACCTATGTTCCTCTCTCAAAGTGAGAGTCCAAGTTTCACAACCATAAAGAACAACTGGTAATATAACTGTTTTATAAATTCTAACTTTCAAATTTTTTGACAGCAGACTGGATGATAAAAACTTCTCAACCGAATAATAGCAGGCATTTCCCATATTTATTCTGTGTTTAATTTCCTCCCGAATATCATTTATATTTGTTACTGTTGCTCCAAGATATTTCAACTTCTCCACCTCTTCAAAAGATAAATTTCCAATTTTTATATTTCCATTTCGTATAATATTCTGTTCACGAGACATAATCATATACTTTGTCTTTTCGGGGTTTAGTTCCGAACCTATCTCTTTACTTGCTTCTAGTAACTAACAAAGTACAGGGCTTTATATTTTAATCTGCAAAAAAAGAAACAGGGATAAAAAAACAGTTGGATAATCTGCTGATCGGTTAAGAAGGTGACAGATGATCGAGGTTTTACTGTACGAGTACCTGAAATATTCATTATGGGTACTAGATGGGCCCAGGGTTAAAAATGATGCAGCACCCGTCAGGTTCTGAGCTAATAAGGATGCAGTATTAATTGGATCCGATTCGCATATGTGTGTGTGTTTTTTTTCTTTGAAGATTGATGATTCTATGATCAATTTATCAGCCATGAGATAAGTTATGTATGTATATACAGAGTGTCTCATTTATTTTGTGCATCTATTATAACTTTTTTTTTTGGATAGGTATTGGAATTTTTGTTTTTGAGAGTTATGTTAGAACAAGGGGCTAACATGAGTGTAGAGATTTGGACAGAAAACCCTGTTATGTCCCTGGAGTAGATCGGGTAGCATTGGTAAGCTGTCACTTGGGCCTTGCAAACAATGCGCAGGGACAATATCTTTAAATTTACCACTTGAACTCATCCGTTTCGAAGGGGTGTTGGATGAGTCTAAATAGGAAAGTGTGAAATTCTCTGTTATACTGTAGCATATAAAAGTTTCATTCGAGTAATAGATAGTATAATAATAATAATAATAATAATAATAATAATAATAATAATAATAATAATAATAATAATAATAATTTTTATACTATTTTAGATACAGTTCTTCTTAAATCATGTCAGCAGATGTCCTGCAATAACAAAGCTACAAATTCATAAATATACCTTTAGTATAATCAGAAACTAGATTAAGACTTAGAAATAAGATTGACGAAGCCATGATTTGTAAAGATCTTTATGGTGAATAAATTACTATTACTACTATTATTAGTAGGCCTATATATAAACAAGCAGACATTAGAGATATGTTAAAGAGGTTCAAATCATCGAGTGCTACATCATCATCTTCATAGTTGCAACGTTGACTACAGTGCTCTTCATGTCACATGGCCATCATTTAAAATTGTTATATGGTTATGAAAACTTAAAGTAGGACGCTATTATGTATTACTGTAATTATGAACTGATGATTGTACATTACTATATGC
Organism: Periplaneta americana; assembly: GCA_025594305.2. NCBI lineage: Eukaryota > Metazoa > Arthropoda > Insecta > Blattodea > Blattidae > Periplaneta > Periplaneta americana. The sequence continues at coordinate 23,773,610 of JAJSOF020000011.1, read as the reverse complement.
AGTACTGGTACTAAAAATAAACATTGTACATATTACGAAACTTTATTTTTACTTCGGAAAACGTATTATGTGTCTTTCGCGTGTTAAATTTACATTACTTCGTTAACATGTTGCAGCCTGTTATCGGCCATCTTCAGAAACATGGAAAAAAGTGTTTGTGCAGTACAGTATGTCTTTACATAACCTATAAACATATTTTTCAATTATCTAGTAAAAAAATCAGTTATTCGGCACTGGCTTTGCCCCACAGTTGCTAGATAGAAGGAATTCTACTGTACCTATATTCTTATAATAATTTCAGATATAGACCTTCATACATTAGACATACTGGTACCTGCTTCTCGTTTTTTCCTCTTTCCTTCAATGACTTCTTTAGGTACACATGCTTTCAGGGTGCAAATATAGTCACTTCCGTCATCTGCGCATCTACATCTGTTACAGTCAATGTTGAAAGTAGATCCAGGCTCACAGACTTTCGGTTTCTCTACTGAAATGTAATTAAAACCACTACTGACATGTTTTATTTGCTGAGAATTTTTGATACCGGTATACGTGGCTTCTTAGAAACCCATTCTATTCTGTGCAAGAATATTTTGAATCAGAAAATCAAGCTGTAGATATTTTTTAGGTTTCTTTCTCTGAATTGTATTATTATTTTGTAATATATTAGGAAATTCTCATAAATTAAGTTAATTCTTGTTTTATTGTATATAAACGGAGCAAATCAAATAATATTTGTGATCAGTATGTTACAATTTTCATCTAGATATTAGCCTATTTTTGATAATCTTGACTCTCAATTGTAAACTCTAAGGAGTATTTGTGATCATTTTGTTTTATGTTTAGTGTTGTAATAGAATAATTTTCATTTTTGCACGATCATTTCATACGTGTAATTTGACAATGTCATTAGCTTTTGCTATAACGACAGCTAATAAATACTATACTATACTATACTATACCATACTATACTATACTATACTATACTATACTATACTATATTACTATACTATTATACTATACTATACTATACTATACTATACTATACTATAACTATACTATACTATACTATACAATATTACTATACTATTATACTATACTATACTATACTATACTATACCCTGTAGTGAAAGATTGATTAGAGCACTGCATAACTTTTCATTTACCTACTGTAGTCTATTATCATAATTCCATATCATACCTGTATTCTTATAATAATTTCAGATATGGACCTACTTCATACATTAGACCTACCCGCTTCTCGTTTTTTCCTCTTTTCTTCAATCACTTCTTTAGGTGCACATGCTTTCCTGGTGCAAGCATAGTCACTTCCGTCATTTGCGCATCTACATCTGTTACAGTCAATGTTGAAAGTAGATCCAGGCTCACAGACCTTCGGTTCCTCTACTGAAATGTAATTAAAACCATTATTGACAGGTTTCATTTGCTGAGAATTTTTGATACCCTGTAGTGAAAGATTGATTAGAGCATTGCATAACTTTTCATTTATCTATTGTAGTCTACTATCATAAAAGTCATGATATCCCGTACCATACCTGTATTCTTATAATAATTTCAGATATACATTCATACATTATCTACCTTCTCTCTTTCCTTTAACAGTTTGTACAGGCGCACATGCTCTCTTAGTGCAGGCATATTCAGTTCCGTCATCTGAGCACCGACATTTGTTGCAGTCCATTTCGAAAGTAGATCCAGGCTCACATACCTTCGGGATTTTTACTGAAACATAATTGTAATAATTAATGTTTCTTTTATTTTGGAAGAAATACTCATAAATGTAACAAATTATGGTATAGTATTGAAATATTCAATCACCACTTGAGTATGTGCAGCAGTACGTGTACCTCGGGCAAAGCATCTCCCTAAACAAGAACACAGAGAATGAAATCAAACGCAGAATAGGACTGGCATGGAACAAATTTTGGTCGCTCAAATTCCTACTCATGGACAAACGGCGAAAAGCAAGTATGAAAGCTGAAATCCTAGACAAATGTGTCATGCTGACATTACTCTATGGCTGTCAAACGTGGTTCTTCACAGAAAAGTAGAAAAAACAGCTACAGGTTTGTCAAAGGAGAATGGAAAGGAAGATCTTAAATGTTTCACTAAGAGACAGACTCAGAAACGAGGAAATAAGAAGGACAAAAATGCGCGATGTGGTAGAAAGGGCAGAAAACCTAAAATGGAAATGGGGCGGCCACATAGCACGTATGGATCACCAGAAATGGACGAATCACACCACAATGTGGGACCCGAAAGAAGGACGACGGCATGTGGGATGACAAAAAACCAGAAGGGCGGACTACTTCAGAACCAGAGCGGGAAGTCAATGGTCGAGAGTGGCACGAGACAGAGAAGTATGGAGGCAGCTGGCACCAAACATGAACCAGCAAGCACCAGATAGGACAGAAAGTCAATGACAGTGAGTGCAATTCGTGTGAAGTGATATGAGGAAGTGTGGGAATGAGTATGGTAGAAATGATCGAAGAGGGAAGTCAGGAACAGTGAAACGAAGAAATATCAGTAGTATGACCAAGCTCCCAAGGACTCGCTCACCTTAGGAGCCTACTTATGAGCAATTCCCTGTGACAACAGGAGGCCCTTGCCCTTCTGGGATGTGTACGGGCTAAATTTATTTATTTATTATGTATTGAAATACTCATCTTTAGATTACCGGTAAATATGAATGAACTTTCAAATATTAACTTCGATATTTAAAACATTGGTAACTTGGACCAATTTTGGACAAAAAACTAACTTAGCAAAATCATATAGACCACAGTATTACCAAGGTACACAGAATCTCCTGGACCTGTAGATTATGTTTGATAAAACATAGGATCTAAAACCAAAAAATAAGTTATCATCATTTCTATCAATCTCTAGATACTTTGGAGCTTTCAAGTTACTTGCGTGAGCTTTCTGTCCTCTCTATACTTATTTATGGCTTTTAAGGAACCCGAAGGTTCATTGCCTTTACCTTTGAAGAATATTTTTGTATGTGGTCAAAGATTGTTTTGTAATTGCATGTTAAGGTAAAACTTGAATTCTTCTTTACCTGGATTTTTAAAGAACACTCAGAATGTTACTTACCACTTCCCTTCACTGGCAACTTTCTTGAAGCACCGCCTAGACATGCCATCTCAGTACAGGATTCACTGGTTCCATCTAATGAACAACGACATGTGTTGCAATCCTTTTTGTAAGTAGTTCCTGGTTTACATTTTCTTGGAGGACTTTCTGAAAAAAAAATTCAATTGTTTAAAATTGTATATAAAAATACATTTCATGATTTTTCAATACACACGCACACACACACGTTGTGTAAGGATTTTCAGAGGATCTGTATGTAAAAGTATGATATGGAGTTTTATTTAAAAAATATTTAATACATTTTTATTTATCCAGTGATTTTGCTGCACAGTTGCTTTTTTTGACGCGAATACGTCTTCTTTGATATAGAATTTTATTGATGAGAAAGTCTAACATTTTAATGTAACACGAAGTTCAAGAACTCTGTTAGGTGCTGCACATGCCAATGCGCATACATGCTGCCATCTACCAAGTGTTGCATAATCTACTTGAAAGTTGTTAAGGACGAGCCTAATCTAATAAGCAACTAATGTTATCATTAACTGGATACTGCCCAGCAACCTCGTTATGACGTCACTGGATGAGTCCATGTAATAGACAGGAGTCAGTTGAAAATGGAAGAGTTAATTATTTATGTGCAAGGGACTAGACTGAAAATTTAATACATCAATTTAATTATTAAGTTAGTTAGTATTGTTTTATCATGGGCAGAAGATGGTCAAGAACAGTGTACATGCGTGAATATTGCAAACGAAGAATAGAACTTACAGACAGTGAAAATGCAACCTATGTATCTTCATATAAATGGTTAAAGAGAAGTAATAAAGAAATAGAGAATGTATGAAAAGAAAAAAAAAACAGCAAAGATATATACAATATTTACATGATAATAGTATATTCAATAATTTAGCGGGTATGTAATTAATGTAAAATTATAAAATATATACAGTGTATATATATATATATATATATATATATATATATATAATTCTTTAAAAATGTTTAAAGAAAATAATCTGCTCTCAATGAGGGTGACCATAAAGATCCAGAATAAAAGCACTACAGAATAATTTAGAAAGACAGGAATTGTGTAGTAAAAACATATACTGTACATATACATATATATATACTTACCGGTATATGTAAATATACATATATATACCCTAGCATCGTGATGCACTTAGGAGCTATGGTAGGTATCGAAATCCAGTTGCAAAAGCCAGATATAATGGCTGAGGGATCATGGTGCTAACCACACGATACCTCCATTCTGGTTGGATGATCGTCCACCTCTGCTTCAGCATGTGAACGTGAGGCTAGCTGGTCGGTCTGGGTATTTCAAGGGCTCTGGCGATACGGATTATTATATATATATATATATATATATATATATATATATATATATATATGTATGTATTTATTTACACTGCAAGTGGGCATGCACCCGGTGGCAGTGGTATACACAATATAAACAATACACAATAAAATTACAATACACAATACAATTATACAATACACAATAGGCCTACAATTTTATACACAATATAATTTAATACAATAATAATAAAACATAAATAAAATACCTAATTTTACATTACAACCTACATTATTATGTATAAGCCCTACATAAGTTTCAATAGTCTTTCACTTTACTCTCATCTCACTCATTGTAGTGGCACTATGACGCATTTCACTGACACTTTAGCACACATTTCACTGACACTATAGAACACATATCATTGACGCTATAAATTACCACTGATCGGAACTATTCACTGCACTATAAAACCATAACTTCACTGACTCACCTCGCTTCACTGATACAATAGTTCAAATAAATGAAATAATTACACCCTTATGCATACTGTACTTATAAACAGAACTACATTTAAACTAAACATTTCTAGTCTAAGGCCCTCTTACACGCTATTTTTAAATAATTTACAATTCAAACCAAGGAAATACTCGTCAGGCTAAATAAATACATGTCACCTTAAAAAATTTAATGTTAAAAGTCGCCTTAATTTTAATTTGCACTTTATACACAACTTTTTAAATTATTCTTGAATCTCCTTAAGGAAGGACAGCCCTCAAAGACTGCTGCAGGTAGGTCATTCCAATCATTTATAGTTCTATTTAAAAATGAGAATTTACCTACATCCGTTTTCTGTTTCCTGCATTTGATTTTAAAATCATGATCGTTCCTACTATAGTACGTTGGCTTTTCTAACCGAGCCGTTTTATATATATATAACCCTACTATCACATTTTTATTAAATTTCATTATACACTTTTAATTACCATATGCATATGTAGAAAACATAATAATATTGATTATAAATTATTTTACCATTTTTAGCTTTTCTAGTTATTGAAAGACTTATATAAAATATCACAATTTAGATATCTTTTTTTTTTTCACTCTTTCGTGCAATTATATATATATATATATATACACTTAATATTATATAGGCCTATCGGTATCATATTTTACATATTTATTTTTGTTGTTGAATAATATTTATAAACCAGGCATTTCTTCACATATTTTCTTGTTTTAATTATCATGAATATGGAACTGATTTTCTATTAACTTACCAACAGTGGGTATTGATTAATGCCATTGATCTAAGTGTTCCTCCCAAATAGTAATGTGCTGAAGCTGTTGATCATTGTGTTGTCTTACATCAGGCATGTTGCACCAATTACACTATGTAAAGCATCTTGCATGACATATATGGTACTGACTTTGGATAAGGAACGATAAGAGGGGAAGAGTCTTTAAACAATTTTTCTTCTCCTGCAGTGGCGAAATGTTGAGAGAGGTTTGAATATTAAAAGTGAGCTCTTCAATGTTCATCATCATCATCATCATCATCATCATCATCATCATCATCATCATCATCATCATCATCATCATCGCGTATATTATCTAACCTGATGATGTCATATCCAGGCCTTGTACACTGGTTTCTGATAAATAAGTATTATTAGTGTCATTATAATTCATAATTAGGAACATTAAATCCACACGTTTGAGATGGGCAGGGCATGTAGCACGTACTGGCGAATCCAGAAATGCATATAGAGTGTTAGTTGGGAGGCCAGAGGGAAAAAGACCTTTGGGGAGGCCGAGACGTAGATGGGAAGATAATATTAAAATGGATTTGAGGGAGGTGGAATATGATGATAGAGACTGGATTAATCTTGCTCAGGATAGGGACCAATGGCGGGCTTATGTGAGGGCAGCAATGAACCTCTGGGTTCCTTAAAAGCCAGTAAGTCAGTATCATTATAATTATAATTACCGGTATAATAATAATAATAATAATAATAATAATAATAATAATAATATTATTATTATTATTATTATTATTATTAAAATATCATCATCATCATGATCATCATCATCATCATCGTGTCTTCGTCATCAAAACTGTAACCAGGGACTGGTAAACTGGGTATCTGCCAGGGTGCGAACAGCTGATGTTATTAACTTGAAGAAAATTTTTGGTTTGTTTATTATTTTTATTTTATTAGTTATTTTTGTTATAGTTGGGATTGCCTTTTTGACCTTGTTGGAACGTAAGGTTCTTGGGTATATTCATATTCGTAAGGGTTCAAATAAGGTCGGTTTTGTTGGTATTTTGCAGTCATATCATGAAACGGAAGAACAGTACATAAATTACCCATTTTACGGGCAAATATATCCTACCTACACATGACCCTGCTATGCATGCACGCGCATGCACACGTGCACGTACACACCTATACACACGCACTCTCTCCCTCTTCCCCTCTCTCTCCCCATCCCTCCCTCCCTCTCTCAAATTAGCACAAAAATTGCGAATAATACTGCCTGTGTTCGTGTAAAGAATAATTTTAAAAATAAATGATTTTCCAAGTTAATTGTGATAGTGATAATCAAGGTCGTATGCAAGGAGGAATTACCAGTATTGAACTCCCCCACTTGAAATAAAAAAAAAAGACTACATATTTAGATTTGAATATTTTTTATCCATAGTCGTTTCCCCTTGTCTAATTTTTCACTGTCGGAATAACAAAATCTATATCGATATAAGGCATAGTCCTTCTACCCCTCCAATATAATCTGTGTGCTTGTGCTGTGGTATGTTCGAATTATAACAATGTTATCTCTATTGTGGAAAGATCTACTGCCTAGTAATGAAATGAAGCTGACACAATATGAAATTTAACTTGTTGTGAAACATATTGAAAACATTGTTTTGACAGTTCTGCAGTGCAGGTGTTAAATATTGTGCATTGTCGATTTTAAACTCGTTATTCACCCTTTGTTAGAGTTCTGACCTTATTGTGAAATGTTCGTTTAACGTTTTTGTGCATCTCCATTTCTTAAGTGATGGTATTGGTACTGAATTGAATTAAAGATTTCCGATTATTCTCATATTTATAACTAATTTCACACATGTAATGAAATTTCCTGTGTACAATACCAGTACTTAGTTATTACTAGACTAAGTGGAAATTAAATAATTTACGTGTATAAACTTATCACTTAGGATTTAAAAGTTTAAGTAGTGAATCCAATTTAAGCAGTCACATCTTGAACGTGAAGAACACTGTTATTGAAAAAATATTTACTAATCTAAATCTAATAAACTAGTTCTTCTTCCTCTGAAGTAGCAAGACTTGGTAGGTATGTTCCAATTTCTTATATCCAATACGGTATGTCGTCAATTTAATTTTGTTTTTGTAGAAGTTCACACTTCAGATGGAAAGTCACTCTCCATATCTGATGGTAAGAAGTGATAGTCCCACTACAAGACTTTATTTTTTAGCACATGTATCACAGCTGATGGATATATTTCTTACTGAAAACTTGAAATTGGTTTATCTTGAATATCATCATCATCATCATCATCATCATCATCATCATCATCATCATCATCATCATCATCATCATCATCATCATCATCATCATCATCATCATCATATTCCAGGCACGAAATTAGGCCATTGTTGGCCTGTTTCGGTTCCAGCTATACAGGATCCAATAGACGTTTCTGTGGATGTCCAGGTCGTCGTCGTCCTTGAGGGTGGTATTTTAGCATTTCTTGGGGTGTTCGGCCAGCTTCCATACGAGAAATGTGTTCAAGCCATCTGCTTCTGTATTCTGTAATTTTTTCTTCTAATGGTTGCATGTTGAGTTCCTGCAGTATATCCTCGTTCCTCTTGTTGTCCAGAAGTGTGTATCCTGCAGTTCGTCGCAGATATTTCATTTCAGCTGCTCTCAATCTGCTGATATCTCTTTGTTTCAGAACCCAAATTTCGCTTCCATAGAGGAGAGTTGGTAGTGCAAGGGTTTTATATAGTTTTATTCTGGAATGTTTCTGTACTAAACTTGGTTTGAGGGTATGGTTTAGCAGTCCTAATATTTATAAAAATTTGTTAATTTTTCTGCTTACGGTACATCATTCTCTCCTTCATATGATATATTACATCTTAAGTATGAAAAGGAATTTATCTGTTCTAAAATCACATTTTCAACAACAATTTTGCTTCGGATTGGGTTTGTACCTTCAAATGCCATTATTTTGTTTTTTTCTTTTTTTTTCTGGTGAAATCTTCATGCCATGTTCTTCTATGATTTTATTTAGTTTAGTTTAGTTTATTTAGTTATCTTGAATATAATACTGATAATTCTTTTAGGCCTATATTCATTCCAATTTTTCTAGATTTTTCCTTTGCTTAATTTTAAATATAGTAAGTTAACAAAACATATCAGGATCTTCAGCGAAGAATAGTAGTAACATTTTGCATTATTTGTATATTCGATATTACAAATACCAGTATTCACTTTTGAAATGTAGATACTTGCATTTTATGTCATGCTATTGTGTCACATGCTGTAATGCTGTTCAGTGCTTCAAAACATTCCCATGCTTCGTGCTAGATGAATATAACATCATTACCTCGTTTGCCTCTTCTACCACAATGATGAATTGTACATGAGGCGTGATCTGCAATGCCATCGATTGCACAAATGCAAATATTGCAATCCCTTGAGAATATTTCACCAGGATCACATCTCAGAGCATATTCAATACCTAGATGATAAATTATATTAATAATAATATTAATTAACCTCATAATTATCTGAGATTTTCATTTTATTTCAGACATTTGTTCATTTCATAGTTAAAGTAGGCTATAATAACATGAAAAGTATTTAATTTTTTGCTTCACTTGAATGAAACTAAATCTTTATTAAAAGAATAAAGTTTCCAACAGACTAGGTACATTGCAATTCTAAAAATGCAAGATTAAATTTTCATACATAAATTTGTTTCTACTTAACATATAAAAATACAAGAATGAGCTTTCATATTGTCGACTAAAGGCTGGTTCACAATAAACCGGAAACGAGAACCAGAACGAGAATTGGAAACTGAGAACGTGAAAGTGAAGATTTTTTATTCATAATAAACGAAGAACGGATACGGCTATGCATATTGATAGGTATGCCAGTAACGATATGTAAAATCGATATTACACAATCTGATGATATATGTGTATAATTGATCAATGACGTTCTCTCATGAGAACAAGCCAGCCAACATAAACAGAATTTATGGCACAATATTTAAGAATTCAATTCATATCGTAATCTGGTCACATATACACGTAGCATATATTGAAAGTGATTCTACTGTATTTTAGAGTTAGTTAGACACGATACATGAGAAGAAATTATGTCATGGCCTGCGTGCTATAAAATACACGACGATCAAATAGCTTTATCATGGCAGTAGAATGAATCTAGTAGGCTGTGATCGGAAATGAGAACAGCAAAGTTGAAATTTGGGCAACCTCATGTTCTCGTTCCTGGGCTCCAGCAAGCTCTTCGCTCATTGTGAATGCTCACATTTAAATATATACATTTTAACAAATTTTCCGTTCCCGTTCTGGTTCTCGTTTCCGGTTTATTGTGAATCAGCCTTTACTTTTAAAACCTCGTAACTGCATTTGAGAAAAATAACCTCTTATTCTTTTTGTTATGCATTTGTTACCAGTATTTATAAAGTGAGGAATCACTTGCAGACTTACGAGGTGTTATCTGGAGATGCGTGGAAAATGAACCGAAATATTGAGAAACCCCACATGTCTAGAAAACTAAACTTTTCAGGAGATATAAAAAACATCTCAGGTCCTAGATTTGTGCTCAAATTAGTTTTTTCTTAACACTTCATCTAAAATGACTGTTGATGAGAATATGTGAGGTTTCTCTTCATAATATTATGAGTCTACATGTTTAGAATACGAAATCATATTTAACTCAATTTCGTAAAAAGAAATGGACATGTGGAGTTTCTCAATTTGTGATTCAAATATCCAATGTGTAAATTCTTTTATACTCGACCATGCCGAAATGTAGTAATTATACACCTGGTAGCAGACCTTTAATGGACCTCATTGAAGTACACCTATTCATTAAAGTTCAGGTGTTCCACCAATCAGAAAATACCATTGTAGCAATATGAAAGTGCAAGTATCGATTATTCTCGGATATGCAATCGAAAGACAACAATAAATCAATAAATCACCTATATTTGAAATAAAGTCAGTTCTGTTACTATAATAATTAGCGTTAATTGTAAATAATATTCAAATAAATTCAATTTGTCATCTCGTTTTTCATTGTTCTAATTCAATTTCAAGGTTATATCAAGATTAATGTTTATTTTACTCTCTAGATTATATCAAGGTCAATGTTGACATTCGTTTCTCTGAAAAATAAATACTTTCACGTCTACGCACATCTCACAATTTACGAGGTATTGCACAAGGTCAGTTCCGCTCATCAGTCAGATGAGAATAACATGAATACTTATCAATAATAATTGCAAGTTAGAAATATGGTCGAGCATAAAAAGTCGTATGAAATTTGACTATAATGGTAATTAAGACGCTCGTATGAAAATTATGAAACTCGCTTGTGCTCGTTTCATAAACATACTCGCGTCTTAATTACTACCATTATAGGCTCGTTGCATAATGTACTATTATGGAAATGTTATAATACACAACTGCAGGATATATTATACATTTGCATGGATATAATTAATCAGACATACTAACTTGAGTTGCGAAATTAACTTAGGTGGTGGTGTTAAAGAATTTGGATTTCATACAATAGATATATTTTTCAGTTATAATTAAGAATGAAATTCCAAATTCTCTATAAGAATTTATTACAGGAGATTAATATGCTAGTTCTGGAATAGGTTTGCATATTGCATGCCTGCTTCTCAACTAATATTTCTTTTTTCAGTATAAGAATAAAAGATTTAATGTCTGTATATGATGTAAGTTAACATACCAGTAGCAATTCCTCTAGTAACCAGTAATATGACAGAAAATGTTTAGTGTTAGGACTCGTGTGCTAAAAGTTCTTGTAACTTTCAGATGTTACTGATACTTGTTTTTTCCTTCACTTTCTTCCGGTATTTTCATATATAAAATCTAAATGCATTTATGACATCCATATTTCTATATACCGGTACTTGTTCAGATTGTTTTTTTATTTATGTGAACAATAGGACAGGTACAGATATATAAATTCAAACAATTTCTTTCCTATATAATTTCACCTCATATTTTTTATTCATTGTACATGAAATAATAATTGATATTGTAATATGTACAGTTACTTCTTTTTGTTTAACAAAACAAAGCATTAAATTTTATATAATTTTTATCTCTCGCACTGATTATTTTATGATTTTCGTTGAATTATTGTGATTAAGTGATTTTCCCCCGTAATTATGTTGTAATTGCAATTTAAATTTGTATAATATAATTCTAAATTAGATTAATAATTGTAATGTTCCTGTATAAATAAAAAAAATGACATTTGGGTTGTTGGAAATGTAGGTTCACTATAGGAGTTCAAAACATATACAGTAATATAAATAGAGGAAACTGGTATTAATAAAATAATAGCTAAAGCAATTAAAGACATGTGGAAAAACCGAATTATAAGATGATTAGGAAAGTAATGATGTACTGTACTAGTTGACGATGGAACTTCACTTCTTCATTTTTCTATATACACTTTTAACACTGATTTTTGAGATCACTATTTAAATTTCCACCTTCTTTACTGTTTTAATATTTAGGATTTACCTTGCTTGTCTAGTTTCGAAGTCTTGTGCTTCATTGTCCAAAGTCAAAGACTTCGAAACTAGTCAAGCAAGGTAAATCCTAAATATTAACACATAAAGAAGTTGGAAATATAATCAGGAACTTCAGTTATTAGTATCTTCCACGGGATTATATAATTCTAAAAAAAAAATATATATAGCAGAAGTTTAGATTTAGATTACAAAATTAAATTTTAAGAAATAAAGGGCACGCAGATTATCACTATTTAGTGTTATAACTGAGAATCTGCTATGTTAATTGTAAACAGTCTAAGTATTCCATAATTTGCTAATTATTGACTAAACTTCTCAAGTTACTTAAATGTTCCTCTACACTAAGAATTATACTGAAAATTCTGGAATGTCTAGTCACAATAAGTAGCCGAAATGTAAACATATAAACAACAAAAATACAATTCCAATTGAAAAGGGTCAAATAAGTTCCATCGCCAACAAAAAAACACTGTCAATTTGGGAGCTTTAAACAAGTATCATTTTACTACATACCGGTATTTTTAAAATCGTGTAACTGATTCCAATAGCAGAATATAGTTTTTTTTATCTCAATGGAAGCGCATGCAACATACTAGCAGGCATAAAATATATTTTCTTCGTCGATTATAAATAATAACCAGAATTGTGTCCTAACTCCCACTTTCCAGACAGAAGCATATTAAAGACAAGAGCTTAGGATTTTGTAGTCAAGAATAGGAGATTTTTCAGTGAGATCTACAGAGTGTTCCAGCGATAAATACCAATTTATTCATCGGCCGCTAGGTGGCGGCAGTGGTTGAGCAACTACCGGCCAGCCAGCTCCCCCTCTCTCGGCATTCAGTCTGAGATTGGAATATGTAGAGAAGGAGTCATGTTGTGTTGTGTTGTGCCATGTCATGCCGCTCATGTAGTTAACACATGGAGATCGCATAATTGTGAGATGTTCTTTGCTTGAACATACATCATCGTCATTAGTCCACACCTGTGGAGTAACGGTTAGCGCGTCTAGCCGCAAAACCAGGTGGCCTGGGTTCGATTCCTGGTCGGGGCAAGTTACCGGTACCTGGTTGAGGTTTTTTCCGGGGTTTTTGCTGGGTAACTTTCGGTGTTGGACTCTGGACTCATTTCACCAGCATTATCACCTTCATCTCATTCAGACACTAAATAACCTAAGCTGTTGATAAAGCGTCGTAAAATAACCTACTAAAAATCATCATCATCATCATTTCCTGTATCTCCCACTGGAACAAAGGGCCTCAACAAACTTTCGCCACTGTCGCTTGAACATACATACTTGAGAAAACTTACTATTATACGAAAAAAAAAAATGCGTGACAAAACAAGGCGAAAATTTATAAATCGTTTTCCAGGCCGCCCAGTTCCGAACAGGTGGGCAATAAAAAATTAATGAAAAAGTTTATTGAAACAGGTTTATAATTGACAGAAAAAACCACAATCTCGTGTGATTACAGAAGAAAAAATTGACGAAGTTGGAGCAAAATGGTCAACACTTCCAGCAGCGGCTGTCATGAGGGTGAGTACAAAATTCTGTAATTAATACAACATATAATAATTAAAGTTAAATACAACATACTATGGTTAATATGCATGCATGTAAGTTTTAATTCAGTGAAGTGCTGTGAGTTTAAGGGCAACAGTTGCTCAAGCACCATGTCGCCCAGCGGCCGAATAATAAACCGGTAAGCGTACTTATCACTGGAACGCTCTGTTATAATACATCACCTGCATTATCTAATATTATTACGTACCTTAGTAAAATAGAACTAAACAAGTCTTGTCAAGTGCTCAATCTCATCTCACTGATTTGCAATAAATTCATGTTACCATAATTTAGGCTTACAAGTTTTTTCAGAGATTTTTTCCACTTGCCATAACGTTATATATATTGACAATATCCTGTTACCGGTATCTAAATATAATACTATCGTATCAGCATTTATTAATTACGTTATTTTTTTGGTTACAGTGAGCCTCACAGAAGACAGGCACTATGAATAATAAATAATCACATTATGAACAAAAGAAACAGTATTGTGTTGAAAAAGAATTAGTGGAGAGTTAACAGTAATCTGATCACTAGAAAGTAGCATCTTACAAAGTCTCAACAATCAGAAAATCGAAAATTAGTGAAGCATAGGTGAGGATATTTTAGGATTAGGTATAGCCTACTGAGACTGAAAAACCTATTTTACTTTGTTACTACTTTTTAATACAATAACACCTGTTAAATTGTCCAATTTGCAAAAAAGTTACAAAGAAATCTAATTTTATTGGAATGACTTCTCCATGTTTTCCAGTATTTATATTGTAATTTTACTTTCTTATAAGTGCTGTAATGAGGGAATTGTAAATAATATTTCAAATATGAAGATGATAATATTAATGAGAGATATCTTTAACCTGCTAGACACAGATCCTTAGGGAATTTAGGTTGCTTCTTTAACTAAACGACTGGAACTTCATAATATTAAACAAGAATTATGTTAAAATTATTGTATCGTTTAACCTATGGATTAACGATCAGCACACTTCTACAAAAAAAGGAAAAAGTCCATTTGCTGGCAACTAGCATTTTTAAGAGCCAACCTCATTAACACTTTTCATTGTATTTTTATAAAAACTTTTAGAGGTAATGTACCAGTAGCTATGCAATTTATACTTCTGAATAATTCTGAATTACTAAGTATGTTTCAAAGATTATATAATTTCAAATTAGATATGAGTATTGATTATAGTAATTTCAAAGATTGAAATATATTTACCGGTACATACCGGTAATCACATTTCATTGCTTTTGTATCGTTTAATAGTTCAGAAGCAAACATGTAATATGCACACCATCCAGAATTCATTAATTGGAATGAGAAGAGTCGTTCATTCATAACTGACTTCGTGATTGGCTAGAATTACAAACATTTTCCTAGTAAAATAAAATAAAATAAAATTACAAGTTTAGTTATCTGAAATTTTAGACTTAAAGGCTAATAATACTTCATTACTTTAAAAAAATTCGCTGTTAGTGAATAATCTCTGAGAACACATAAAACTTTGTTTAAAGAGTTCGCCATAAAGGAGCTATATTCATTTAAAAGCTTGTTGTTAACCCCTTCAGTGGGATACAAATGAAATTTTCTGGTGTGACTTATCCATTACATGCATGATATTTTTATAAGTCGAGCATGACATCTTTCGAATGACACTGAAATATTACGTGCTTTCCATTGAAGGAGTTAATTTGCGACAATTAGATTATATTCCTACCTCGCTTTTTTCTGGTAACTTCAGAAGGAGGACACGTTTGAGGCTCGCAGAATGAAGTTAGTCCATCTGATGAGCACCAACATGTTTTACAGTCCTCCTTGTACTGTGTTCCAGGTGTACATAAGTACCCGGTGGGTGTCACTGCATGTAAATGAAAATCTATTTATGAAAATTAGCTTGCCAATTTTAAGGTATGAAAAGTTGGTGTATATAATTTGTAAAATGCACTGTCTCTTACAAGAAGAATAAACAAGCTTCTCAGAAGTACCTATTCGCTCCTTTTTCTGTAGCAGCAGATTATTCTTCTTTCACTACATAGTGCAAAGATTCAGAAACCCACACTACTTGGCTACCATGGAAAACTTGAAGCCTTATTTTGTGACAGAAATGAATTCGCTAAGAATGACTTAGTGTATCATATGTAACTCTTTAATTTTTATAAAGTGAATTAATTACATGGTTTTTAATTATTTATCTGTAGGAAAATGTTAAATTTAAGAATATACAGGGTGATCCACGAGGAAAGGTAAAACATTTAGGATACGATATCTTAGGCCATTTTGAGTGAAAAAGTTCATATGAACAATGGCGGAGCTAGATGCATTTTATTGGTAAAACATCTCGCCCCAATGTGAATCAGACGTTATCATATGCTGCTGACGTGAGACAAGGTCAAGGTCGCAATGAATGACGTAACATTGGAATCTGCATTGTGAACGATGTAGATAAGAGGAAGAAACTGGGTGGTGGGGCATTACAAATATCCAATCGCCTGCCCTTGTCTGATGTAAAGACACAGAACCCGGAGATAACACAAATAGCCTACACTATCATTAATTCACAGCTGTTCAATCAGCTGCCTACAGTACAGTAGTTATACAGGTACAGTTATTGGAAATATTAAGTTCTGTTTTTCAAGATGCCTTATAAATTTTCTACTACAGAATACGCCGATATTGTGTATATTGGTTTGTGCAATGGAAGTTCCTTGCGTGCCGTCGCTGAATATGAACGACGCTTTCTGAACAGAAGGATACCATATGAAAGAGTACTTACTGTCTATGGGGTTGGATGAAAGACTTGGTATAGCAAAGGAACGGGGAAACGAGAGAGGCGCTATTCGACCTATTTTGGATGCAGCATAAAGAACAGTTACATGCAACTCTCCTGCGCGATGAGCGCGATTCATGTCCGAGCACAACAGTGCATTGAAGCAGAAGGAGGTACATTTGAAAATGTGCGAAAACATCGACCCCGACGTCTAGAATATTAGGTATGTATGCATACATGAATATAAACTTTAAATTTGTCCGTTATATGTCTGTAAATGCGAGTTAGTACAATAGAATCTTAGAAGTTTTTGTGAAATCAAAGAGCCATATCTCCGTAATCGTTCGAAAACGGATCTATATTCATATGAACTTTTTGACTCAGAATGACTTCAGAATTCACATTCTAAATTTTTTACCTTTCCTCGTGAATCACCCTGTATATTAAAATCCCAGTATGAAAAATAGAACATAATAATTGGAGATCGATGTGTGTAACATCTTAACAATAAATTATTACATAAGTACACATTTTTTAATGTCTTGCTTGGTAAGTCTGTTTATTTGGTTACAGCTTCTGGATTGGCATTCCCGCGCCCTTTATTGTCACCATAGATATAATGTTCCTACATTCACAAAACACAAGTTATTTTTTAAACTTCAGACAGCATTCTACGTTTAACTTACTAAGAGCACAGCAGACAATCCCAGTGCTTCTTCGGTGAAGTGCTGGCATTTCCAGATTTTATCTTGCTTCATTCCTCGCCAATTCGAAATTAAACGCAATTTCTAACCCTTCTTCTATGACTGCAAATTATAACCCTGACCCAATGATTCATATTCTGAATTGCCCTTTCACTGCTGAACTTCTCTCCATCTATTCAGTAAATTGTCTCTTATGTAGTTTGAGCATCTTGGGTGGTTTGTTTTCGGAAGCTCTTCCCTCTTCATAATCTCTACTTATGCTATCCCTGTTTCTTGGTATGCAATCAATCTTCTGTCACAGGGATTTTGTTTCCCTTGAAATATCACTTCATCACTAAAAATGACCATGCAGGGACGCAGACATTTTCTGCACATGACCATGCCAGTAACTGGACCTCACAATATGTGATTTCTTCTTGTGGAATTTCATCAAGGACACTGTCACTCAAACATGCTTGACAGGGTTTGGCGAGAATGGGAGCATGGCTTCGAGATCTTCCATGCCACACATGGGGTGTATATCGAATACATCTAAAGTAAATAGGAAACTGCAAATATTCCTGTTTCAAACGGTGGTAATGTCATGTATTTCTGTTTAGTGTTGGTAAAAATATGGTCTTACAAAATCGTCCAATAATTTATATGCACAGTGTATTTATTTGTGTTGTATTGTGTGAGAAATAAGTTTGTGATTGACAGTCAGTGGGCGAACATGCACGTGTGAAGGCTCGGTGGCAGCTTGCTTAATCACAATTCATGATCCAGGGGTGACGTAAGGGAACAAGCATTCAGCATTGTCGGAGTTCATTTTGGATCGTATGCCTGCATTACATGTCCAGTTCCGAGTACAGTGCATTGTATACTCTGTTTTGTTCACAGTTCAACAACGTAATATACATTAATTGACTAAGTTTTACATATACTATCATCCAGTTATCTCAGTAGTTCTCCGAAGGCAGTGAAAAAGAAGAGGATTTAGCATAGATGTTGCACAATTGAATATGGTACCGAAAGTGTGTAAGTAAGAGGAGATGTGATACAAGGCAGCAGGTAATGTCAATCACAACCTTATTTCTCATGCACTGTATGCAACATTTGTCATTAGAAAGGGGATGAAAAGAAAAGATAATTTCTCTGATACTTCTTGTGCGGCGCCGAATTAAAATAATAAAATAGGCAGTTCAGAAATTCGACTCAAAGCACACCAAAAAGAAGCAGCTCAAATACCAAACTGTAAGCACTGCGAAAATTACTTGTCTTGCGGCTTTAGAATTAGTTATTGGTAATGCTTTTGGCTTTGGATAGCCTTTGTTTCTCGTCTTGCATCCCAATAGTAATTTTCTAGCTGAGAATCTTCACGAGCATCAATCTTCTTGATGGCTTGACACTTGAAAAGATGGTACCGGTATTTATTCATTGTTTTCCGATTTCGACATAGTGGGCAATAAGATAATGTTATGGATTTATTAATTTGTCCTACAGAATAATCTCTGTAATGTTGACAATTAATATTTGAAGAGAAAAATTCGCTCCGGCGCAGGGGATCGAACCCAGGTCCTTGGTTCTACGTACCAAGCGCTCTGACCACTGAGCTACGCCGAATTCAATCCACAGCACCAGATCGAACCTTCCTCCTTCAGTGTTTCCCTTTGTGGCCTGACTTCAAGTTAGGCATGTATGTTGACGTATTGTCTAGTGTCAACTGTCATTATACTAGGAGCGCACTCAGTTGAGTGACTTATTTTGGCCGGGATTCCGCAGTTATGATGCACTGCTAGCTATGGGAATATTATGGATTTATTACTTTGTCCTACAGAATAATCTCTGTAATGTTGACATTAATATTTAAGGAGAAAAATTCGTCAACATATATGCCTAGCTTGGAGTCAGGCCACAAAGGGAAACACTGAAGGATGAAGGTTCGATCCGGTGCTGTGGATTGAATTCGGCGTAGCTCAGTGGTCAGAGCGCTTGGTACGTAGAACCAAGGACCCGGTTCGATCCCTGGAGCCGAAGCAAATTTTTCTCCTCAAATATTAATAAGGTAATGGATAAAGTGACATTGTGTGGAGTTGAACTGTCAAACAGTTATGTCCTATGTGGAGACGGAATAAGGTTGCTGATGCTATCTTGGAGAAATCTAGGATTAGATGTTTATTCTTAAAAATTTAACTCCACTGCTTATTTTCAGTTTCGATTCTTTACAGTTCTAATTTTACTTTCATTGTTCTTTATGTTTTTAATTTTGCTGCTTCAAATGATACTGCAAAATAAGTTATTTGCAAAATATTAGTAATTTTTTTGGCAAGAAAGTCAATATGTTCATTGCCAGTTAAGGTGTATGTCATAATGTGATGGGATTAATTTGAGAAGAATTATTTTGCCTAGATTTTGTGTTTTTTTTTTTTAGATTGAATTATTTAATTTATTCTTCAGTTTTGATGTCTTGAAGTTTTAGCTGCTGTTTTGATTGCTGCCTTTGAATCACGTTATAATACCGTACTACCTTATTGAAAGATTTGATGAGAGTAAAAAGTTGAATCAGTGACGTGTTTATGGCTTGCAGTTCTCTCGTTAGATTTTGTTGGGTAGTGATCCATCAGTGTAAATATGGATCCATTCTTCTTGTGCAAATTTTGTAATGATTGTTTCCAGAGCCAGTTTTTCCAGTACTGATAGGTCTGTTTCTTCCTTCAAAATTTTTTGTAGTAATTCAACATTGTTTATTATTCTTATATATCGAGAGGGTAGTGGGTTTTTCTGTTTTTTCTTTCTTTCCTTTTATCTCTCTTTTTTATTTAACCTTATACGAATTATTATATTTCTCCCATAAAGCAGATTTATAACCATATAAATCCATAAAATAAGTAAACGTCAGTTATTAAAAATATATATAAATTACAGTAGCGTGCAAATTAATCCGAACACGACATATTTTTACATTTTCTGTCATTGTTGGCCTCACAGCTGCTCATACCGCTTTAATTGACATCTGTAGTACGTGTAATTCCATTGTTGAAGGTCTGTCATTATTTTTTTATAATATGTGACATTTTGCCTGTCGTTTTGTACTTACAAGCATTTCGGTTGTGTTGAAGACTTAATACTGCAATCCTGTGTACATTCTGTCTTCTTCACCAAATGGATACAACTCCACGAAAACGATCTAAAATTATAATATTAGCAGAGCATTCTTCTATGACACAGAGGCAAATTGCTGCAGAATGTCACATCGGTTTGGCTACTGTTAATTCTATCATAAAACGATACAGGGAGACTGGATCCAGCACACCCTAGAAAAAAGGAAACTGTGGCCGGAAAAGGAAGACTTCACCTGCAGATGATCGTTTAATTGTCAGAAAAAGTAAATTAAATCCTAGACTAACTGCTGTTGACTTAACACGCGAGTTAATGGCTACCACTGGGGCGAATATTCACGTCACAACAGTGCGGCGTAGGCTTTTGGAAGCTGGACGAAGGGCTCGTAAGCCTATTAAGAAGCAACTGCTAACCCCTGTTATGTGCAAAAAACGCTTAATGTGGGCAAAATTACATCAACACTGGACAGTGAATGACTGGAAGAATGTACTTTTTTCCGATGAGTCTCATTTCGAGGTCCACGGCCACCGTGTTTCTTACGTATGGAAAGGATCCGAAAAAGTAACAGCAGCTCATCTCCAACAAGCACCCAAATACCCCCCTAAAGTAATGTTTTGGGGTTGTTTTACACATGAAGGTCCTGGAGCATTAATACCTATCAAGGGAATGATGAATTCTGACAAATATATTCACTTATTGGAAACCAGAATCGTACCCCAGCTGCAAAAATCATTTCCGGATGGCAGAGGTGTGTTCCAACAAGACCTGGCACCATGCCATACATGTCGAAAAACTACAGAATTCTTCAACAAGAAGAATATTCAGGTACTCCCCTGGCCAGGCAACTCCCCCGACATCAACCCCATTGAGAACTTGTGGTCAATTTGCAAAAGAAGAATGCAAAGGAGAAGATGATTTCTGCCCTCATTGGTGTATGGTTTCGCGATGAAGAAATGAATATTTGTGGGAAATTAGTGGAATCCATGCCAAATCGTCTCAGACCTGTTATTAGGAACAAGGGAGGCCACATAGATTACTGAGGTATGTCTTAGATTTTTTTTTTATCCCATTTGAGTGTTTTTGCATAAGTAATTACGTTGTTCGGATTAATTTTTACGCTACTGTATTACTATTGTTTATATCTGTACATGTGCACGCAAATTATGTAAGTTTGTAAAACATCACAATTAAAATAGTATAGCAATATAATTATGTTGATATAGGAAATCAGCAAATATGTAAGTATAGGCACTATATTGGAATCAGTTACAGATTTTTAGTAACCTGCTCGACAGTGTTTATTGATTTGTCTACGATGTTTTTTTGTTATTCATGGCACAGCTACGCAAGTTCTTAATTTTGTTGATAATAGAATGTCATAGAAGAATTATAACACATTCGCTATTTTAAGATGCAATTAAATCATGTATACCGCTTGTTTTTTTTTTTTTTGTAGTTAAAATTAAACGTACCTATAGCCTACAAGTAAATTATTATTAAACATCCTATGCAAAATTATGATACCGGTACGAAAAAAGGCAATTTATAAATAAACTACATGCCTGTAGAGTAAAATTATTTAAAAAAAAAAAAAAAAAAACATACGGAAATAACATAGACCTACGCCTATACTGTATATTTAAAGGTTTCACTGTAAAAACTGAAGAATAATTAAAATTATTACTTTGGTTTGTGTAGTGATATAAACAAACATAAGAGACTCCAGTTAGATAAATTCCACTTATTGCAAAGATGGCTTCGTATCTCAATGTATGATTAAAAAATCTCTCCCGATTCCATATAAAGAAAGCCATATGTACATTGTATACATGTATATCAGAACAACACACCTTCTTCTTCTTCACCAGGCTCGGCACATTCCATATCTGTGCAAGAGATGTCGAGCCCATCTCGAGAACACCAACATGTGTTGCACTCCTTATTAAATACTGCTCCTGGCTCACATATCCAGTTTTCTGAGCCATTTGTTGTGATATTTGTTGCAGCATCTTAACAGCGAGGGAAAAGAGCAGCTCAAATATAAAGCAAATATACAGCATAGAAGCAAAACAATATTTTAATATTACCAATATCATAATAATATATTAATTTAGTAGTTAGCCTATATGTGTGTGTCAAATAATATTGAAGTTCTTGTATTGATTCCTGAGAAACTACTATAAGTTCCTTCAAAATTCATAAAATGTAGGGACATAAAAATTATCTGGTATAATAGGCTACCAGGTAGTTACAATTAAACTGACGGTGTTCAGCGTGGCATAGCATGGACTGTAATGATCGTAGGAGTGTAATATCTCTTAGATATGTGCTAATTAAGCAATGCAATCACTAATTATACCTACTACAACTACTACTACTACTACTACTACTACTACTACTACTACTACTACTACTACTACTACTACTACTACTACTACTACTTACTGGCTTTTAAGGAACCCGGAGGTTCATTGCCGCCCTCATCATAAGCCCGCCATCGGTCCCTATCCTGAGCAAGATTAATCCATTCTCTATCATCATATCCCACCTCTCTCAAATCCATTTTTATATTATCTTCCCATCTACGTCTCGGCCTCCTTAGAGGTCTTTTTCCCTCCGGTCTCCCAACTAACACTCTATATGCATTTCTGGATTAGCCCATACGTGCTACATGCCCTGCCCATCTCAAACGTCTGGAATTAATGTTCCTAATTATGTCAGGTGAAAAATACAATGCGGCAGTTCTGTGTTGTGTAACTTTCTCCATTCTCCTGTAACTTCATCCCTCTCAGCCCCAAATATTTTCCTGAGAACCTTATCCTCAAACACCCTTAACCTATGT
The DNA here is from genome assembly GCA_025594305.2 of Periplaneta americana. NCBI lineage: Eukaryota > Metazoa > Arthropoda > Insecta > Blattodea > Blattidae > Periplaneta > Periplaneta americana. Next base: position 23,750,337 of record JAJSOF020000011.1, on the reverse strand, counting down.
TCCTCTCTCAACGTGAGAGTCCAAGTTTCACAACCATAAAGAACAACCGGTAATATAATTGTTTTATAAATTCTAACTTTCAGATTTTTTGACAGTAGACTGGATGATAAAAGCTTCTCAACCGAATAATAACAGGCATTTCCCATATTTATTCTGTGTTTAATTTCCTCCCGAGTATCATTTATATTTGTTACTGTTGCTCCAAGATATTTGAACGTCTCCACCTCTTCGAAAGATAAATTTCCAATTTTTATATTGCCATTTCGCACAATATTTCCGTCACGAAACATAATCATATACTTTGTCTTTTCAGGATTTACTTCCAAACCTATTTCTTTACTTGCTTCCAGTAAAATCCTCGTGTTTTCCCTAATCATTTGTGGATTTTCTCCTAATATATTCACGTCATTCGCATAAACAAGCAGCTGATGTAACCCGTTCAATTCCAAACCCTCTCTGTTATCCTGGACTTTCCTAATGGCATACTCTAGAGCAAAGTTAAAAAGTAAAGGTGATAGTGCATCTCCCTGCTTTAGCCCACAGTGAATTGGAAATGCATCTGACAGAAACTGACCTATACGGACTCTGCTGTACGTTTCACTGAGACACATTTTAATTAATCGAACTAGTCACTAATTATACCTACCAAAAATAATTAGTTCCAAGTATTGTCACCAAGTGAAAATATGGCACTATAAGCAGACAGAACGTGGTATGAGCACAGGAAAAAGGCAGGAAAGATCAAACACATGAACACCTTGCGGGCCTGTTAGATGTACAGTGACATCTGCAGTTATAGAGACCTGCTTGTGCAACACGTGACTCCAGCTTTGCAAGAACGCAACTGTGACCACACCATTATTTTCATGCAAGATGGGGCAACACCACATGTCGCTTGCCAGGTGAAAGATTAGCTGCGAGAAACTTTCATTAAGAATGCATCATCTCTAGGCAATTTCCTTCAAGATCCCCCGACCTAAATCCATGTGACTTCTGGTTGTGGAGATATTTGAAAGATCGTGTCTGTCAGGGATATATCCAGTCTCTCCCTGATCTAAAGGCTAGCACATGACATGTCGCTCTGATTTCACCAAATTTGCTCTGAGTAACTGTTGACCATACTGTGTTATGGATGCAACTTGTTGCTGAGTTAGGAGGCCATATTGAAGTGTTTGTAACCATAGTTCCTAATAAACGTACCAGAACCACCGTTATCTTGTGCTTGATCTTTCCTGCCTTTTTCCTGCGCTCACACCATGTTCTGACTGCTTACAGCGTCATATTTTCATCCAGTGGCAAGATTTGGAACTAATTATTTTTCTTTGACAATTCGCGAGTGCATTGCTTAATTAGCATATCTACGGGGTTTCACACTCCTAAGATCATTACAGTCCTTGCTGTGCCACGCTGAACACTGTCAGTTTAATTATAACCACCTGGTACAATTCATTTTAAACTGAAATGTTTTCATTGAAAGTTGGAAAAGATAAAGAAAACTGTTATTACTGTACATTTTATTGCATATGTTGACATCATTATTGAGTGGAAGTTTATGTTTGACCTGTAGAACTTATAAAAATGAACTTCCTTTTTAAAATATGTATTAAAGTACATGTTTAATTACTTTCTTTTTGTATGTTTCAGTTCTACAGACAAGACCTTCACGCTGTATTTCATGCACTTTGAATTTAAAAAGCGAGAGGAAAAGTTCTAGTGATACAGAAACATAAGATACTATTTCTTGGTACGTATTCATTTCATTAATATTGTGAATATAATTTATTGAACCCATCAGCTAATTTTGTTTTTTAATGGAATGTAGCATAGTAATCTGTAAATCAAATTATATAAAACGTTGCTAAAACAAACAGTTTAAGTTCATTGATTAATAAATTCACTTGTACCATTGAGGTGATACCTTTGTATAGAATATGTAATGCAAAAGAAGATGGTATTTTATACCTTAAATAAATCACGTAGAAAATTTAAAGATATAAAAAAAAATTAAGAAACTGTGGATATACAGTATTTAATTAATGCATTATGAACTGTTTTACGTTCAAATGTTGTAAGTGCAATGCCAGTAATTGTGTAAGTCTCCTATGAGATGTCTAGAATGATACACATTTCATGGTATGAAAATCTCTGGAATTGGCTATGCTACTTGGAACCAGACAAGGCACATGAAGAAAAGAAGAATTAAATGAAATTTTGAAAGACTATCATACCTCTTTTGTCGACCGTTACTACTTTTTCAAGTGCATCATTCTCACACGCCATCTTGGTGCAAGTAACTCCTTCTGGAGCACATAAACAGGTGTTGCAGTCTTCTTTCCAAGAGGTTCCTAGTTTGCAGCTGTCTGCCCACAAAAATATATGTTTTTGAGCATTAAACTATTTATTGCTTAAAACTATTTATTCCTACATTTTTTTCCAAGTTAAGATGGATCAAAGGTAGTAGGCCTACTTATGAAATGTTTGTATAGATTTATTACAAAATCCCGCTTGGAAAAGAAACCTTGCCTAGAAGTTCGAAGCTAAGCACTAGCTGTCTTGGATTTTTGTATCTTATTACATATGTTTGATCTTAAAGAAGGTCATTCAAGTAGATCTAGCTGTTTGTAACGATTCCAACAATAAGGATACCCATATCGATATCTTACTTACTTACTTACTGGCTTTTAAGGAACCTGGAGGTTCATTGTCGCCCTCACATAAGCCCGCCATTGGTCCCTATCCTGAGCAAAATTAATCCATTCTCTATCATCATATCCCACCTCCCTCAAATCCATTTTAATATTATCTTCCCATCTACGTCTCGGCCTCCCAAAAGGTCTTTTTCCCTCCGGCCTCCCAACTAACACACTATATGCATTTCTGGATTCGCCCATACGTGCTACATGCCCTGCCCATCTCAAACGTCTGGAATTAATGTTCCTAATTATGTCAGGTGAAGAATACAATGCGTGCAGTTCTGTGTTGTGTAACTTTCTCCATTCTCCTGTAACTTCATCCTTCTTAGCCCCAAATATTTTCCTAAGAACCTTATTCTCAAACATCCGTAATCTTTGTTCCTCTCTCAAAGTGAGAGTCCAAGTTTCACAACCATACAGAACAACCGGTAATATGACTGTTTTATAAATTCTAACTTTCAGATTTTTTGACAGCAGACTGGATGATAGAAGTTTCTCAACCGAATAATAACAGGCATTTCCCATATTTATTCTGTGTTTAATTTCCTCCCGAGTATCATTTATATTTGTTACTGTTGCTCCCAGATATTTGAACTTCTCCACCTCTTCAAAAGATAAATTTTCAATTTTTATATTTTCATTTCGTACAATATTCTGGTCACGAGACATAATCATATACTTTGTGTTTTCGGGATTTACTTCCAAACCTATCTCTTTACTTGCTTCCAGTAAAATTCCCGTGTTTTCCCTAATCGTTTGTGGATTTTCTCCTAACATATTCACGTCATCCGCATAGACAAGCAGCTGATGTAACCCGTTCAATTCCAAACCCTCTTTGGCATACTCCCTAATGGCATACTCTAGAGCAAAGTTAAAAAGTAAAGGTGATAGTGCATCTGCTTGCTTTAGCCCACAGTGAATTGGAAACGCATCTGACAGAAACTGACCCATACGGACTCTGCTGTACGTTTCACTGAGACACATTTTAATTAATCGAACTAGTTTCTTGGGAGTACCAAATTCAATAAGAATATCATATAAAACTTCTCTCTTAACCGAGTCATATGCCTTCTTGAAATCTATGAATAACTGATGCACTGTACCCTTATACTCCCATTTTTTCTCCATTATCTGTCGAATACAAAATATCTGGTCAATAGTTGAAACCATATTGATGATCCCCAATATCGATATCACACTATTTTTTTTTTTGTTCACCTGAAGAGTCAATGTTAGAGACGTTGTGAATTCCTTAGTCATTACCAGCAATGGAAAGTCTAGTTTACACTTCTGTTTTACATATTTTTGTTCGAGCTATTTTAATGTTTTAAATTTTGACACATATTTTAATAAACATCTGTAATGTGCCTAGGCAAAAAAGAAGTGTAAACTAGACTTTTTCCATTGCTGGTAATGACTAAGGAATTCACAACGTCTCTAACATTGACTTCCGATGCTGATATGCGAAGGGCTTGGTACCCTGGGCCCCTGGGGCTTATCAAGTACTCGTTTGAAGATGGGACCTGTCTTTGTCAGGACTTAGTATTGGATTCATCTGGACCACCTGTCAGACTTGGGAAATCATCGTATATTGGGGCCCACAGTGGTTCTGGCTGATATGTAGGCCTACATTTATTATCAGGCAGTACATCTCACTTGACGATATGTGTCAGAGGAAGAACAGTTTATTGTTGCATACATCTCAAGTCTGATTTGGGTTTTGCTCTGTTTTATGGGTTCACAAAGGCTACTATAAATCATCTTTAACTTCATAGTTTCCTTTACCATTGCATAGGGATTTACCATATTTAATCTTTTTCGGAGCTTTCTGATAGTGATACAATGTACATGTGTTCGAAACTTAGAAATAGACAAATTGTCAGGCCATATTTTCGGAACAGAAACAGAAATGGGCGGTAAGTTGTCATTAGTGATACCCCTTCGACAAATATGAAATACTGCGACTGGTACGTCTTTCATTGATTAGTGAGTGTGCGACAGCAAAAAGTCACACTTATTTCACTTTCAAGAATATACAAATGCCCTTTGTTGTCTTCAGAGAAAGAAATGATCATGGAGATAATTGGCAAAGTGTGAATCATGTTGCAGATGACTCTAAGAATTACCATGCATATATACCATACACTGCACTGTAGTTAATAATGTAGGCCTAACATTGAAATATTTATATACATATCAATTAATATAAAATTTCATCCTTTTGTCATACTAACACAAAAACTACGAAAGGTTGTTACTGGTACTTCATTTAACCCCAAAAATATATTGAATAAAGTGCACTTCCTTAACCCTTAGAAGCAGGAAGACTTATGTCACTATTGCACGCAAATGTCTAACTCTTAACCAGGAGTTCGTATATCTGCATAACCGAGTAAATTCGTGTTGGGTTCGTCAGCATATCGTGCCTAAGGTCATGGATTCTCGTCCTTGTCACTACGGTCAATTGAACCTGTGGTAAAGGATGGGAGGGCCCATGTAAAACATTCGGTGTAATGGTACGCATGGAAGCTGACAGAGTTTCAGTTGACTGCAGTTGAAATGATTTTGCTCCTTTTTTAAGAGAAAAAAAAAAACACATTACAAAAAAATTTTTTTGTTGTTTTAGTCAAGTGCAGTGTCCTTAATGTTATATAAAATTAAAGAATATCAACGTATTTTATATATAACATACAATTTATAACATATTATATCACGTCATGACCATAATACTAGCTGGCCACTATAATGGACGCACGGCTCCTAAAGGTTAATAGTTTGCTTCAACGAGTATATTATTACAATTAAAAGAGAATGATTGCCAACCCTCCACTTATGACTGGAACCTTTGTTTTGCAAATTCTTTGAAATGGACAAACAAGTCGCAGTTTAAACGTCAACAAATTCGACTCACTGCCTAGCAGTGACCTGTAATATAGAATCTGATTAGCTGGATGTGGCGTGTTAAAATGTTGTTGAATCTCAATCATTTTGATTTCATTAACACTGTGCCATTGTTAAGAACCTCAACAATACTCAATGCAGAATCAAACATATCAAAGGCATGTCGCAAGAGTATTATAAATTAGCCAGAGATTATATGAATGCTACAAATTTAATTAAAAGCAATGACGACAGTGCCTTTGTCAGTATTTTTAACAATTTAATTCACATTTAATTGAAGAATATAGTGAAATATCATATCTAATTAAAACGAACCATACATTTCTTACGAGATGGAATGAAAAGGTTCCTGAAATTCATGAACCGGAATACCATTCTCGTTCAGTGTTGCCATACCTACTGATTTAGCAGGAGATTTCATGCTTTTTCATTGAATCTACTACTCTACTGATTTTTTTGTCAAAAGTCCGAATTTCTCCTGCCTTTCTGGCATGCTGCAGTCACCTAGTTTTATGCCCGGATTTTCAACTCATTACTTTAGTACAGTACACATATATTGTCACTATGTCTTATTTTTGCATCTTATACACAAGTCATGCAACGTAAGCATGTGATAACAGTCGTTGATTTGCAAAAGGGGACAAGTCGAAAATGAAGTGTTGGAAAATCGCAAAAACTATAAGTTAAATTAAAATGTTCGTATATTTTTTTTTCTAATTAGATCATTATGGATACATACAAAAATTCAGGATCCATGAACATTTTAATATTTTAAATCTGTTATTTTTTTTTGCGATTTTCCAACACTTCGTTATTTTGGACATGTCCCCTTTTGCAAATCGACGACAGAATTAAGTTATTTCATTATTGTTTTGGGGACCCGGGGAACAGAGGAAGAACGAAACTTATTCATTAGTGAAGTTTGTTTCTGATTGTGTGCACTTGTAGTAACAGTGAGAGAGTGAAGTGTAGGTAATGGCATTTTTGTGTTACATATCTTGCACAGTGATCTTTTAAAATGAGTGAAAGTGTCCCAGCAAGAAAGAAAAGTAAATACTTCTAGAATTTTATAAATCAGAGTGGGAAAATGATGAACAGTTTAAAGGATAGTTATGTAAAAGCAAAAAAGAGGATAATTTTTCGTCTGTTATAGTCGCAGCTAGTGCAATACTGTATTTAAATACCTTTAAAATAAATCTTGTTGTATCGAAAATATTTTGTGAATACACGAAAAATTCCTGTTTAATACATTAATGCGAAACATTGTCAATAAGACATTACTGTGTAAAAACAAAATTCATGACTAAGTTACATATGCTGAGTAGAGATGACAGTAATTATATTTAGCAAAATTGTTCAATTTCTTTGGTTACGGATGTGCTATATTGTAATACAATAGTATCATCTTTCTTACAGTACACTGTTTTGTAATTAATATTATAATACAAAGAGAAAATTAATTTTTAATTAATCTACTGTAATCTCCTGTTTTTTTTCGAGGATTTTCACCTGATTTTCGTGAGTAGGTCGTGGCAACACTGTTCTCGTCCACTACAGTCCATTTTGAGCCCTGCACAAAACTATTGATACCAGTACCGGTATTAATCCAGACATGGCTCTGTTATTGTAGAATTTCATGTCAAATGCACATGAAGAACTTACTGCGACATTACATATGAGATACATGAAAGTATCGAACAGAAATTAAATAATTTTAATTATACCTGAGAAGCAAACCAATATTAGAGACTAACAAGCAAACATTCTGATAGGGGCAGATAAAAAAGTTAAATTTTTTCTTCCATCATGTTAATAATGTCAAAAGAAGTGCTTATACAAATTTTGGCCACTCGACTGCAATTACGAGGCCGTCCAGAAAGTGATTTTCCCTGGGGCCGTTTACAGAAAAAAAGCTCAATAGCATGGAAAGATTTATTGAAACAGATACAGCAATTGTTGTGCTATTTGTCAATATATCCCCCACTGGAATTGAGACATTTGTCATACTATGAGACCAATTTTTGTATTCTTGTGTCATAGACATCAGCTGCTTGGGATCAGAGCCAGCATTTGACAGCTGTCTGCACCTCTCTGTTGATCCCGTGATATGACAGATGTCTCAATTTCGGTGGGGAATATGTTGAAAAACAGCTCAACAATTTTATTGCTGTGTCTGTTCTAATGAATTTTTCCAATGAAATAGTGTTTTCTTTCTGTTAACAGCCCGTGGTGAACTTATTTTTTTTACGGCCCTCATAATTGCGGTCGAGTGGTCAAAATTTGTATAAGCACTTCTTTTGACATTATTAACATGGTGAAAGAAAAAAAAAACTTTTTTTATCTGCCCCCATCAGAATGTTTGCTTGTAAGACATAGAGAGAAACACAGGTGGAGTTTTATATGATCATGCCAATACTAACCTTAATATTTATAGAAGTGGTGAAACATGGACTTAAAAAAATATAGGCCTCCGAAATTATATTCTTAATGGTGGTAAAGGAATGTAGCTTGAGAGACCACCTCAGAAACTTTACCATATATGTTCTATCTCAGATAAGTGTTAGGACCTACTATTGTGATAGTAGGGAACATCTATTTCAGAGTAATAGGAAACGTGTGTTGTAGTTTATTTCTTTAACAACAGAAAACGCTTATTGTACGGTATCTTATTAGCATTTAATGTTGTAATAAGTAATTCCTAAATATATGAATATATTCATGTAATTTATAGAGATATGTGGTTACGAAGTCCTGTTCTATTTCTTATTAGGCCTAATGTATAATACGGCACATATTTCTTATTACCGAGTTGTTTATATTCATGTTTGGATATAGTTTTTAACCCTTTTAATTCCACGAGGCCAATGTATCAGCCTGTTTTTGTTATGCACATTGTGTCATCACAAATTTTACGTGCTTGTAAATCCCCTTTTCAATCATGTGATGTCAGCACAAGTCATACCGGTACCATCTTATGAAGAGAAGTCATTTTCTTCTGAAAGAGGTCGATTTATCACTAGTGACCAAACTACGATTTTATATCAATAGTTTTTTTTTCCATTGCATAGATGTCATATGTTACAAGTGTAAAAAGAGAGCGTATTATCTGTGTAAAATTCATGTAGCCTATTTGCCAAATTATATGATGAAACACTATCAAAATTTGTAATGTTGTTTAACAAGAAAGTGCGCTTTAATATGAGTGTTCTGTACATATTTTCAAGACTGAGATTTAGCATGTGCAAAATAATGACAAATTTTAAAATTATATTTTGAAGAATATTAGTAATCTGAAACAAGATTTTTTTATAACTATGAAGTGTAAAATATAGAGTGTGTACGAATGTATTTTTACGGACATAACCTTCAACAAGAAAACATTTACACCTTTATCACAAGAACTGTGATGAGAATATACACATGAAATAAATTGTAAAAGTACAGTACATATAAATTTACATCTCTTATGAACTCCAAACACATACAGTGCAACATGCATATGCTAAGCAATGTCAATTTAAATTACATGTTCTTAAAGTGATATTATAATATGAAATGTATGAGATATATACACATATAGAGTGGCCTATGTAACATATTACAAGCCAGTAGGTCTTAAATGGATAGTAAAATTAAATGCTATTTTTTTCCAAACTTTATAACAGGATGAGATCTTCTACAAATTGACATTGAAAACATTTCACTATGTCCACTTCATGAGACATTGGGGTAACTTTAGAATTGCAAGCAGAATAATGGTATAATTTTAGGATATTCTGATTTTTCTAAAAAAAATTAAGTAACATCTACTAAAATATTTTTCTTAATAATACAGCAGAATCTTAACTAAAGTCCTGCGTTTGATTACCCAAAACCTTCAAGCAACCAGTCCACACCTGTTGAATAACGGTCAGCACGTCTGGCCACGAAACCAAGTGGCCCGGGTTCAAATCCCGATCAGGGCAAGTTACCTGGTTGAGGTTTTTTCCGGGATTTTCCCTCAACCCAATTCGAGCAAATGCTGGGTAACTTTCTGTGCTGAACCCTGGACTCATTTCACCGTCATTATCACCTTCATCTCATTTAGACGATAAATAACCTGAGATGTTGATATAGCGTCGTAAAATAACCTAATAAAATAAATTCAAGCAACCCGCAATAGTGTAGGTATGTATGAAGTACAGATCGGCAGCATCCCACTCTACTTACACAGTTCAGGTCTGCTGTTCTAGGAACATTCGTAAACAAAACAAAGCTAGGTTCTTGGAAATGAGTGCTTCAATGGAAGAATTTGGTAGCCAGCACATTATTAAGAAAGAAGAAAATGTATTTTATCAGAAATAAGGGAAAAATATTTCATTTGAAACACTTAAAATGTTTACAGTCATTGATTGTAATGTGTAGGGGAAAGTAAAAAAAAAAAAACGGAAAAATGTAATTTTTTGCTCATTTCTATAAAATTATTTTTAAAACTCCCTATTCATTTTTTAAGATTCTGTCCAACCTATGTTGAATGTCCTCGTCATCACCACCTGGTGTCTTCTATCGGGCTCTATTGAATTAAAAACGATTGTACTGTAGTATGTATTAGGTATTATTTATTCTTGACTCTCTTTGGAAGTTAATTTATTATTAATAGGATTTAAACACTGTGTCATCGCACATTTTTTCTATTTAGAGCATTCGAGGCCTAGGGGTTCATTTCACTTTCCTTCCTCCTTTTCCTACTTTTCTGTTCCTAGTGCTGACCTGCTATGGCACTAAAATCGTTCTCCAGTGGCTTAAGGAGGGAAAGCTGGTGATCAACAAGATCTCCCAGCTAGGTCCAATGGACCCATCGACCAACAGCAGGTGTGGTCCTCCAGACATTCTGGGGGTTGTGTGTGAATGAAGTAGCCACCAAAACGTTAAAATATGGTGTTCACTTAAATCGGCTACAACTTGCCATTTTCAAAGCCTATAGATCAGGCTGCAGTATGATATTATTTTTCCAGGCTATCTCAAACAGCAGAAATAACTAAAATTCTCTCTCAATTAATATCACTCAATAAAAGAATTGTATTCCAATGGATACCATCCCATTGTGGAACCCTGGGAAACGAGAATGTGGATGCATTAGCAAAGGAGGGCAGCACTGCTGCTTACAGACCTGTTACTAAATCTACATATTACTCTGTGAAAAGACTTATTAACTCTACATACTTAGACTTCAACAAACAAAATTTGATAACACAATCTCAAGAGAAAAAATGGAACTCTCTGCATCATAATCCACAGTTAACTCCCGATTTACCACGAAACTCGTCTGTAGCTGCATTTAGATTGGCAACAGGCCATGATTGTTTGGCCAAACACCTGCATAGAATTGGAATATGTCAGTCCCCTAACTGCCCATTGCGCAACTCAAACCAAGAAATGGATTCGGAACACCTCAAAATCTGTGCTTCAGTGGCTGACCATGATAATATCTTTGAAAAATATTGGAGTGCAAGAGGTCAAATGACTTTATTGTCAAACACCTGGCATTAGAAAACAACAACATTTTTCCAGGCTTTATCAATAATTAAAACGAAATTTCGTAATCTAGCAACAATGTAACAAAGTTAGAAGTTTAGACCATATATAATTAGTTGAAATACAGCACATAAAATCAGTTGTATTGCAAATTCAGTTATTAATTCAAATGTTTAGTAACATTAAGGTGTGCAGTGTCACCATCTGTCCTGGATTCCTCATTAGAGAATTTTACAACCCTGGATCATTGTGTTATAATTTTCATCTAGACGACATAAGCCTACTTTTGATTATCTTGACTCTCGATTGTAAACTCTAAGGAGTATTTGGGATCAGTTTGTTTTATCTTTAGTGGTATATGTAATAGAATATTTTATATTTTAGTGCGATAATTTTACACTTGTATTTTGACAATGTCAATAGCTTTTGCTATAACGACAGCTAATAAATATTATACTATATATTACTTTAAAACAGATTGCTATAAGAATGTTTTCGTTACCTAATCTGCAGCAGGGGAGGCTGGTACATAAAAGGTTCTAGTTATTCAGTTGTCATTATTTTCAAATTTTCTTCTTAAAGAAGGTACCGGTAATAAGTGTTAAAATATTAATGGAGGTTATTTTGAGTAAGCCTACTTAATAATGTGGTGAAAAGTAATATCTTTGAATTGTTATTTATTTGGTATGGCTTCAAAATTTCAAATTCTCATTACTTTTTAGGTTTTACTGTATTCTAGATAAAAATATTTCAGATAAAATTTGCGTAACTATGTGAGAAGATTCAGAATATTAAACAATTATACCACAGTCTCAGGGGTGTATTTTGCGGGCTACCGGGGCTACCGGCGGTAGCCCAAGGAAATTACAAAAGAAAAAGTTTATAATATAACATAATGTAATAATTTTGTATTATTAGTTTTACCATAGTAATTAAAATTAAAGTAATTGTTAGATATATTTTGTGTAATAATAGGGTCAGCGGTAGCCCAAACCCTTTAACCAGTATACGCCACTGCACAGTCTAGTATATACAGTCACAAAGCTCAATATGTATGAAATATGCATCCATAGATAGTTGCTAACCACTAGGATCGCTGCTATCGCCTCATTACAGATAATGCAAAACAGTACCTGCACAGTCTATTGTTCCTAGTACCCTCATAAACTCAAGCTTCGTGACTGTATATATACTAGACTGTGATTATACTATACTAATTCCATTGACTCCGCAGTGCTTCATGAAGGGGACATATTGAAAAGTTGTTAATGCCATTTTCTGGAAGGACCTCCTTCCTGTTGTAAAGATTGAAAGAATTATCATTTAGCTTATTGATTCACTTAAGAGATATTGGCTTGTAACATTTTATACAGGCCACTCTGTGTATGAAGATTGGTTATTGTGTAACCAAGATACTTCATGTACCAGTACTTGTAGGATACCAGCTGAGCTGAGGTACCAGTATATGATGCAAAGGTCAGGACTGAGTGGAGGAATTGTGAGAGGTATTAATAATTTCATACATATTTACAAGAAATAGATTAGATTTATGAATTTAGTGAGGTTATTATAAAGGAGTGCATTTCATTGTTAATTTTTTATTTATTTCATTACTACAATATACATTTCTAGTAATCGTTTTAAATCACTGTTACATTGAATTTTAATTTCTTACTATTTTATTTAACATTTTATAAAAGAAATTAATAGAGTGATACTACAAATATTTATGCAACTATAGTGTTAATTGCTGCGATGAGCAGTGCTCATTTTATGAAATGTTCTCCAGAATTATTGTCTTATATTTAGAGAATATGTCCTATTTTGTTGTTTCCTTGTTTTTTTAGAGGTAACAGCATAATAGGATTATATTCCTGTAATTTATATTGTATCTGTTCATGCATTCTGACCTCAGGAAATGAGGTTCATGCACAATGCTAATGTAAGCGTAATATACAAGGAAAAGCCTAGTAAAACACAACATATTAACTGTACGTAAAACATAAAACATGAAGCTTGATTTGGATGATAGCAGACTGAATTGTAGTGTAGCTACACTTTGTAAAGTCAAATCTGTGTCAGAAACATCTATAGACTATTATTTGAGTCCCTATATAAATCAGTAAATATTTGATCATTTCTTTTTTCACGGAAAAATATTCTGGCCTAGTAATAAGTATACTTAATAAAGTTAATACTAGTATAATATTAATATGAATAATGTGTAAATTTATGAATATGTGTTGCGACATTAATATTAATAATATGCTGCAAGATATAAATATACCCTACATTTCTTATACAATATTTGAATAACTAATGGTTGTTTGAATTTGTGTCACATGTGGCTTTATATATCTTAATCATGCATTCTTTTTTGTGACTGTGTGAAATACATTGCACATCATCTTATGAACATGCAGTGCCTCCTATAATTGAAGGCTTGAAGCTGTTGGTCTAACAGTTTTAGCCAAAGATGTTCAATTGGGTACTTCGGTATTACTTTTGAATTATTATATTAAATTTAAAATAATTATTGCTTTCTTAATTGCCTGTCACCAGAGGAGATTGCCTTAGTAGTTTATGTGTTCTGTTATAAAATATTTGTTCTGATCGTAAAGCCCTTAAATTTAAAGACAAATCCTGTTTTTTTTTAATTCCATGCAAGCATTTTGTAACACCTGGTACATGAGAACAACGTCATTAATCGCAATGGATGAAATAGTGATAAACTGGCTCTAAAAAATCTAAATCACGTACAGAGGAATTCCTTATTACATAATATAAAATATAATGCTAAAACACACGATGCTTGGAAAGAATAGATAAGCCTGAGTAGGTGATTTGTGTGCAGTCAGCCCATATAAGACAACTGGAAGGACATTTCTTTCTTTTCGTATTTGTTTCTCTATTCATCTAGGTCAGGCCTGCAGAACTGTAGCTCTTGAGAGCGACTCCTTTCCTCCTCTCTTTTACCCCACCCACCTTTTCTACCTGTGCGGTCACGGCGTTCTAGTTACGCTCGGCTGCATCAACATTCATTCTTGGGGTGGAAGTCGATCATCCCCAATAGAAGTGGAGTGAGGCTGACGTCATAGTTCCCCTACTTTGCGAGTTCTGCAGGCCTGATCTAGGTTAATGTGCTTGGATTTCTACAGTAACTTCAATGGGATGTAGTGGTACCAGTACATAGTTCTTTCTCAGGCTAGGAAAGAGTACCGATACCTAATTTAGTTGTACTGGTAACAATTAATTTTATTCTCATGCCATTTGTTACTAATGTTATTTCGTTATGATTGAAGAAAGATAAAACTCCAAGCAACATTAACAAAAAAAAAAAAAAACAATGCTCTATGAATTTGAAATAAAAATAGTAATGACTTTTGCATTTGTCAAGTAATCTATAGACGAAATGTGGTTTCCCACTTTTAATGATTATGTGATAGGTTCAGTGTACGGAATGGTGCAGAGTGCTCCATGCTGAGAAAAGGTGTTATTTACAGCATATCTACTGTTGTGGAGCAGGATTAGAAGCAGATGTACCTCGTTTTGTAATAGATTTCGGTAAACACAACTTCAGAGTACAGGCTGCAGATTTTCCATCAGATGAACACACGCATCTGTTGCAGTCTTGCATGAAGGTACTTCCAGGTACACAGGTTTCAGTTTCTGCAACAAGAAACAATCATACTAACTGATAATCTACCTATAATTTCTATGCACTAATAATTCATATTCGAAATTAATTTTATTGTCATGTACTCCTGTAGGTATAGTCTAATGAAAATGTATCAGTGAGCAAAATCGGACATAATAATATTGTAATGAATTATCATGTACAGAAGTAGAGATTTTAGGCTTTTGAGTTAACATCATCTGGAGTGACATTGGATGCTAGAGTGAATTCAGACATTTTTGTGTGCTTTTATTTCTTCTTCTTCCCTTCAAGTATTAGGCCATATGGCCTGTTACGATCTCACAGTTGAATTTTCAATCCATTGCTTCTTTGGACGACCAAGAGATTTCTTCCCGTTTGGACGATAGTGGAGCATGACTTTTGGGATTATATCTCTATGCATGCGATACAGATGATTTATCCAGTTGTTCCGATAATGTTTAATTACAGGTTGTAGTTGTAATTCTTCCATTGCATCTTCATTGCGTTTGTGATCCCATTTTGTATATCCCGCTATATATCTCATAAATTTCATTTCATTGGCCGTTATTCTGCTTTCGTCTTTCTTCCTCAAAGTCCATGCCTCACTGCAGTAACAAAGTACAGGTCTCGCCAAGGTCTTGTATAGGCGAATTCTAGTATGCCTTTGTACTAGGGAAGGTTTCATAATGTTATTAATTATTCCCATTGTTTTGGTGTATTTAGAAATTTTCTGTGAAATGTCTACTTCATCGAAAAAAGATCATGTCTATCCGAGATATGTAAAATAATTTACTCTTTATAATATTTTTCAATCTAAACATATTTTGCAAGGCACAGGGTATTTTCCGCAGAAGGCCATAATTTTAGTTTTTTCTTTATTGATATTCATATCATAATATTTAATTCCAATTTTGTTAAAATTAAAAATTGAACGTTGTAATTTATCTTCTGAGGATGCCACCAGAGCTAAATCGTCTGCAAAAAGTAATGAATCTAGTTGTAAATGTCTATTGAGTTGTATATATCCTTGAGGTAATTGTTTCCATTCTCGAATTATATGATTCATATATATATACAATAAATAGCAACGATGAAAGGACGCAACCTTGTCTTACTCCTGTATTTATTTCTGTCCATTGCGATAATTTATTGTCACACCTTACTGCAATTAGATTTGTTTTATAGATATTATATTATATGTTTGCTATAAGTTGTTGTGGAACATGTCTGTGGCTAATACATTTAATAATAATTTATTTGTGTGTACTTTTATTTAAACCGCTAGCCATACCTGTGCGCTCCGCTGCACCCGTTAGAAATAAATATAAAGTAATTACATTATTAAAATAGGACATTTGATCCAGGGAACATTCATGTTTGATAGAAGAATATGTTACTTAATTTAAATTGTATTTAAAAAATTAAAATGCGATCATTTTGATCCAGAGACCACTTATTTGGTGCAATGACAATTCCTTTAACATGTTTCCTAATTGTTATTACATGCAACCATAGTTTAATGAAGATTGACATATCATTTAGATTTAATGTGTAAACTTTATATTACTTGCTATATGTTTCCATTGAATTATGGTAATAACTTAATTTTAACCCACGTTTTCTACGTCTTCAGTAAATGGCGCTTGGCCCACTATGGTTCTGAACCCTTCAAATAACTTAAATAGTGATACAGCATATATAGTGATATGTAATTATATTTCTTTCTTTCGAAAATGTAAGAATTCACGATCTCCTATGTACCATTGCCATGGAATGAATAAATGTGTTTTTTCTTCCTACTCAAAAATGTTATATTTTGCACATAGGAGTTACTGCAGGAACAACAATGCTATAATCTGAAGCGGCGGTGAAAATGTATTATATTGTTATTTTAAAAGTCTTGTATATCCTTAAATATCAGTCCTATAAAATTTTGCATAGAATAAAGTTTATCGAAAATAATTTTTAAAGAAACTTTTGTTATGTAACATTTTTCATAAAAATCAATAATAAGCGAGATATTTCGATTTATTTAATTCAGGCCCCCTTATAACTCCCCTTTTAAATAAAGTATTTTGAATGCCATATAGTCTAAAATCTATGTTACAACAAACTTAATTTATATTCCAATTTTCATTGAAATCCGTTCAGCAATTATCGCGTGAAAAGGCAACAAACATCCAGACAGACAGACAGACATACATACAAACAAAAATTTCAAAAAAGCGATTTTCGGTTTCAGGATGGTTAATTATACATGTTAACACCAATTACTTTTGGAAAATCGAAAATTACCAGAAAAATTTTGGCTACAGATTTATTATTTGGGTGTGGCTCAGTTACCTTGTATTTATACAATAATTTGTAATATGTAGACTATTTGACTAGGAGATTTGTAATCAATTTATAATTTTGAAGAATATTCATTTACGAGCATTACAATAGTATTGTAAAATCTTTGTTATTGTATGTAATTTTTGCTTGCAACAAAAAATCTTGCAATCTTGTAAAAAAAAAAAAAAAGCTTATAATATCATCATAGTACAGGTATACCATCATCTGCTCAAATGCTCGAGTTGTAGAATCTATGTATACCTATTAAGCTGGTTCAATTATGAATGGATAACTCAAAAACTGGTTTCTGCACTCAGTCATTCTATATGGATTTTAAAATGTGTTTTGTCATTTAAAAATTACACGTTTTATGTGAATTACAAGTTGATTACCTCGTTTCTTTCTCCCGAAACAGGCTTTCAGAGTACAGGCAGCATTCATACCATCTCTAGAACATCTGCAGGTGTTGCAATCTCTTTGGAATACCGACCCTGGTACACATCTTTGTGCTGCTGAGAAAAATTAATGATTATACTTCATTTTCAAAAAATAAAAAAATCAGTGTTACTAAGAAATCACATGTTTGTGTAAAATTATAATTGTAAATGTACTCTACGAAGAGAAGGAACACGAGAAGACACTGATAATAATAGTGATAGTAGTAATGGTAGCAGTAGCGGTTCCTCGGGGGAGGGAAGGGAGGAACGTCCTCCTCAGTTTTTTCTTCTTTTGAAAGTAAATACCAAATAAAATATATGTGCCTTGAAATTCGAGGAAGATTCGATAATTTTTAAGTTCACAGCTATAAGAAAACCTCGGTTGATCAAGTTTTAAACGATGCGTGCTCATGTGCTGCTAGAAACTGTGAGAAAGATGCGAGATTGTTTGTGCGGAGGAAAGTCAATCCATTCCTCCTTTACTGCAGTTAACACACATTGACAACAGCGCACTAGCGGCCAGAGAAAGAAGTAGAGTTCTAAAGCGAGTAATTGAACAGAGAGGGAGGAGATCCTCCTCTGAATCAGCGCATGAGCAGGAAATAGAATCTGACTGGTCGTGCAGCAAGCTCGCTACCGCTGCCATCTAACGATCTTGCATTCAACCAGACTATAACACACCTAGGAGGAGGCACAATAAAAACAGTTTTAACGCAACGCTATGAAAGACACCATATAAACTTTTTTGTTTAATTATAAATCAAAAATATTATTCATTGCACTTTATATAAGCTGCTATTCATGGTTTGAAACTTTCAAGGATATTTGAAAGTTGAAGTCGGGTCAGTGGCGGTTTCTCGGGGGAGGAAAGGGAGGAACGTCCTCCTCACATTTTTCTTCTTTTGAAAGTAAACACCAAATGAAATACAGTATATGCCTTGAAATTCGAAGAAGATTAGATAATTTTTAAGTTCACAGCTATAAGAAAACCTCGGTTGATCAAGTTTTAAACGACACTCGCTCATGTGCCGCTAGAAAACTGTGAGAAAGATGCAAGATTGTTTGTGTGGAGGAAAGCAAATCCTTTCCTCCTTTACTGTAGTTAACACACATAGACAACAGCGCACTAGTGGCCAGAGAAAGAAGCAGAGTTTTAAAGTAAGCGAATGAACAGTTAGGGAGGAGATCCTCCTCTGAATCAGCGCATTGGCGGGAAATAGGAACCGACTGGTCTTGCAGCAAACCGCAAACTCGTTACCGCTGCCATCTAACGATGCTGCATTCAACCAGACTAGGAGGAGGCACAATAAAAACAGTTTTAACGCAAAGCTATGACACCATATAAACTTTTTTAAAATCATAAATCAAAATATATTATTCATTGCATTTTATACAAGCTACTACTCATGGTTTGAAACTTTCGAGGATATCTGAAAGTTGAAGTTAGATTTTATAAAACAAAGAGGAAGTAGTTCTACGTTAGTATCGCAGATCTTTTTGGCCTCTGAAATTCACTTCCATTCATTGTCTACTAGATTGGACAACAGCCAAGTTGTCAGTTTTGTATAAATGTATTTGAAATTGAAAGTACTCCAAACTACATTATTTTTAACACAAAAAATTAATCGGCCACCTGCAGCTTTGAGCAATAATGGTAGTATGACTTCACAAGAACAGACATTCTTAATAAGTATGTGATACTGAACTTGTAAAATGTACATGTGGCAACACAGACCATGTAAGTGGGTGCAGTATTCTCGCTTTCTTAACAGATTATTTCTCATTCCCACGTCCGCAAAACGGTTCTGGTTATATGTTAGTAGCTAGTCTCTACCAACACGTGTGATGCTCTAATGTGCGCGAAAAATGCTGCGAGTTTGTGAATTTCCTTGTAATTGTTAATGTGTGCAATTATCCACCAATGAATGGAAGTGAAAACATATTTGGATAATTTAGGAAACTCAGTTTACAAGAACAGATAATTGCTATACGAAAGAGAAGGCTAATCCTAACACTACCTGGTGTTACATATATGCATGTAGGCTAATTTGTAGCATGTTTCTCTCAAGAAGGTGTCATTTTGCGCTGTTAACTTCTTTCCTCCTCTTAAGAAATATGCAGGAGCCGCCACTGAGTCGGGTTTGTATAAAACAAAGAGGAAGTAGTTCTACGTTAATATCGCAGATCTTTTTGGCCCCTGAAATTCACTTCCATTCATTGTGTACTAGACAGGGCAACAGCCAAATTGTCAGTTTTGTACAAATATATTTGAAATTGAAAGTAGTACTCCAAATTGCATTATTTTTAACAAAAAAAAATTAATTGGCCACCGGCAACTTTGAACAATAATGGTAGTATGACTTTACAAGAACTGATATTCTTCAAAGCATGTGATACTGAACTTGTAAAATGTACATGTGGCAACACAGATCACGTGGGTGGGTGCAGTGTTCTCGTTTTCCTCAGATTATTACCCATTCCCACTTCCGTAAAACGGTTCCGATTACGTGTTAGTAGCTATAGTCTCTTCCAACACGTGTGATGCTGTAGTGTGCTCGAAAAATGCTGTGAGGTGAACTTCCTTGTAATTGTTAATTTGTGCAATTATTCAACAATGAATGGAAGTGAAAACATTATATATTTTGGAAAATTTAGGAAACTCAGTTTACAAGAACAGATTATTGCTATACAGAATGGAAGGCAAACCCCAACACTACCTGGTCTTACAGGTATGCATGTTGGCTAATTTGTAGCATGTTTCATTCAAGAAGGTGTCATTTCATGCTGTTACCTTGTTTCCTCCTCTTATGAAATATGCAGGAGCCGCCACTGAATGGTAGAGTCGACGGCAATTCGGAAGGCAGTAGTCTGCTAGCGTTTGTGTCGAGAGAGACAGATAGTGAGAACAAGGCAGCGTACAACATTGCCACATCGTACTTCACGCGCACGTGCGATACAAATAGCGCTGGAGAGAATTTAAATTCTCAAAAGACAATAATGACCTTAGCCGTTGATTACTGTAAGTATGACACCAAACAAACCCTGTTTCCTTCACTAACAATATTCTTTGCACGGTTCTCAATCCCACACCACATGCTTCTGCAATCGTTTTTTGCGCGTTGGCAACGTTGTAGCCAGCATCAAGATGGCCGACAGCATTCTGCTCGTCAACGATTTTAAAATAATTATACACCTTAAACACTATTTTCTGCTCCTGCCTGTGCAATGCTTCTCTTTTTACAGTTTCTTCTTCCATTTATTTATCTTACACACACACCCAGTAAATGTTAGTTTTACTTATTCAGTGTATTGAAACATTCACATGTGAATAAACGAACTCGGGAAGTACTTGTTACAGACTGTTTCCGATTGGTTCTACTGTACAAGCTTGTGACGTCACATGCCAGAAATGCTACTGCGCATATAGCAGCTGACCGCCTTCCAAAATGCCGTCTAGTCTAGTAGTGATGGTTTTTTTTTATTGGGTTATTTTACGACGCTGTATCAACATCTAGGTTATTTAGCGTCTGAATGAAATGAAGGTGATAATGCCGGTGAAATGAGTCCGGGGTCCAGCACCGAAAGTTACCCAGCATTTGCTCGTATTGGGTTGAGGGAAAACCCCGGAAAAAACCTCAACCAGGTAACTTGCCCCATCTGGGATTCGAACCCGGGCCACCTGGTTTCGTGGCCAGACGCACTGACCGTTACTCCACAGCTGTAGACATGGTGATGGTGATAATGGAAGTGATGATAATGGATTTTTCATCATCATCATCATCGTGATAGCAGTAATGGTAGTGGTGGTGGTGATGGTGTTAATGAATTTTTCATCATCATTATCATCGTGGTGATAGTAATGGTAGTGGTGATGGTGATAATGGATTTTTCATCATCTTCATCATCATCATCAACTTAGTTTCGTTTACAGAAATCATTCATCGCCACTGAAGTGATTAGTTATGATTATATAATTAAACAATGGTCATTAACTTCTACAGCTGCTTGCTTATCTAGGTGTTACACAGAGTGGCTATAAAGTCTAGAACCATAGGGGTATTTGTTGGGAAAAGAGGGCCCTGTGGAATGGGCCGTGCAGGCCACCTAACCTCAACCCCATGGACTTCGCCAGATAGGGCCTTTTGAAAGCTCAGGCATATGCTGTAAAAATGAGTGATTTCTAAGAAAGGATAACCACCACTATGGCTGCTCTTTATCCTCACATGTTGAAGAGCATTCAAGGAAACATGGTAAAAGTCTGAGAAGTGTGATGAAAATGATGGCGAACATGTGGAGTACATTATGTAGGCAAATGCATTGTTCATCGTTTCACCTATGGTTCTAGACTTTATAGCCGATGTAATGTACCACTGTCTACTGGATGTGAATACATATTTCAATATTTCAGATACCGGGTTGCCAGGTCTCCCGTATTTTACGGGTTCTCTCGTATTTTACCCACATTTTCGCTAGTCTCAAGTATTTGATAATACATCTTGATTACACAACTTTAAACACTGTATCACTTCGGAATATATACTGTATTTCTTTCACGTGTTAAAATTAGGAACCGGTACCTTGTTGACTAGTTTCAACTTGTAGGTTTTCTTCAGAACTGGGTGTTCCTGGTTTTCGTGCCCAGTTCTGAAGAAAACCTACAACAGGTTGAAATTAGTCAACAACAAGGTAATAAATTTATTATAATAATAAATTTAGCCCGTACACATCCCGTAAGAGCAAGGGCCTCCTGTTGTCACAGGGAATTGCTCAAAAGTAGGCTCCTAAGGTGAGCGAGTCCTTGGGAGCTTGGTCATATTACTGATATTTCTTTGTTTCACTGTTCCTGACTTCCCTCTTCTATCATTTCTACCATACTCATCTCCCACACTTCCTCACATCACTTCACACGAATTACACTCACTGTCTTTGACTTTCTGTCCTATCTGGTGCTTGCTGGTTCATGTTTGGTGCCAGCTGCTTCCATAGTTCTCTGTCTCGTGCCACTCTCGACCATTGACTTCCCGCTCTGGTTCTGAAGTAGTCTGCCCATCTGGTTTTTTGTCATCCCACGTGCCGTCATCCTTCTCTCGGGTCCCACATTGTGGTGCGATTCGTCCATTTCTGGTGATCCATACATGCTACGTGGCTGCCCCATTTCCATTTTAGGTTTTCTGCCCTTTCTACCACATCGCGCATTTTTGTCCATCTTATTTCCTCGTTTCTGAGTCTGTCTCTTAGTGAAACATTTAGGATCTTCCTTTCTATTCTCCTTCGACAAACCTGCAGCTGTTTTTTCTGTTTTTCTGTCAAGGACCACGTTTGACAGCCATAGAGTAATGTCGGCATGACACATTTGTCTAGGATTTCAGCTTTCGTACTTTTTGCCGTTTGTCCATGAGTAGGAATTTGAGTGACCAAAATTTGTTCCATGCCAGTCCTATTCTGCGTTTGATTTCATTCTCTGTGTTCTTGTTTAGGGAGATGCTTTGCCCGAGGTACACGTACTGCTGTACATATTCGAGTGGTGATTGCTGAATTTGAATAGGGTCTTGTGTTCCATTGGTCATAACTTTTGTTCACAACAAGGTACCGGTACCTAATTTTAACACGTGAAAGAAATACAATATACATATATTCCGAAACGTATTTGATACCGTAAAGCGGGGTGACTTTGAATGCCGAGGTGACTTTGAACAGTAATTTAACGCCTTTCTAAATTAAATGCTGTACCCAATTGCGATAAAACTGTTTAAGTTGTCAATAAACTAGTTCAGTTTTTTCGCAATAGGGTACAGCACTTAATTTAGAAAGGTGCTAAATTACTGTTCAAAGTCACCCCACTTTACAGTAATATTTTCTTCCGTAATTTATTTACTTATTTATTTATATATGTATCTATTTATTTAAATGGTAAATATGAATAGTACTATGATGCTATGAAAGTTATTCTAATTACATATTTTTAAGTGTAATATACAATGACAAATTCTCATTAATTTTCAACCTGTTTGTTAAGGAAAATTTCAATTGTAAAAGTTTCTGAATGAATACAAAAAGCAAGTGGTAAGTATTAATAGTGCTATGAGATTCAGTTTAAATTACTTTTTCGTACAGTTATACTGTATATAACATGCTCCTAAAGGTAAAACATGTCGATAATGTCTTGAAGGAACGATTTTGGCAATTATTTCCAAAATCTCCCATATTATCTAATAAAGTAAGATATTGTTACTGGAATATCATATATTCATATATGACGATCCAAGAAAACTATGGAAAATTTATCATAATAATCAAGAATAAAACCACACAGATCTGAAATAATTGGCTTATTTTTCATTGCTTTATTTGAAAGGGCTGCCCTATTGCTGTGGTCAGAATGTTATACCTCGTGCTTCCCGTTTTTCGACTGGACAAGCCTTTCTTGTACATGCAGCCCTTCCATTCGGCAAGCACCGACACATATTGC
This sequence comes from Periplaneta americana, assembly GCA_025594305.2. NCBI lineage: Eukaryota > Metazoa > Arthropoda > Insecta > Blattodea > Blattidae > Periplaneta > Periplaneta americana. The sequence continues at coordinate 23,726,331 of JAJSOF020000011.1, read as the reverse complement.
AGTCATCCGTCCAGGTGGTTCCAGGTTCACATTCATCTGTCAAATCACAACGAATCATTAGTTAAATATAAATAATTTATGCAGGATGTTTCCAAAATGTCGCCTAAAAAGAGCAGCACGTGGTAGAGAACAGCAAATTACGGTACCATACGTAAATTGAATGTAGAAATATTTGCCTTACTTCTCTGCATCAAAATCCACAGTTAATTCCCGATTTACCACGAAAATCGTCTGTAGCTGCATTCAGATTGGCAACAGGCCATGATTATTTGGCCAAACACCTGCATAGAATTGGAATATATCAGTCCCCTAACTGCCCATTGTGCAACTCAAACCAAGAAATGGATTCGGAACACCTCAAAATCTGTGCTTCAGTGGCTAGTCATGATAATATCTTTGAAAAATATTGGAGTGCAAGAGGTCAAATGACTTTATTGTCAAATGCCTGGCATTAGAAAACAACAACAACATTTGCCTTACTAGCGCTTCTACTTTGCTAGTCAAATTATTCTCAGCAAGTTTATGCTGATTAACGTAGGTCTACTCACATTCAAGTTTGCATCACATGATTCACTTCAAATATCTTGGAGTTATTTATAATGAGTCATAGGATGCAGTGTTTTAATATAGGATTTATCCTTCGAAGAAGTGGAAAAATTCAAATATCTTGGAGCAACAGTAACAAATATAAATGACACTCGGGAGGAAATTAAACGCAGAATAAATATGGGAAATGCCTGTTATTATTCGGTTGAGAAGCTTTTGTCATCTAGCCTGCTGTCAAAAAATCTGAAAGTTAGAATTTATAAAACAGTTGTATTACCGGTTGTTCTGTATGGTTGTGAAACTTGGACTCTCACTTTGAGAGAGGAACAAAGATTAAGGGTGAATGAGAATAAGGTTCTTAGGAAAATATTTGGGGCTAAGAGGGATGAAGTTACAGGAGAATGGAGAAAGTTACACAACGCAGAGCTGCACGCATTGAATACTTCACCTGACATAATTAGGAACATAAAATCCAGACGTTTGAGATGAGCAGGGCATGTAGCACGTATGGGCGAATCCAGAAATGCATATAGAGTGTTAGTTGGGAGACCGGAGGGAAAAAGACCTTTGGGGAGGCCGAGACGTAGTTGGGAAGATGATATTAAAATGGATTTGAGAGAGGTGGGATATGACGGTAGAGACTGGATTAATCTTGCTCAGGGTAGGGATCAATGGCGGGCTTATGTGAGGGCGGCAATGAACCTACGGGTTCCTTAAAAGCCAGTAAGTAAGTAAGTAAAATAACCTGATCAAACGTGTTCTACCCCATTTGACTAGGAGAATAAAATCGCAAATAACTTGATCTCCATTATTACAAGCTGTTCTTTTTAGGTGGAATTCTATAAATACCCATCACTTTAACTCATTTTCACTACCAGTCCTTTAATTTTTGAACTTCGAAGTCCTAATGTTTGCTTAAGAACTTTGTTTCTGATTTTATTCCTTCTTATGTTCTTTTACACAATTCTTAAGAACTTCATTTCTCCTGCCTGATTTCTACTCATGTATTTTTTAAACTTGGTCCATGTCTCAGCTTCATATGTGACTATAGGCATGTAATAGCATTTATACAGAATGCAAATCAATTTATTTTGTAGGCATTGAAACTTACTTTCCTCTCGTTTTCCACGTCCACAAGCCTTTTGCGTGCATACACTTCTTCCAGTTGATGTACACGAACATGTGTTGCAATCCTGATTCCATTTAGTTCCAGGCGTACATGAAACTGTTAAGAGAAACAATAAATGGTTAAACTGTAATATCAGTCTTTATCTGTAAGAATTAAAAATAAACTAGTAATAAGTGTAAAGTTATCCTTATCATAGGCCACAGTGTCCACAGGATGAGAGGAGGGTAAGACTCCAGCTTTGCAGACAGTCTGCATTAAGGTATATTAGATTTAGATTAGATTTAGATTTATTTATTTAACCTGGTAGAGATAAGGCCGTCAGGCCTTCTCTGCCCCTCTACCAGGGGATTACAACTATAACATGAACAATAAGATTACAATTAATATTAAATTTACAATTACAATTACAATAAAAATTAAAGTACGACAAGAATACCTGATTAATGAAAGCTAGACATTTTATCATAGAAGTTAAGAACAAAGAATATTTTTGTATTTACTAAATTACAAATTAAACCTACAATAACAAAATTCTATAGTGATGAAATTACCGGATATTGAGATATTTTGTGGTAGATTAAAAGAACTATTTACAAGAAACCATGTCTGAACGAGTCTCAATTACTGACCAAGTGCCTAGTAAGTTTGCGTTTGAATTGAATTTTATTTCGACAGTCCCTGATGCTAGCAGGTAATGAATTCCAGAGTCTTGGCAGGGCTATTGTGAAAGAGGATGAGTATGAGGAGGTGCGATGGGATGGTATTGTTAGTATTGTTTCATGGCGAGAGCGTGTGTTCAGATTGTGGTGGGAAGAAAGGTAAGTGAAGCGAGACGACAGGTACGAAGGAATAGAAGAGTTCAAGATTTCGAAGAGAAAGAGAAGTATATGTACACCTTTACACACAAAAAGTTTTGTTTTGTATAATTTCGCTCTGTAAAATTTTTATACAATTGAGAATGGTACCAGAAAGAGGATGAAGTGAACAGATCCCTTGAAATTATGTCTAAATTGTTTATAAAAATTATTTTGGCTATAATTTTGACATGCAACTTGAAACATGACAGTTCATGCAGTTTTTAAAATAGAGCCACAGTTTTTTCACTGTTTTAGTGCCTGACATAGAGCTATTTTTATTTTTATTTTTAAATTAATTAAATATTGCCATTATGTAACTTACAATAATATTTTATGTTGCATAAATAATGTAAAAAATCCATAGATAATAATTAATTATATTAATGCTATTTTACTCATTGTCAGGCACTGGGGGACATTTCAAGCTTCAAAATGACACCAATATCTTCTTGGTATCACCATATTTGGCTGAGATATCATGTTTGAAAGAATTAAATATTCTAAAATTACTATATGCAGGAAATAGGCCACAAATTTACAGAGTCTAGAAGACTCCATCATCATATGTCACCTCTTAAGCAGCTTCATGTCAGTCCAGTTTCAGCTTCTTTCTGCCTCTCAAATACCTCCTCCTTGTTTTAACTTCAGATGTTGAATTTTTTTTTTGGCATTTTTGTCCCTATTTCCATTGATGCAACAAATCCTGCGATGTGTTTGTCCCAGGGTTTATGCCCATCCTCCTCAGAATTGTAATTTCTACTTTTGGACTCTTATTAAAATGACGTACAATATCACTGACACACAAATTTACAGTTTTATGACTAACAGTGAAAGATTATAAATAATTTCATTATGTAAAAAGTTTTTTCGATCTAATGATCATGCCCAAATATCTATGCATCTATTTCGTGACTAGAAAGAAGTTTATTTTGCAAGCAATGCTGGACGAGGGGATTGACTGCTACGAAGATCACTCCAAAAGTAATGCACTCCAAAAGTAAGTGACGTGGCTGATGACGCAGCATTTTGGAAAATGGGACTTATCTGAAAAACCATAAGGCATAAATCGAAAATTCTTATATAAAATTAAAGGGGAGAAAATTCTCTATTAAAATAATTATATTTTTGAAAATTCTAATTTTTCATCATTTTTTGCGTTTTATGGGTGTACATATACCTTAACTGCAGTAGAGATGCCAGTCCTACGCTCTTAGCTAGTTTTACCTTCAAGGAAAATTACTTGGTGCTCATTTATGTTTTAGGTTGAGTTGACTACAAGACCATAATGGGTCAATTGGAAAATTAATGACCCCATCGGTAATCGAACCTGTTGCCTTTGCAGTTCAATCCCTTAACAATTAATATACCTTGTGCTCACAACGTATAGCATATACAAAGAAAATCTGCATTACAATAATTAGCGTAAGACGTTTCTCTTAAAATAAAAAAGAAGGAATGTAGACAAAATACATTAACAATTAATTTTATGGCATCACAGCACAAAGAAAGAAACATATTTTAAGAAAATTAAATATAAGAAAATCTGGTATATTTCGGTTTCAACTTTGATATAGTTGCTTTATCTTCATGTGATGAAATTATCACCAGAGACCGGAAGTTTAGGCATTATGAATCATTAAAATGGCAGGCAAAAAGGCATCATAAATAATAAAATAGGCAGGCAAAAAGACATTATAAATAGCTAAAATATGCAATAAAAGGCAATTACAAAAACCTTGCAATAGACCCACAACCTTGCACTTTCCACAAAGAGATTTTGGCAGCAAGAAAAGCTTTACACAAGTCGAATGCAAATTGAGATTTTCGACTCGATGTTGCAATTACTGTTGGAAGCAAAGAAATCTTCTTCCCAGTAGCCTTGGAAAGTGCATTTTTGTGTTTGGCTGTAGCCCTACTGATATTATGTTGCGATATGAAATATTTAGCTAGCTACAACAACGTCACAATGAAAACTGAAAGAAAAATAACTGTTAAAAATGACGTTAGACCCGCACTCATTGATAATTAAAATGCTTACTGTTATACATTTTTGCACTGCAGCACTCACTGTTGCAAAGAGAATATGAACTGACTGAAAGACAATAATATATATTCGGTGAAGTCACTTTCATTGTAGCAGTTATAGAAATAAATTAAATATACCTGTAGGCATTTTTTAATAATAAATTAATAAATAATAGATAAATAATCAAATAAAGGCGAAAAAAAGCATTTATTTTGCAAATTAGGCATTTATATTAAAAAAGGCAGAAAAGGGCAACATAAAACTGTGATGTTTCAATCACAAAGGTATAATTCGTACAGAATTATTTTCAAAATGAAGATAGAGTTAACACATTTAAAAAGGCACTCTTCCAAAGTTCCGGTCTCCGGTTATCACCATTTAAAAGAGCTTTCCATTTTCTTGAAACATTGTGCTTGTAACACAGATGATGATTTTTTTAGTTTTTGTAAAATCTCTTATAAAAATGTTTATTCGATAGAATATTTGTTTGAATAGAAATGGTTTAACACTTTGCTTTCTGCGGTTATACATATAGAACCTTATTATTAGACACCAAAATTGTCTATTATTTATCAATTATGTTGTTATTTTTCAATTTCATGTATCATTGGGCTTAATATAAATCATTTAGAATAATTTTAAGTACTGGTAATTTAAAACGAATAAAAAATTTTTTATATTGTAATGTTCTTTCCCCCCTTAAAAAGGAGCAAAATCATTTCAACTGCAGTCAACCGAAACTCCGTCAGCTTCCATGTGTACCATTACACCGATTGTTTTACATGGGCCCTCCCCATCCTTTACCACAGACTCAATTGACTGTAGTGGCCAGGATGCGAACCTGCGATTCTGCTAACTCAACACGATTTTACTCGATTATGCACGTATACGAACTCCTAGTTGCAAGTTACAAATTTGCATGCAACAGTGGTGTAATCTTCTGGATGAAAAGTGTTAAAAGGGAGGTGATGAGTGAAATTTATGTTTTATATATTTTTTAAGCTAGAGATTTGAATTTTTGTACACATACTCCTATTGATATTAGTAATGATGTGTTTAAGTTTCATGTTTATATGTTCAGTAGATTAAGAGTAGTTTGCTTTAAAATAGTACATTATGCAACGAGCCTATAATGGTAGTAATTAAGCACGCGAGTATGTTTATGAAACGATTCAAGTTTCATACGAATTTTTATGCTCGACCATATTTCTAACTTGAAATTATTCATAAGTATTCATGTTATTCTTATCTGACTGAGGAGCGGAACTCACCTTGTGCAATGCCTCTTAAATTGAGAGATGTGCGCAGACGCGAAAGTATTGATTTTTTCCGAGAAACAAATGTCGACATTGACCTTGATATAATCTAGAGAGTAAAATAAACTTAATCTTATTATTATTGAATTAGACATTGAAAAACGAGATGACAAATTGAATTTATTTGAATGTTATTTACAATTAACGCTAATTATTATAGTAACAGAACTGACTTTATTTCAAATATAGGTGATTTATTGATTTATTGTTGTCTTTCGATTGCACATCCGAGAATAATCGATACTTGCGCTTTCATATTGCTACAATGGTATTATCTGATTGGTGGAACACCTGAACTTTAATGAATAGGTGTACTTTAATGAGGTCCATTAAAGGGCTGCTACCAGGTGTATAATTACTACATTTCGGCATGGTCGAGCATAAAAATAATTAACATATTTTCAAAATTTTTTTTTCCCAAAATTTTAAGCATCATGTATGAAATTTTTTACAGTATGCCTAAGTAAGAGGTATGAATCTAAATTATAAGAGCGTCTACAAAAAGACGCAATAAATTGTAATGAATGTAATAGTGGTAGCTACCAGATACAAAATTGTGAGGCCCACATTACATGGATGTAATTGTTGACACAAAATATATCTCGTCATATCATCACATAGCACATGGTGATCGATTGCGAACTAGATCACTTAGTATTTATGAAGATTCAGTGTAACTTACACAGATCATATGGTGGCCTGGGAGTTGGTGGAGAATTTACGCCTGTACATGCCTTCAGAGTGCATACAGGTTTGCCTCTTGGTGTGCAAGAACAATCGTTGCAATCTTGTTTCCAAGTGGTTCCAGGTACACAGGTAGCTAGAAATATAAAAAAAAACTTCGCAATAATTGTTAAAATAAGTTTTTTGCATTTTTGTCTAGTGGTCAGTCCTTCATTTAGATTTTAAAAACCGGTTCATAATTCATTGCCTCATCTTAAGCAATTATTTCTCCATATCTCCATGGTTACAAACTTTTATTCTTATTTATACTGGACTGACAAAACAGTAATTTGTAATCTACGAATAATTTCTTTAGTGTCACCAATGTGTGCAGTACGTATGTATAAGATGTTATAGGTCGTTTGGAGATCTATTCTCCGTTTTCTGCATGCTTCTAAGGGCCATGTGTGATTGCAATTCATTTGAGATAAGTGATGACTGATGGGATTGTGCAGATCTTACTCTAAAATAAGATTTAATTACAAAATAATATAAAGATACCTAACAAGATTGAAAAGATTTATAAAAATGTTTTTCATGTATAACTTTACAATCAAAGGACATTATGGAGCATGTTGACTCCATGTCGATTTTACAAAATGCTTCCACTAATGTCTTTTGCTTTATGTGTTTATTAAATCATTTTATTATGCAAGAGAATAAGCTATTGTTGCGAGAGTTTTCTCTTAATCTACTGGATCCATGCAGATTATTCACATCAGATCTGGACTATACTGTTATTACTGGCATTTCCAATAGAAACTACGAGAAATAATGAATGTCAGAACGTAAGAATACCCAATGTTTTAATGGTTAAAAGGAACTGATTGCATTCTCATAGGATATCAGTAATCTTGAAAGTTCAAAATGGAAATTAAATAGTAATAGAAGACTGAATGAATAAAAACCGTCTTTTGTTATTTTCGATCACAATATCATTAACTGACCATTGTCACGTACGGTACCCAAACAGCTAAACTATTTCAATGTCTAGTAAATGCATGATCTTCAATACTATTTTACGGAAAAGAGGGAATATTTCTGTCTCCTGTTAATATGACAATTGGGCATCAACTGAATTCCAAATTCTAAATTTAGTTTTTTTAATAACTTACGACTTAAAAAAAGTAACTGTTCTGTATTCAGGATCCTTGTGGACACCCTCGCTGGAGGGCTGTTGATTTAAATCTTTCTCTCTATTCCTGATTTGTAATCAAACTTTGTAACATTATCTTCTGTATCTGAAATACCACAACATAATTCGAAATACACTTTTTGTAAGAATCTGAATACAGTACACTGATTATTATGCCCACACGCATTGGGTTAAATTGTATTTTATTTGGATATCTTGGTAGAACAACTAATATTTTCATGCAGGTGATCTAAACTTTTGTTTTAATTATGTTTTCTATACTTTGAGTTTATAATAAATATTTTTATTTTAGTAAATTTTAATGTAACACATATTTAATCTATTTTTTGCAGATGAATAAATGAAGATGATTAATTTTATGTTGAATGTAATCCTGTTAAGTTTTCCTGCCATATGCAACATGTCGGAACATGCTACTGCAAGATGCTCCATGCATCAACCCATGCACATCCTACCTTACCTCGCTTCCTTCTCGTACAAATGTGCAAGGTGCAGGATGCATGAGCTTTTATACCATCCTGTGAGCAGATGCATGTGTTGCAATCGTCTGTGAATCTTCTTCCAGGCTCACATCGTTCTCCATCTCTTGGAGCTGGATGGTAAGTGAATCTTTGTTTGTTTCGTAATACGTAAGTTCTGTCCGGAAAGTATCCAGCCATTTCAAATTTCTCGAGTATCAGTTGCGCTGCTCTGATATAACTTGGCAGTCAGTCAGAAGGGATCTTACTGCAGATGCAATAACAGTCACTCTCTTGTTGGGATACTCTTGTTGAATGAACTTGTGCATTTGCAATGACAATGAATAGATCAGCTACTCTGCATCAAGTTTCGGGAAGGGAAAGGAACAGTGATTGATCTTATGTTTGGGGTATAATCTTGAGTGGAAAAGTGTCTCTAGGGGTACGAGGAGAAAAAAAAAGTTGAATACCACTGCGCTACACATATCATGAAGGCACTTGGGAGGACGTGGAATTAGAACACTCTACTTTCTTGACTGGGGACAAAGGCTAATTCAAATTTCCCGGTCTCTGATCGGGTCAAAGACCCTGATAGGACTGATATTTAACCCTTGCGGTGAATTTCGGTGAAGTCAGGAGGGCCCAATTAGTCAAATCCACTCTCCTCACCTCCCCTGGGATCTTTTAAGATGCGAAAGAGAAAGTAGTGTGCGGAAAGCAATGGGAAGCTACCGCATTTATCCTTCCCAAGAAAAACTGCAAACATGACATGAGTCTTTCCACTGTAAAAGATTCCGGAGGTAAACTATCCCACCATTCGGATGTCCGGGAGGGGGATGTTGGGGAAGGACACATTATGAAGCAACCCATCAGAGAGAAAAAAGGAAGATTAAGAATTTGAACGTGGAATGTGAGAACTCTTTTATAAGCAGGTAAGTTGGAAAATGAAGTTGTGTTGGAAAGAGTAGGTGAAGAAAGAATGATGCTGAAATTGATCAGAAAGAGAAAAAGGAATTGATTGGGTCACTGGCTGAGAAGAAACTGGCTGCTGAAGGATGCATTGGAAGGAATGGTGAACGGGAGAAGAATTCGGGGCAGAAGAAGATATCAGATGATAGGCGACATTAAGATATGTGGATTATATGCGGAAACTAAGAGGAAGGTAGAAAATAGGAAAGATTGGAGAATGCTGGGTTTGCAGTGAAAGACCTGCCCATGGGCAGAACCCTTACGTATGTATGTATGCTTTCTTGACATCAGCATTAGAATGAGTTGGTGTGGTCAACACCACACTTTGACTACAATTTTATCCCACGAAAAAACCTGGTACTCAGTTTGCTAGGAGGCTGAGCGAACCTCGAGGCAGTTCTGAAAGTTCAGCAACAAGAAAATCCCGTCACAACCCAGGATCAAAGTTCGGACATACCAGTCCGTAGTTGTCCTACCAACTGAGCTATCTAGCTGCCTGCAGTTCTTGTCAAAACAGTAAAAGTAATTTTGTGTTGAGCTGCACAGAAACTTACTTGAAGCCACTAAGAATGGACATATTTCCTCAGAATGGTCATAGCTAGGGGGTGGATGTTGATGACCTAAAAATCTATTTAAAATGATCAATAAAATGTCCTTAAAATAATGGAAAAATGACGTAAAATGAAAAGAAAATGACATGTAAATATTATTCACCGTACTCGCACCATAACATCTTAAAAATTAGTCACCTTGTTTCAATGACTGCCCTGCAAATGTTGGAGAGAAGAGGCAAATTCCTGGTATTAGACTAAGATAAAGAAAAAGAGCATGCAACAAAATTAAAGTTTTAAGGGAAAACTATAGATTTTAATGATGGTTTACAATGCGTTTCAATCAGGGGTGGTCCATGTCAGTGCCTTCATTCTCCGTCTCCTCCTTCCACTCTTCACTTTTGTTACCAGACCTTCCAGATGGGAGTGTAAATGACAACAAAATTGTGGGCGCAGTGTGCATTCTTGCAATCTTTTTGTTAAAAATACTGTCTACTGTAGTACATCCCTTCCGAACCATATTGGAGAAACGTCGAATTGTTCAGAAAATGGTGAATGTTTCCTCCCTTCCAAATATAAATTCTAAAGACACCCTCGTACCAACAAAAGAACAGTAGCAGTTAAAGCCCTCACTTAAACTAAGCTGTTGTCAAACATTTTATACTACTTACGTTGTGTGAGGTGAAGCCTTCAGTGAAATGAGGGATGGACTTTAGAGTTTGAAACAAACTATAAAACTCAAACTTCACTGTTTATTCACTTATTCAATTACTAGTAGGGCCTACTACTCATCTGTTTGCTTAGAAAAAGATTTAACAGGCCTATATGTAAAGAAGGAAGTAAAATGCATTCAGATTAATCTAAAAGTTCTTCAAAATATTAAAAATGACCAAATAATGCCGAAAAAATGTAAAAATAACCTATTAGTTCAAAATCGTCAAAAATACAATATAAGAAATTAATTTTTTACGTTGATATTAACATAGAAAAGATTTCTGTAGTCTATTAATAAGCATCGTCCTAATGTGAAAAATAAGAAGATGACTTTCCATCAACATCTGCCCCCTAGTCATAACCAATGAGTATGGCAATATTCCTACGGGAACACTAAAGTTATGTTGATGTTTTCTTCCTTTCACGAGATTTTGTACACCATGAGTACGCTTCTCGTGGCCAGACAATAACTGAGATGTAGTAAAAAAAACCGGCTGCAGCTATGGGCAAGTGATGACTGAATAATTCTTCACATCTTGTGCAGGACGTTTTGGAAAAACATTGCATTGGCCAAGTCTGTCAGCTCCCATACATTCCAGATTTGGTTCCCTTCTGCTTCTGGCATTTCTGGCTAAAATCACCATTAAAAGGTAGTTGATTGTAGACCACGGACGAAATTAAAGAGAACGTGATGAGTCAGCTGAATGTGGCCCAAAAGAGGACTTTGAGACCATTTTGAAAATTGGAATGTGTGTGTCATAGGTCTAAAGAGGAGTACTTTTAAAGGGACTAGATTTCATTGCCTTAGGTAAGTTACTTTTTAAAATGTTATATGGCTGGATGCTTTCAGAACTCAGACCTCGAATATAAATGAATGACTGAAGACTTATGCTACGGTACTTTTTTCGATTGTTTCTATGAAAGTTTATACGTAAATATCACCTTGCTCAAAGTGCTTAAGAATATAAAACAACAGTTAGGCTAAATGTTTAGTGAATTATAATAATCAATATTTTAAATCGATATTAAGAATAACAATAATAATAATAATAATAATAATAATAATAATAATAATAATAATAATAATAATAATAATAATAATGTTGTTGTTGTTGTTTTCTAATGCCAGGCGTTTGACAATAAAGTCATTTGATCTCTTGCACTCCAATATTTTTCAAAGATATTATCATGACCAGCCAATGAAGCACAGATTTTGAGGTGTTCCGAATCCATTTCTTGGTTTGAGTTGCACAATGGGCAGTTAGGGGACTGATATATTCCAATTCTATGCAGGTGTTTAGCCAAACAATCATGGCCTGTTGCCAATCTAAATGCAGCTACAGACGATTTTCGTGGTAAATCGGGAATTAACTGTGGATTTTGATAATAATAGACTTATGTTACTTTTTTCGATTGTTTCTACGAAAGTTTATACGTAAATATCACCTTGCTCAAAGTGCTTAAGAATATAAAACAGCAGTTAGGTTAAATGTTTAGTGAATTATAATAATCAATATTTTAAATCGATATTAAGGATAATAATAATAATAATAATAATAATAATAATAATAATAATAATAATAATAATAATACTAATAATAAATGTTGACCAATGTCTGATCGTGAAACAAAAGTGGTCCCAGGTTCAAATCCTATTGAAACAAGTTACCTGGTTGAGGTTTTTCCGGAGTTTTCCTTCAACCCATTAAAAACAAAGGTTGGGTAACTTTCGGCTCTCGACCCTGGATTCATTTTGCTAGCATTATCATTTTTCCTTTCACTCTGACTCTAAAAAACCATCTCAGTTGATGAAACATCGTAAAATAAACCAATTAAATAATAATAATGATAATATTATTATTATTATTATTATTATTATTATTATTATTATTATTATTATTATTCCCGAAACTTAATGTCTGCCTGAAATGTATTAGATAGGAAAATTGTTTTGTTATGTTTCGTAAGTTCACACGCATTTTTGTATAGATGTAATTTGCATAACCTAGTTATGCAAATAATAATGACAGTTTTTACAGTTTTCTCTTAATGTAAAATATTTTGATTTTTCTAGGAAATGTGTTTCCATATTTGTATGTTAATGATGAAAATTAAACAAAATGGGATACCAGAATCTTTGTACTCATTTTAAATCACAGTAATACAGAAAATTATAAACTTTTCAATTTAAACATTTTTTATTCACATGTAAAATTTTAGATTTTCAGAATGTCATAGTGGGTAACAAAATAAAATTCTCTTTAGTCGGAGTTCTTAAATGGATAATATATGTATTTTTACTGTTATCCAGACTGTGTTGTAATTACTGTTGATGGTAAACATTTATTAGAGTACTGGTGTGTTAAACAACTGACATTATTTTGTGTCTCTATAAATAAGTATAGTAGTAGATATCCATTCGTAGTAGTACTAATTTTTAGGAAATAGAATAGCGAATGGGCTTCCATTTATTTGTGTACGGTATTGTCTTATTATTTTGAAAGTTTGAAGTTTTACTCTAAGATCGATCGTCCGTAATGATTGACTTTTCCGTTGTTTCACTTAATATGTTCAGGACACTGCTTAGATAATATCGACAAATAAGTTGCTATCAAGCCTTTTAACATCTTTACCATCACTTAACTGATTCTTAATAAAATAATTGCTTGAAAAGACTTAATAGAAATACGTTAGTACGTAAAATAAAATAAACCTTACTCCACAATAAGAACATACATTTTATCCAATGCCTATCCACTTCACTTTACGTGATTCGGGTTCCGCCTATTGCGTATAGATGGCAGGACTGTGACCCATTTTGTAGTTGCACACCACTTTGGCGGGGTTTGGAATTGAACGGGTTACATCAGCTTACATACATCTTAAATCACATAAGCTATTTTATTGCTTGAAAAAAAATTGTATTATATACTTAATTTAAATGCAGGAATCCACCCCTGAGCACGAGTTCTACTCTTTCAGGGATGAGCTAAAGTTTTCGCTGTTTATATTATATTTTATGTTACAATTATTAGCAAAAATAAATACATTTACATTTAAAAATCCAAAATATGTGTTTTTTAAGTGAAATAAAATTTAAAATGTATGTTCATGAGTAAATGCTGGGTAACTATCGGTGCTGGACCCCGGACTCATTTCACCGGCATTATCACCTTCATCTCATTCTGACGCTAAATAACCTGAGATGTTGATAAAGCGTCGTAAAATAACCTACTAAAATAAAAAAAAATTGATCATACACAATTTACAACTTTTGCAAATTCGCCTCCCTGAAGAAATATTGTTAAATCTAACAGAAAACTATGAAGCCTAATTTGATTTACTGCATTATCAACAGTGTAGTCGGCCTCGTTCTACGCACTTTCGTCTTTCGTGTTTTATGTAAACACGGCCAGGCTTCGGCCCGCTAAATATCCTTATAAATTACGCTACAAGAAAATTACAAAGAAAATTTGAAAATTCATCCCAGACATTCATCAATAAGCGGCTATTTCCAGGAATGCAACTCCCGCATATAACGAAAGCATACTTACTTACTTACAAATGGCTTTTAAGGAACCCGAAGGTTCATTGCCGCCCTCACATAAGCCCGCCAGCGGTCCCTATCCTGTGAAAGATTAATCCAGTCTCTGTCATCATACCCCACCTCCCTCAAATCCATTTTAATATTATCCTCCCATCTACGTCTCGGCCTCCCTAAAGGTCTTTTTCCCTCCGGTCTCCCAACTAACACTCTATATGCATTTCTGGATTCGCACATACGTACTACATGCCCTGCCCATCTCAAACGTCTGGATTTAATGTTTCTAATTATGTCAGGTGAAGAATACAATGCGTGCAGTTCTATGTTGTGTAACTTTCTCCATTCTCCTGTAACTTCATCCCGCTTAGCCCCAAATATTTTCCTAAGAACCTTATTCTCAAACACCCTTAACCTATGTTCCTCTCTCAAACTGAGAGTCCAAGTTTCAGAACCATACAGAAGAACCGGTAATATAACTGTTTTATAAATTCTAACTTTCAGATTTTTGGACAGCAGACTGGATGATAAGAGCTTCTCAACCGAATAATAACACGCATTTCCCATATTTATTCTGCGTTTAATTTCCTCCCGAGTGCCATTTATATTTGTTACTGTTGCTCCAAGATATTTGAATTTTTCCACCTCTTCGAAGGATAAATCTCCAATTTTTATATTTACATTTCGTACAATATTCTGGTCACGAGACATAATCATATACTTTGTCTTTTCGGGATTTACTTCCAAACCGATCGCTTACTTGCTTCAAGTAAAATTTCCGTGTTTTCCCTAATCGTTTGTGTATTTTCTCCTAACATATTCACGTCATCCGCATAGACAAGAAGCTGATGTAACCCGTTCAATTCCAAACCCTGCCTGTTATCCTGAACTTCCCTAATGGCATATTCTAGAGCGAAGTTAAAAAGTAAAGGTGATAGTGCATCTCCCTGCTTTAGCCCGCAGTGAATTGGAAAAGCATCAGATAGAAACTGACCTATACGGACTGTGCTGTATGTTTCACTGAGACAGCATACTGCTGTATTTTAACCATTTAAAAAATCGCATCCCTTTGTCAAAATGTCACGCGACGCCACTGATGTTCACTACAACTGACAACCAAACGTTCTGACGGGGGCAGATAGAAAAGTTAAATTTTTTTCTTCCACCATGTTAATAATGTCAAAAGAAGTGTTTTTACAAACTTTGGCCACTCGATCGCATTTACGAGGACCGTAAAAAAATAAGTTCGCCAGGGGCCGTTAACAGAGAAAAAACACATTTTCATTGGACAAATTTATTAGAACAGACACAGCAATTGTTGAGCTATTTTTCAACATATTTTCCATCGGAACTGAGACATTTCTCATGTCTTGGGATCGACAAAGATAGGAGCAGACACAGTCAAACATTGGTTCCGATCCGAGGCGGCTGATTTCTACGACACAAAAATTGATCCCACGGTATGACAAATGTCTCAATTCCAGTGGGGGATATGTTGACAAATAGCGCAACAATTGCTGTATCTGTTTCAATAAATATTTCCATGTAATTGTGCCTTTTTCTATAAACGGACCCAGAGAAAATCACTTTCTGGACGGCCTCGTAATTGCGGTCGAGTGGCCAAAATTTGTATAAGCACTTCTTTTGACATTATTAACATGATGGAAGAAAAATAATTAACTTTTTTATCTGCCCCCATCAGAACGTTTGCTTGTGAGTCATTATATCCAGAGCTGACTGTTGTACGTTCGCATTAAATAAACCATGCAGTAGTAATGTTCAGTGGCGTAGCATGAAATTTTGAGCAGGGGAAGCTAACTCAAGTTGTCTTTCATGTATGAGGAAACGTATTGCGTCTTAAAATAAATAGTAGTCGATGTCAAGTCAGAAGTCCGAAGATTGGTTGGGAACCTCATAAGTAACACCAATAAGGCATCACCTCAAATGGTAGTAAAATATGACTTCATGGTTTACACATATCTCTATAGACACATACAGTACGTATAATATAACTCCCTGTCATATTTAGAAAAACCACAATATTATCGGTCAATAGATACAGTGTTAGTAAAATTACATCAATCAACGTTAAAAGCCACCGGCGTAGCTCTGTCGGCTAAGGCGCATGCCTGCCGATCCGGAGTTGCGTTCGGGCGCGGGTTCGATTCGTGATTGGGCTGATTACCTGGTTGGGTTTCTTCCGAGATTTTCCCCAAACGTAAGGCAAATGTCAGGTAATCTATGGCGAATCCTCTGGCCTCATCTCGCCAAATACCATCTTGCTATCACCACTCCCATCGACGCTAAATAACCTCGTAGCTGATACAGCATCGTTAAATAACCAAGTAAAAAAATCAACGTTAAAATCTTTATCAGAAGATTATTTTTGACTACATAAATTAGTGTCAGGAACTGTTATTTCAGTCATTATTTATTATATCAGCCACAGTGCATACTAACACTTCAACTGAACACAACTCACGAAAGGGATAACTCGGAAACTAATTCTTTCCAATGCTAAAGCTAGCTTCTTGCGAGCCTTGCGACCAGGGTAGTTTAGTTAGAAAGGGATGGAAAATCTGCGGGGTGCGTTACTAGTACATAGAAAATGAGTGAAAGAAACGAGTCTGTGGAGGGGATTGGAAGCTGGTGTGTGCAGGCTTCATGTTTACTGCTGCATCACAAATCATCCTGAACTGCCGCATCACAACATTTAAGGCGTACTTATAAATTGTATTAAAATTAATACATAATTATCTTCATAAACTCCAGTTTATTATGGAGTTATTAACTGGGGAAGCTGAGCTTTTAGCTTACATTGACGCTACGCCACTGGTAATGTTGGTAAAGTTATTAAATCACGCAATTTTTCTCGTGATAAAATTAAGAAGAAAAC
This sequence comes from Periplaneta americana, assembly GCA_025594305.2. NCBI lineage: Eukaryota > Metazoa > Arthropoda > Insecta > Blattodea > Blattidae > Periplaneta > Periplaneta americana. The sequence goes on along the minus strand of JAJSOF020000011.1, from coordinate 23,709,449 downwards.
TAGGAAGGTATATGGTAAATATACATAACTTTAAAATGGAGGATATTAAAAGTCAACGAGAAAAAGATAACTGTTGATAATGATGCATTGGTGAAATGATTATGAAAGGGGCAACTATAATACTAAGGGTAAACGTGTTTCATAAATATCACAAATTCTGCTGGACTCAGACGTTTGTAAAACATATATGAACATCAAAACTTAATTTACTCTTGCCTCGCTTCTCCCTTGCAAAGCAGTCCAATTCAGTGCAGGTTGCATAGCTTCCATCACTTGAACATTCACATGTATTGCAGAATTCTTTGAAGATACTTCCAGGTTCACATTTTTTTTCTGTTGAAATATAAAAATTCTCAGTAAATAAATAAATAAATAAATAAATGTATTAGTAATTGAGGAAATGCGTATATAAATTAATAAATGAAATGAAAAACGAACCAATAAAAATCTTGACTTAGAATACACCTTTCCTCTTACCAAGTATGGGCACTTGTTCTGGGTTCCGTAGTGAAACAAAAAATGACAATTTCAAATGCTTACTGCGACACCACTGTGAGCCACAGCTCGATGACGTGTCATGAACCAATGTAACTCGTGTGGTCACGCCCGTTAACGACATCTACCCTTACTACGGGCATGAGGGCACCGAATTTGTGTGTATTAGCCATGGGAGCTGCCTCTCAGTAATATCTCGGCATCGAAGCAGTTAAGATCTATGTGACTACTCGTTTGTTTTAAAATCGCGTTCTCAGAATCCTCGATACATAAAAATTGATTTTTGCATGCCTTTTTTGTGCCTGTGTAGATTTATTTCAAACTATCGAATTTTGTTCATATTCATTATTTACTCGTACCTAGGCTAATATAGGCTACAGTTTACCCGGTCATAATTTACATACAATTTTAACATATTTGCAGTAAAAATTAATTAGACAGCCAGAAGATAATGGAGTAGGATGGCCAGTTATTTCTCCCTTCATTTATTTTACTAATCAGACATCAGATTATGCAACAATTGAAGGGTGTGATCCCAAGCATAAGCGATGGATGTATAAGCAGCGTATAGCTATGCATGGGAATTCCTTTGCTATAGTTACACATACAAAAACCCCCCGTTTAAGCGTTGTATATAGAGAAAAAAATGGTCGCCTTTTAACAGCTGTTCGTATCGATTGTCATTTTATGATGATGGTTACCTTGTAATCACAGAAGAACAAAACAAAGACCATAGAATAATTAGAATAATATTGCTGTAGTTGTACTCTTTGATCAAAATATAGCGCGGTAATCGATCAGGCCCGTTGTACTATCGATACATGGCATGGCACACTAGCGCACACTATCGAATGAAATGGAGAATCTCATTATTCTGTTACCTTTCGTAATAAAATATTGACGAATCCATGTCGTAGCTGTGCAACAGTTTTATTTTTATATACGACGTACTGTATGTAGTGATTATTAGTAACGGTCTTACTAATAAAAACTCTATATACAGACGTTTAACTGTCTTATACTTATACAATGAGCAGCTCGTTTATAAGTCGTGTGTAAATTCCTTACTAATAATCACTACATACGTCGTGTATAACAGTATAACTGTTACACAGCTACGTCATAGTTTCGTCATTACTTCGTTACGAAAGGTAATAGAATATCTGAGGTTCTCTACTGCATCCGGTAGAGCACTCTAGTGTTGCGTGTTAAATATCGATAGTACAACTGGCTCTAATCGATTACCACACTACATTTTGGTCAAAGAGTACAAACTACAGCAATAGTATTCTAATAAACCTATGATCTTTGGTTTGTTCTTCTGTGGTTACAAGGTAAACTTCATCATAAAATGACAGTCGATACGAACAGCTGTTAGAGGGGCGGCCATTTTTCCCTATATACAACGCTTAAACAAGGGGTTTCGTGTATATAACTGCTGCAAAGCAATTCCCATTGTATAGTTACAGCCTGTTTATACGTCCATCGCTTATGCATGGTTTATTAGTAACGTTTTCTGTCTCAACTCTGCATAAGTCTCGTATAAAAAACTATACACGGTTTATTAGTAAGACTGTAAGTCATTTGTCTCTCTTTCTTGCCGCTTGTAAGATATGTTATGCGTAACATTCAAACAACTGTATCTCGACATCCTTTGAAAATTGGACACGTGTTTATATGAATATTTTTACTCAGAATAGTCCATTCTGACACCCCTAAAATATTTACTATTCTTCCTGAATCAGCCTATTTATAAGAAATAAAGATTTTTCTTTTTATGTCTAACAAGAATAGTAAGGAAATAATCGTTGACTTTAAGAAGACGTTGTTGAACTCTATACAATTCACTCGTTACATAAGTTATAATATTCATTCATTCATAGTGTTCTGCCCAAGGGCAGGTCTTTCACTGCAAACTCAGCATTCTAAAGTATTTCCTATTTTCTGCCTTCCTCTTAGTCTCCGCATATGATCCATATATCTTAATGTCTCTATCATCTGTTATCTTCTTCTGCCCCGAACTCTTCTCCCGTTCACCATTCCTTCCAGTGCATCCTTCAGTAGGCAGTTTCTTCTCAACCAGTGGCTCAGCCAATTCCTTTTCCTCTTCCTGATCAGTTTCAGCATCATTCTTTCTTCACTCACTCTTTCCAACACAGCTTCGTTTCTTATTCTGTCTGTCCATTTCACACGCTTCATTCTTCTCCATATCCGTCCATGTTTCTGCCTCATACAATGCTACATTCCACACCAAGCACTTAACTAGTCTCTTCCTTACTTCTTTCTCCAAAGGTCCGTAGAAGATGCTTCTTTTTCTACTAAAAGTTGCCTTTGCCATTGCTATCCTCCTTTTGACTTCCTGGAAGCAGCTCATGTTACTGCTTACAGTACACCACAAGTATTTGAAACTGTCCACTTGATCTACTGTCCCATTTAGATTTCGCAAGTTTACCTTCTTTACTTTTCTTCCTATGACCATGGTCTTCGTCTTGTTGACATTTATATTCATTCCTACTCTTCACAGCTGTCATTTAGCTTCAGTAGCATATTCCTTAGTATCATCTCCTCATATTGTTTTGGAAAAAAGTTTTTTTATCCATGTGTAATAGTCTCTCTGACCGAATGTGCTTAACGTGGATAGGATACTGACTTCTTATTTACAGAGTCTAGAATTAGATTTGCGAGATCATTTTTATGATGGATATTTATCTCACATTTTTGCAGCATGAAACACTCTCACACTAAACGGAGCGCACACGAGTTTATGAAGAGTGCGAACACTAACTGAAGGACGTTTTCACTTATATCACAAAAAGACTTAAACAAAATAATGACGTAGAATTCTCGTGATGTTCATAATTTTATTTCTACATCTATTGGCTTTAATTCCATTAGTATGTCTCTACTTTAGGACGTCTTTGTAAACGGTACAAAACATCTAATGTTACATAATAGCGAAGCTATGCCGGAATTGCTTATGAAGGTCAAGGTCAGTTCAAATTACAGCTTGTATCTACCATATAGTAATTGAATCAATTATCAGTTGTGTACAGTTACACATAATTATAACAATAAAGTTGTTACCCTGTTTTAAAACGTACTTATTCTACCTTTCGTGGGAAAGTGTTACTGAAGTGTCTTGTAATCAGAGATCATACACTGAAGACATAAGTTTCCAGTCCTCTTAAGAAGCTGTGTTCAAGTAAGAAATTTATATTTATTTATGCTTCCAATAAGAATGTGTAACAAGTTACAATAAAAATAATGCATGACTGAAAAGTGTCTTCATTTCGACGGAAAAAAATCGACCAGTATAGGCCCACTCTGAAATGCCCACCAGGAGCCTATTCCATAAATATCTGGAATATATGGTATTGTAAATTCTCTAGAAAGCAGCCTAGTACAAATACTAGATTTTTTGTTTCACAAGCCTAGTACAAATACTAGAGTTTTTGTTTCACAAGCCTAGTACAAATACTAGAGTTTTTGTTTCACAAGCCTAGTACAAATACTAGAGTTTTTCATTGATTAACTTTCTAACTTCTTTACTGTGTTAGTATTTAGTGGTGCTATGCATAGACATTTCGCTAGCCCGCGCTACGAGCATGCTAAACTAGCCCCGGCTATCGAGTGATTACTTGTACAGGATTCATATCATATCATATCGTATCATATCATATCATATCATATCATATCATATCATATCATATCATATCATATCATATCATATCATATCATATCATATCATATCATATCATATCATATATCATATCATATCATATCATATCATATCATATCATATCATATCATATCATATCATATCATATCATATCATATCATATCATATCATATCATATTGTGCGTGAGACACACTGATTGGAGGCCGATCTCATGCTCACACGCAAGCGAGCTGAAATCTCACGTATTTGTAGATTACAAAATTTTAATACAAGACAGTGTCCCTGAAGATGTATGGGAAAGTGCTAACGTTCAAGATGAGGAGCAAGTAAGTTGGTACATTTACCGAATGGATGTAATTTGTGCATATATACGCAGATTTATCTCAGATGAAACTAGCAAATGAAGAAATAAGGTACAAGAGACTGTCTGAGGTTGCAATATTGGTTTTGATAATTCCACATTCTAATGCTGGCGAAGAACGTGTTTTTTCTATGATAAGGAAAAATAAAACTGCTTTTAGACCTTCGTTGAACGTGGATGGTACATTATCATCTGTCTTGACCATGAAAATGGCCATTCCTGGGCCATGCCACTCATTCGGACCACCAAAAGAAGTGATGGCTAATGCTAAGAAAGCAACGCATTGTACAATATAATAAGACACATTGCAATAAATAGTGAGATTATTATCGTTTACAATTAAGTGCAACATTTGGAATGTATTAACTTATTTTGTTTTCTGTTGTTTTCCACAAAACTGTTGAATATTACATAAACATAATTTGCATTATAAAAAATGTGATTTTCTAATAATTAATTATGAAATAAATGGATATATAAAATAAATTTTCCTTGAATCTCACTCTTCCTGACCAGCGATCTTACTCAGTTACCATGGGGATCCTTGGCAGCTCTGTTAGTGCTATATAAATATATTTATATCGTATATACAGTCACGAAGGTCAATACGTAGAAAATATGCATTCATAGATAGTTGCTAACCACTAGGATCGCTACTATCGCCTCATCACAGACAATGGGAAATAGTACCGCCACAGTCTGTTGTTCCTAGTACCTTCACAACTCAAGCTTCGTGACTGTATATTCTAGACTGTGATAATATTAAGACATAATATGTTGATAAATATGTGGTCTGTAATATCTTTTCTTGCTTCTATTTCCTTTTAAAGAAAGAACTTCGCCTCCATTGACACCGTTTTAATAATTTTGTAGTGTTTGCAATTCCGTAACAATTAAAACTTACATGTGAAGGTCGTTATTAGCGGCATCCGTGAATACTCGTAATATGAGAAACTAGAAGAACATGTTAATAATAAGGAAGTAATTTTTATGATCGAAGAAGTAAACTAAAATAAATAACATTGCGAGATTACAAAATTCATAGAAATGTTACAGTACTACGAATCTTTGCTGTGTAACTTACTTTAAAATACAACATTACGATTAAGAAGACAAACATAACCTAATTTGACGAATTAAATACGAAGGTAAACAGCTGTTTCATGTTATGACGTAGTATGTTTATTGATATGATTTCACTTGTAGTGATTTACTGATAATGTACAATACATTTTAATTCTTTCGTGGAACAGAAAGATACAACTCCATGTTTTACAACATCTTTCACAAATAACTTGTAAAGTAAAACACCAAATCTTTGTGGAATAGGTTCCAGGAACTTTTTGCCACATTTGAGAATGAACGCAATGTATATTAAGTTGTCAAAATTGTATAAGGTCGTTTTTATCATTTCCTCTTCTTGGTAAATAGATTCCTTTTTCGGAGATCCCCCCACCCCCAACAATAAGACGAGTGTCAGATAATCCATGGAGAATCTTAGTTTAATTTTGACTTGTTTCATATCTCAAAGCTACATTGCTTAATATGCAAGATCTCACTACGGAATATAATCTATACTAATAATAAATCTGTAGCCGAAATTTTTCTGGTAATTTTCGATTTTCCAAAAATAATTGGTCCTAACGTATATAATTAATCGCCCAGAAACCGAAAATCGCTTTTTTGAAATTTTTGTTTATATGTCTGTCTGGATGTTTGTTACCTTTTCACGCGATAATGCCTGAACCGATTTATAGGAAGATTTGAATATAAATTAAGTTCGTTGTAACTTAGATTTTAGGCTATATAGCATTCAAAATATTTTATTTAAAAGGAGGGTTATGAGGGGGCTTGAATTAGATAAATCGAAATATTTCCCTTATTATTAATTTTCATGAAAAATATTACATAACAAAAGTTTCTTTAAAACTAATTTCCGATAAGTTTTATTCCATGCAAAATTTTGATAGGACTGATATTTAATGAGATAAATGAGTTTAAAAATTACAATAACAACGCCATCTAAGGCAGTGTAATGAAATAAAAAACAAATGACTTCGTCTATAAGGGGCCTTGGACAACAACAATCGAAAGCTATGAAACATACGGTAGCCTACAGAGAATGTTTCTGTGTTTGTATGATGTAATATCGGAAGCTAAATTAACCGATTTGTATAATTAATTATTAATTCACCATTGGAAAGTGTAGTTTCTCTAGATGGAGATAATTCTATAATGTTATTACAGTAACTTCTGAAGGAATCGAGGACAGGTAAGATTAAAATAGCTTCTTATGCACAGAAAACTTGATAGGCATTCGTTTCCTGTATTTCCTAAAATAATTTTTATGACCAAATGAGTGGTCTCTGGATCAAAATGATCGCATTTTAATTTTTTAATACAATTTAAATTAAGTAACATAATAAACTATTTATCCTTCTAACAAACACGAATGTTCCCTGGATCAAATGTCCTATTTTAATTATGTAATTACTTTATATTTATTTCTAACGGGTGCAGCGTAATGCACGGGTACGGCTAGTAAATTAAATAAAAAAAGTGTCCTGACCATCTTCGGATATCGAACACTGACGAACACTGAAACATTCTAATAAATAACTAGCCCGTTCGAGTCTGCTTTAATACTGATACGTCATTTTGTTGAACATGTGCTTTTCTGTTAGAGGCGAACTCTTCTAGTTTCTGCCATTATACCAGACAGCTGTTCCTAACAGCGGTGTAACCCAAGGTTACATGGGGTGGCCACGGAGAGTAATTACTAGCATATGCTCTTTTCCTGCTCTCCGTATTGAAACTTGTAGCTCTCGTTGGAACTTACGTATATGTTACAATATGAAGTCACGAAGTTCAGAGGAACGTAAAAAAAATAGAAACTGATCTCGAATTATTTCAATTTGTGGCATGATACGTGAGGAAAATCGCAAGTAAATAAATAGGCTAGAATTTCTGCGACTAGTTTCTGTGAGGTTATCTGAAGTCCAAAGTGTACGTAAACAGGCCCCAAACAACTGATGGCCTGAAGATTGGCATTGCCCAGGAAATCGCCAACACTGATGGCGAAATGTTGGGAAGAGCGACACGCAACTTCAGGGAAAGATTTGAAGAGTGCATAGAGAGAGACGGACACCATTTGAAGGACATAATTTTCAATACAATCTAAATGTTTGTCAACAAAATGGCATAGGGGAGAAGTGGGTACAGTAAGACAGGGAGAACAGTGAGACATGTTTTATTAGATGGTAAATTTTGATGTTGAGATGTTGATAACAGTGGAGTTGTATGTTGCATGAGTAAAGTAACAGTATTTTCATACTCGATTGATTCTAGTTATAAAGGTGAGTGATGAAAAAATAATTCGTAATTTTTCACTCTAGAAATAAAATTTTGGCTTGTGTTTAATGAAGGTTATATTTGATATACAAATGAAATATAAATATGAATGTTTTGTTATCTAATACTATGGTATTTGAGATTATGTTTGGTAAAGTTTCGTCTTTCTTGTTTTAATTTTGAAGTGATGGCGCCATTTTTAAATGAACTATGCGTAAAGGGAACAGTGAGACATGCTATTGAAGGGTACACTGAGACGTCTAACTGTCCCCATGTACCAATGTTTTGCAAAAATAAACTGTAATTATATTACATTTACCAGTAACTAACATTAAAAATGAACATACTAGTAACCAATTTAGGAACTGTAGCTTAAAATAATGGATACATTACATTTCAGTGGTTTCATAAATAAAAAAATTATTCACAAAATGTAAGAAAATGTTAAAAAATAATAAAGAATTACATTAAATTCTTATAATTATAAGCTTTGTTGTCACCAAAAATTCATTTCATTTTTTCGCAAAAGTTTGAAAAGTCATGGAAAATTCACTTTTCAAAATGTTCCAGATGTTTCAATGGTTTCGAAGACAGACATCAAAATGATTCTAAATAAGCCTACAGAACATGTCAAGATAAAGAGACAGCAAGTTTTTGTTTTCTTTTGAAATAAATGTAAATCATTTCAATGTCCGTTAATAGACACTGTGGTGTCTCACTGTACCCTCCTGAATGGGAACAGTGAGACATTTGCATTTTTTTTTTTGACAAACATGTATTGTATATTATGTCCTTTATCTATTAACATTTTTGTTTATGTATTATTATACTCCATGTTTTAATATCTATTTCTATTGCACTTGATTTTAAAAATACTTGAATGATCACTTGCATACATATGTCTTAATATTTTGTGTCTCACTGCACCCACTACTCCCCTACATAGCCAGCTTTTTTGGTAGCAATAGATTTGTTCTAATAGACATAACTACTGAGTTATTTCCATTTGAAAATCATCCGATTCCTCTGGCGCACCTTGTACTATTATGCGTGTGCCTGCATGGTATTCTGAGATTCTACGTCACTGTTGCACCTCGTTTGAAGGCTAGATCTGGCCCGGCTGGCACATGGAGTAGGCCTATATGATAGTTCCTTCTGAACCTCAAAGAAGACGTAGGCCTACAGGCAAGAAGCTTGAAATTATCGACTTCCTAGAGTGCAAGGAACATTTTCATAGAAAGGAAATTTGATTCGTTTATATATATATATATATATATATATATATATATATATATATATATATATTTTTAACTCAGTGCTAGTGTCGCTTAAAGCTATATCTGTTGCCTTCATGTTGAGATAACAAGAAAAAATTATGACTAGCTCAATAAAATATCTCTGATAAACAGAATCGTTAGCAAATTAAATATTTTAAAGTTATACTGATTTGCTGATTGTAGGGCCTATAGTAAGGGCGTGAGATTGTTTCAGTGAAAGAAGAAAGACTATTTGTTCCAGTAATTATGCAATTGCAATTCATGTGGAAATCCGTTGTCTGCAAAGAGATTATTATCAGAGAGTTGGTTCAGTTACTGGGAACACTCGAGGTAACAATGATAAAAAAACATCAAAAGTAAGAGAGTATGATAGCTTTTATTCCTAATAAAAAGAAGAGGCCGATGTAGAGGCCAAGAGGAAGACAAGGATAATAAGAAGAAGACAAGAAGAACAAGGCCTTCCTGGTCTATGCTGACACGATCATCATGAAAACGAGTAGCCCAACGAGAATCTGCACTACAATCCACTGTAATTCACCACAAACTGCACTCAAGGCACTGAGATTTTCTGTGGGGTTTTTGTCATGTAAAGATTCGATCTTTAATCTTCAATTGTCACAATACTCCAGACACGTGTAGGCTCCATTTCTAGCTCTCGTTGCTTAAACACAGAGTACGCTATGGACGAAACGAACACACGTGCTTGTTCCTCAAGCCTTCAACTACAACTGACGTAATTTGCATTGGTGTTGCTTCAACCACTTCACAGTTCTACCAACGTTTGCATTATTTATGAAATTGTCGTCGTACGAAGCTCGAGGGACATTTGTATCAATAGTTTCTTAATAATACGTTTTTAATTCAGTATTCTGTTGTGAATTTGTATATTTTCCACTGTTTGATTAAAATGAAGTCAAATTTAAACAGTTATTATCCACATAGCGAGATTAATCATTATGGCACAAGACATAATTACCACCTTGTGTCCCCTAGCGTTAGATTAACCAAATCTAAACAATGGTTTACATCAGTTGCATTGTCTATGTTTAATAAACTTGCTTATAGTGCACATAGTGTTAATTTTAATAGATTTAGGTGTGTTATTCGTGACTGGCTAATCAAAAACCCTTTTTTTATGATTTAAATGAATTTATGGAAACTAGTGTTGATATAGTATTTTAGTTTGTTTGTTTATCTTGTTTTTCTTTTGACTTTGTCTATGTATCTCCGATACCACGACTGTTTTTATCAATAAATCAATAAATAAATCATACGCTTCTGTGAAGGACTTAATAGGAAGGTTGGCTGCACTAAAATAAAAGACACGCGTTCATAAGCACATTATTATGATGACGAAACAAAACAGAAGAAAACATATTATGCTTAATGAAGGTCGTGTTAATTTTAACTCCTGGTCATATAACCTACAAGGACTTCTCTTTAATGATAATGTACAGTAGTTATGACGAATTACTCATACCGGTATGTAATCTTTGAATTCCTTTACTAAGAAGAAGATTTCATACTGCACTGAAAAGCAATGCGGTCGAACAAAAAGTATAATTTCTTTAAATGGACATGATATTTTTATACCATAGGGAATTTAGAAAATATACATAATAATGCATTAGCCTTTTTTCCTTACAGGTTACTACTACTACTTCCTCTCTTATTAATAAAATGACAGTAACACATACAGTGTTACCACATGCAACATTGTTGCAAGAACGTTATCAAACTTTCTCACATGTTTCTCCATCACATCCACACGTCTACCACGCGTATATCAGCATGTCTTTGAGAACAGGTGAATGAAATTTGTGATACACAACAGAATAGAATGTCATTATGAAGCCCCTACCGTGCAACGTGTCTGGAATGTTTTCAGAGATAATTTTATGTCTGAAATACTCTTCTAGCTTTCCAATTACAATTTTATATTGCCTTAAAAATATACATCCAAGAATTGCACAAAACTTGTAGTTTTTGGAAGAATAATTTGTGTTTTGGTTGTCTTATTATGTGCAGTATTGTTTACTTCTTCATCAGTAAATATAGTGTCATCTATCTGACCACTCCAGGAATTCAGATGTTGTAGTGCTCTTAACAACCGGGAGAAATACATCTCTTAACCATTTTCTCACGTGATTTTTGTCAGTTTACCGGAACTACGTACATCGACCACGACATTAAATGGATGTTTTAATTTAGATCCAAATTTCCTTTTCGGTTCTTGAAAGCATATGTACAGTCGTGTACCTAGACTTTCAGCTGCATACCTATGGATTTGGACGGTGTACGAATGAGTGACAGATGCCATGGATTGCACTACTACTATATTGATGTGAGTTAAGAGAAAAAAATTGACTAGAACATTAACGCAGGAGCTGTGATACGATGTCGCAGAACTACGAGGATCGGAGTGCGCTCAAGAAGCGGCATAAGTAGCAACGATTTTCAAGTCAATATATTTCGTAAACGAGGAAAAGGCGAAACGAACGACTATTACCACGTTTCTTACCGAACGAAAATTACCTTAAATATGCATTTTTATTAAACTCAAGCACCATGATCTGAGATAGATTCCTTGTCAGTGTTATTTATATCGGTTTATTAGTTGTATAGAAGCGTTCTGATTATTTATATCTGTTTATGTGTTAGTTTAAACTGGATATGTGAATTGTGTTGAAGAGTTCTTATTATTTATATTAGCTTATTTGTTAGTGAGTAGTGATTGCAGCTATAAATATCATCGATAGTACTAGCTAGTCAAGTGCGTGTGTTGTGAAAATAGAGCTTTTGTGTACCGCTACATTTTCAGGCCACGATCCGCTCTGTTTTTCCCTGTATCTTTTGTTTCATTAACCTTCAGGAAATGTGTTTATCCGAAATTGAACTTTTATCTCTAACGGAAAGACATACTTGTATTATCTGCATTGGCCCACCCAAAGAACATTGTTATCGAAAATGAATCACAGATTTCTTGAAACCAGTGTGCAACTTTGTAGTACCTGGAGCATTGGTTATAAAGAGTAGTTTCTGAGAGTTTTATAAGTGATATGTATATACATACTGTATATAGACAAGGATGCCCTTTATCATCTACCCTATTCAACATCTACTTGAAGGATTTGGTGAAGAACTGTTTTCAGAACATGGGAGGGGTAACAGTAGGAGGAAGAAGAATAAAGTTCTTAAGATTTGCTGATGATATGGCGTTGTTAGCAGAAGAGGAGACGACTAAGGAATAGCCTATGCTACTGGAGCTAAATGACAGCTGTGAGCAGTATATGGGATGAAGATAAATGCAAACAAGACAAAGATCATGGTCATAGGAAGAAAAGTAAATAAGATAAACTTGCGAGTTTCTCACACGCCGCTACTTTTGCTGCGCAACTTTTGTACTTCAGCTGCAAAAGTTGCGTGTCGTGTTCGCACGTAAGCCAAAAGTAGCGCGCTGCACGCTACTTTTCGTGCTGCGCAACCCGAGTGCTGCAAAAGTTGCAACTGGAGGTTGCGAGTCTGTTCACACACCAGGCGCTACTTTTGCAGCCGCAGTCATGCTGCAGGTTTCCATCTCCGTGTTGACTTCTCAGTATACATTTTGTGGTTATGTTCGCATTATTGCGAAACTCATGCGAAAGCTTACTTATCTATTTTTGCTTTTCTGCCGTAACTAGTATTCAGAAATTGGCATTATTTTTACTATAAAGCTTTTAAAAATGCCTATATACTTAAATGATAACCAACAGCATATTCACGTAATCAATGTTGGCAATCCTCCTGTTTGAAACTACGCTACAGAAAATTAAAAAAATGAATTATATCGTCAGCAAATATGCTCAGACTGTGTTGTGCATTTAATAACTGTTACAAATAATTTATTTTCATCACATCTAACATTAAAATACATCCAAACAATAAAAGTATCATTGGCACATATGAGTGGCAACACTGGTCGCAACCGCAGCAAAAGTTTCAACAAAACCGATATCAAAAATGCTGCGGCTGCAACCCTGAGAACCCTGTTCACACGTCGCTACTTTTAAGCTGCGCGCAGCATGGAAAAGTAGCGGGCAGCAGGTTCGGCAGCCGCTACTCTTCGGGTTGCACCGTTGTTCACACGTCGCAGTACGAGAGTTGCGCAGTTTTTTTGTACTGCAGCGCTGCAAAAGTAGCGACGTGTGACCGTACCTTAATTTACTCTTAACTGAATATAAGTATAATAATGAAATTCATGCATGTTAAAGTAAGACCCTTTTCAATTTAAAATACAAGAACGCTTATTATTTCAAAAATTATAAAAATATTAGACTTATTTGATTAGGTACAACAGAAAAATCGACTTTTTTTTAACTTATGTTCCTTTTCCCGCCGACCAAAACATTGTGAACTTATTTCATAGTATAGGGCCTACTATTATTTCTATGATTAGTAATTTAAACTACATTAGAAATTACTCCAGACCTGCATTCATTAGCAGCATCATAATGCTCTATTCCTAATCCATTTAAATGGTTGTAATATTTTTTTAATAAACCAAATTTCACACTACTATGTTCTACATTCTATACCATAGATCATGGGGCCACACTGAAGTAATATGAGGAGAAGAGAGGCCTCATTACCAAAAAGATTGAGAAACACTGTTCTATGTGGCAGATTTTCCCCGCGAATTTTGGTTTTCCTGCTCTTTAGATCAAATGTGTGTTCCATCATTGTCATTCTGTTCTTTAATTAAGTAAATAATTATTACCAATTACATTTTTGGGCCTAAAATATGGATCAGTGAGACAAAAACCTTTTGTGCGAGATCGTGCGTATTTGCTTGTTTTCCGCACAGAACCAATACGCGGTAAGTGTGAAATACCACATTCAGTATTCCCAACGTAACACACATAACAATTTCCCTCTTCTTACCGCTTAAACGCCATATTCATTTTACTGCTTTAGGCTTTTAACATATTATTTTTAGAGGTCCGGTTGCAGAAACACCGATCAAAATATGATTGGCAATCAAGGAGGGTTTGATTGGCCATCAGTTCTATTTCTGTTGCAGAAAGAACAATCAGTGTTTGATCGGAGATCAGTCTTCCATCAGATTTAATCAACAGATTTTTGCTGGTTAAGTCACTGATCATCGATCAAGTAGGCTATTTATGTTGTTCTGTTTATAATGCAGTTACTGTAATGTATATAGTAAATAGTTACAGCGTAACAATATTGTTTTCGACATAGTGGATTCTTCTGATGAAGAAATTTTGGAATGAAAAAAAAAAATATTAAGAAGAAGGCGTTTCCGTGATAGACATGAATTGTTTTTATGTGTAATGACAGAAAATTTGAGCAAAGATTTATGTTAAGTAAGGATTCGTGTGTTATGTTACTTTCAAAAATTGAAACAAATATATGCAGACAGACAAATCGAAACCTTCCACTTTCTCCTGTGAACCAAGTTCTAATAATGCTGAGATTTTATGCTGTTGGAATTTTTCAGGCGGTCTTGGGTTATCTTGTTGGGGTCCACAAATCAACTATTTGCCGAGTAGTTAGGAATGTTACGTATGAAATTGCTTTGTTATGGCAGGGTCTCATAAATCCCCAAACTTCAAACAGGGAACGATTTGAAATCCAGAGAGAATTTTCAGCCATGTCAGGATTTCCAAGAGTAGCCTAATATTGGTTGTATAGACTGCTCACATCCCCATCCCATCACCTGGTTGAAATGATACCGAACTTTATCGAAATAGAAAAGGTTTCTTTTCTATGAATATACAGGCAATATGTAGTCTACACCATCATGGAAATTCTGGAATGTTGTAGCCCGTTGGCATGACAATAGAATATTTTTAATGAGTAGGTTACGAGCTCCATTTGTAAACAGAGAGAAGGGAAATGGAATTATTTTGGGTCATGGAGGCTATGCATGTTCCAATTTCTTGTCGACTCCCCTAGCAAATCCCACAACAGAAGCCCCCCCCCCCCACGTTTTTTTGTTTGCTTCATTATTGTTTCACTATATTGTAGTCTATATACAAATAGAATCCGCCTGTTTCCTTTCTACAAAAAGCAACAAAATAGCAAAACATTCACTTGAACATTCACTTGTTTTCCTAGTCACCGCCCACTTGATGCATTCGTTTCGCGACTTTTAAAGAGCATCAAATTGGCTATGGTTGCTAAATAGCGCTGTTGTCAAATGTATTTCTTTCTCAAATCAGCAATTAGTAAATTGAGACAACTTGATTGGAGATTCACGTTTGTGCAACGCAATAAACAATCAAATAAATCAGACATCAACTGATTGGCGATCAGGGACTGATTTGATTTGCGTTTCTGCAACCAGGTCTAATAATTATAAATTGGAAAGTTACCACTGCAATTTCACCTAAATTGCACTGTTAATTATTGTTTTTAAATATTTGCAAAAATTAAGTAAACTCTACAACACCACAAAAGTTACTGCATTTGTAATGCAAGTAACATTAAGGAAGCCGTGAAAAAATCAACAAGATTCCAGATGCCGATGTTATTACTGCAATATGTTATATAAATAATATTGTTAAAATATTAAAATTAAAAATCATTATATAACCTTACCGTTTGTTTTAAGTTCGCATTTATAGACTGAGGGAAAAAAAGACAGATGTATATCACGGCCTGCTGGAATATAGTAAGCACGGAAAACATTTTATAACAACAATGTTGAAGATAGATATATTTGTTTTCCAAAGTTACCGTCATTGAACAGAAACCAAGATGGAGATTTCATTGCAACTAATTAGAAATTCCTCTTTCAGGTATGTAATAAACGATCTTCACACAAAATAATGTACGATACACGAGCGGTATGTTTTCATGTTCTCGGAAATTAAAAAAGCTCAACTACGTTTCGCTTTTTCAATCTTTTCCTCGAACATGAAAACATCAACATACCGCTCTTGTAACGCATATTACTATTATTGAAACAGGCAAAAGTTACGGCTCTGGCACGCATGGCTGATGAATCGCTAAAGGGTAAATTTTAGTCTTTTTCTTTTAATTGGTTATTTTACGAAGCTTTTTCAAATGCTATGGTTATATAACGTCGAATGAGATGAAGGCGATAATGCCAGCGAAATGAGTCCAGGGTCCAACGCCGAAAGCTACTCAGTTATTTGCTCTTAATGAGTTGAGGGGAAACTCCGGGAAAAAAACCTCAACCAGGTAACTTGTCCCAACATGGATTTGAACTCGGGCCCGCACGTTTCACGGTCAGGAATGTTAACACAGCGGTGGACAGTTTATTCTTAAAGGTATACCTATAACAAATACATAATTAAATTATTACCACAGTCTAGTATATACAGTCACGAAGCTCAATATGTAGTAAATATGCATCCATAGATAGTTGCTAGCCACTAGGATCGCTACTATCGCCTCATTACAGACAATGCGAAATAGTACCGGTATAGTCTATTGTTTCTAGCACCCTCACAACTCAAACTTCGTGGCTGTGTATACTAGACTGTGTTATTGCTATAAGAAATATAGAATAAAGGTGTGAATCTTATTACATATCAGTTTTCTGGTTGATAAAAATTAATTTAAAAGAGTTTCATTCCGCTGTGAGCCTTCTAACATTTAACCGCTCTGTTCTCACAGTCATTATAATCTATTCAGAACTGGTTCAGTCCGCTGAGAACACTCTGTGGTCAGTGACGCAAATGAATCACTTGTTAAAATATGTGCGCACAGCGTCGGATTGAAAAGGCCTAAGTATGAAATATATCGTCAAAATATTTCAACTTCATCTTAGTTTTCGCGGCTGAAGCATTTTATTTATTCATTAAATCTTAAATAATTATCTAGTGTATATATAATTTATTTTCAAAAAATCGTCTGCCCAGGCATCCTGGGTTGCCAAGAACACAGAATAATATTATACATACAAGAATAATAACTGATTACAGTAAGTAGATGAGTCAAATTTATGTGACCATAGAACATGAATTTTATAAATAATATAAATTATACATATATTTATTAAATCACGCACCAACGAAAGAAAGGGAAGAAATTATAGTATTCAGTATAAATGGTATTTCAGGATTGCCACAGACCCTTTAATGGTTGAAGTGATTAGGCTATATTAGGAATGATGTCATGAATCCCAAATATTTTTAAGAGTGTTAACAATTAATTGTGGGATAGTAGGCCTACCCCATGCTCCGATCATTAAACCATGCATTTCCCAGGTGCCTTCCATCTAGTATTTTTTTCGAAAATACGGAATAATACGCTCATAAATTTGTTGTTTTTCTTTGTTGCTCTCATGATTGAGTCTGGCTCATCTCAAATCTAAATATTATCATAATAATGATAGGTTACACTAAGGAAGAAGAGGTTACAATTTAAATCGGTACTCCAGTTAAAACTGAATTTTATTGTAAAGTTTTAATTATAAATATAATATAATATAATATAATATAATATAATATAATATAATATAATATAATATAATATAATATAATATAATATAATATAATACTTACTTACTTACAAATGGCTTTTAAGGAACCCGAAGGTTCATTGCCGCCAGCGGTCCCTATCCTGTGCAAGATTAATCCAGTCTCTATCATCATAACCCACCTCCCTCAAATCCATTTTAATATTATCCTCCCATATACGTCTCGGCCTCCCTAAAGGTCTTTTTCCCTCCGGTCTCCCAACTAACACTCTATATGCATTTCTGGATTCGCCCATACGTGCTACATGCCCTGCCCATCTCAAACGTCTGGATTTAATGTTCCTAATTATGTCAGGTGAAGAATACAATGCGTGCAGTTCTGTGTTGTGTAACTTTCTCCATTCTCCTGTAACTTCATCCCGCTTAGCCCCAAATCTATAGGGATACGTAACAAGCTGTTTTTTACGGTGATGGGTTGTTAGCCCTTCGCCCAACCCCCAAGCTGGAGGACCACCCCTTATCGGCTGTCCACGACTGCTTATTCAATATATTCGCAGCTATCCTCCATATCTGGAGGCCGTCTCCTCTATCCGCAACCTGAGGACGCGCCATGCCGTGGTGAATATAATATAATATAATATAATATAATATAATATAATATAATATAATATAATATAATATAATATAATATAATATAATATAATATAATGAAATATTTTGCATAAGAAAAATAGCAAATTAAAATAAAGTAAATACTGTTCCTTATTTATTTCTTTGTTTGTTGTTTAGTCAACTGTCCGAAGACAGGTCTGAGCCTCACAAGTGACACCAAGAAGGCACCACTTATGAGGCAACTAGGCCAAGAGATAATGGGGTAGATTGGCCAGTTCCTTTCCCCCTCCATTACATACATCGCTGACTAGCTACATGTTACACTAGTCAGTCTTCAGATGCATACAAACAATAAATTGTTCTTCCTCTGACACATATCGTCAAGTGAGATGTACTGCCTGATAATTGATATACGTATCAGAGGATATTTATTCTTTATTGAAGTTTAAATTATCATTAGACATATTATTATTATTATTATTATTATTATTATTATTATTATTATTATTATTATTATTACTGATTACTCATTAAAGAAAACTTTTAACGAAAAAAAATTGGTAAAATAAAAAAACCAACATTTAAAAATTGAACCTTACTTTTCATTAGATTAACTGTCGGATTTTAAATGGACAATTCGTCAGATGTTGCACTATTGTATGATTAGTTCACTTATTTTTTTACTATAATATTTACTGAGAATAACTTCAAAGTTATATATTTTTTGTAATTATTATTTAATATTATTCCATTATTTTACTCAACTTGTGCTTTTATAGCCTACCTGTATCTATCATTGAAAGTTATTTGAATTTTAGTCTCTAAATATTAACTTGTATTATGAACTCGCAGTCCGCCGTTGTGGCTATGTGGACAGCGCGTGCGTTTCCCGACTAAGTGGTCCGAGGTTCAATTCCCGGTGTGTGAAAAAAATTATCTTCCGTTTACGGGACTGGATGTTTGTCAGTTGTCTTGTGTTTGTCCTGTGATGTCTCTGCGGTCATCCTGTGTAGAGCCTCACTTTTGAGATATCTAGTGTGTGATTTAGTGATCCTCCCTCCCCTACTATCAGTGGCGTGTAAGAAGGAATCGTGGGAAGTTAAACCGAAAAAGAAAGGAAGAATTATGAACTTGCAATATTGTATAGACTTCTTTTGAGTCTGCCTGTAAATAAGTAAGTAAGTAAGTAAGTAAGTAAGTAAGTAAGTAAACGAATAAATAGATAGATAGATAGATAGATAGATAGATAGATAGATAGATAGATAGATAGATAGATAGATAGATAGATAGATAGATAGATAGATAGATAGATAGATAGATAGATAGATAGATAGATAGACAGACAGATAGATAGATAGACAGATAGACAGACAGACAGACAGATAGATAGATAGATAAATAGATAGATAGATAGATAGATAGATAGATAGATAGATAGATAGATAGATAGATAGATAGATAGATAGATAGATAGAACAACGGTTCTCAACCTTTTTCAATGACGTACCATTATTTTTAATTTAGGACATTAGCTATACCATTAACGAAATTTGTTATGAGAAAACTTCATGTGTCGCTGTCCTACGATCGTAATAATCGGTTCTGTGATCCAATAGCCTACCAGTATTAATAATTGAATTTTTATTTTGGCGTGTTTAATCAAGAAATGGTGAGTCTTCGAATTTCTTCAATGGAGTGTTGTATGAAATATAGAGAAAACAGCTATTTTTTACACTTTATGATAATTTGTAGTTTTATTTCATACTTTAAGTACCACTCAGCAGTGGCTCACGTACCGCTAGCGGTACATGTGCAGTAGATTGAAAACTGCTGACATAAATAAATAAATTACATAACCTTCCTAACGCTCTTAAATAATAATAATAATAATAATAATAATAATAATAATAATAATAATAATAATAATAATAATAATAATAATAATAATAATAATAATTTATAACATAATACCAGTAATCATAATTTATTATTATTATTATTATTATTATTATTATTATTATTTTATTATTATTATTATTTTATTGTGACGAGCATTAAGCATAATGCATTTAGGTGGTGAAGACAAAATACACCAATTAAAAACAGATGATGATGATAATAATAATAATAATAATAATAATAATAACCTTCCTAACGCTCTTAAATAATAATAATAATAATAATAATAATAATAATAATAATAATAATAATAATAATAATAATAATAATAATAATAATAATTCATAATCATTTATTATTATTAATTATTATTATTATTATTATTATTATTATTATTATTATTATTATTATTATTATTATTTTATTATTATTATTTTATTGTGACGAGCATTAAGCATAATGCATTTAGGTGGTGAAGACAAAATACACCAATTAAAAACAGATGATGATGATAATAATAATAATAATAATAATAATAATAATAATTCATAACATAATACCAGTAATCATTTATTATTATTATTATTATTATTATTATTATTATTATTATTATTATTATTATTATTTTATTGTGACGAGCATTAAGCATAATGCATTTATGTGGTGAAGACAAAATACACCAATTAAAAACAGATGATAATAATAATAATAATAATAATAATAATAATAATAATAATAATAATAATAATAATAATAATAATACATCGCTGACTAGCTACATGTTACACTAGTCAGACTTCAGATGCATACATTCTTCTTCCTCTGACATATTGTCAAGTGAGATGTACTGCCTGGTAATAGATGTACGTATCAGCCAGAATCTTAATCAGAGGATATTTATTCTTTATTGAAGTTTAAATTATTATTATTATTATTATTATTATTATTATTATTATTATTATTATTATTATTTTATTGTGACGAGCATTAAGCATAATGCATTTAGGTAGTGAAGACAAAATACACCAATTAAAAACAGTTATCAGCATTACAATCTAGAAATTCAATCTCATTATAAAATTAATTTTTGTTTAACCAACGAAACAGTAGAGTTTTAAAGCTTAAAAAGATACAGTAAAAAGCCTCTCGGGGTACTTTATTAAACAACATAGGAACTATAGTCACTTAATGAAGAATTGACATATGTATATGCAATATGAAATCGAAATATTTTGATAGAAACTTAAAGAATTTTAATTCGGAGAACGCCATTACATGAAAATGATATTATAAAATGGCTGTTTGTAATATGTTCGAATTAGTGTCCGTTTATAAAGAATGATTTATGAATATGTAATTATAATGAACTGAGGTAACATCTAGAGTATTTTGTTGTGGCGTACAGACCTGCGCTTGCATACGCTGCGACGGCTACGAGAAGAATCACCAGAGGGACGACGTGTTGAGCCATGGCGGTCGTAACACTGAGCACACCTCAACAATACACAGACTGAGTGACCCGCGCCCAGGCTCTGGTTTAAATGCTGCACGTTCGTGCCGCCCTCCCCCTCTTTCACACCTCCCATCCAGCCTATTAATTCACATCCTTCTCCATGATGTACTGCGCCGTCACAACACGTTCATATTCTGCCATGATGCTCTTTTCTGATCTCGTTGGGCCATCGAGGGGCGACTACTCGGTTTAGATTAGGGCAGCAGGGTTCAGTGTGTAGAAAAAGAGGACACGCTGTAATACTGCTGTCTTACTCCTTCAACCTCTGGCAGTATCTTAACTTTATAATATACTAGCCGTACCCGTGCGCTCCGCTGCACCCGTTAGGAATAAATATAAAGTAATTACATAATTAAAATAGGACATTTGATCCAGGGAACATTCGTGTTTGATAGAAGGATAAATAGTTTATTATGTTACTTAATTTAAATTGTATTAAAAAATTAAAATGCGATCATTTTGATCCAGAAACCACTCATTTGGTCATAAAAATTATTTCAGGAAATACAGGAAACGAATGTACAGAATAGCTTATCAAGTTTTCTGTGCATAAGAAGCTATTTTAATCTTACCTATCCTCGATTCACTCAGAAGTTACTGTAATAACATTATAGCCTATGTCCATCTAGAGAAACTACACTCTCCAATGGTGAATTAATAATTAATTATACAAATCGGTTAATTTAGCTTCCGATATTACTTCATACAAACACAAACATTCTCTGTAGGCTGTGTTTCATAACTTTCGATTGTTGTTGTCCAAGCCCCCTTATAGACGAAGTCATTTGTTTTTTATTTCATTACACCGCCTTAGATGGCGTTGTTATTGTAATTTTGAAACTCATTTATATCATTAAATATCAGTCCTATCAAAATTTTGCATAGAATAAAACTTATCGGAAATTATTTTTAAAGAAACTTTTGTTATGTAATATTTTTAATGAAAATTAATAATAAGGGAGATATTTCGATTTATTTAATTCAAGCCACCTTATATAACCCCACTTTTAAATAAAATATTTTGAATGCCATACAGCCTAAATTCTAAGTTACAACGAACTTAATTTATATTCCAATTTTCATATAAATCGGTTCAGCCATTATCGCTTGAAAAGGTAACAAACATCCAGACAGACAGACAGACAGACATACAAACAAAAATAAAAAAAAATCGATTTTCAGTTCCAGGGCGGTTAATTATATATGATAGGATCAATTATTTTTGGAAAATCGAAAATTACCAGAAAAATTTCGGCTACAGATTTATTATTAGTATAGATATAGATGGTTCCCAGGAACATCAGAAATAAAAAATACGGGACACTCAGCATTGATTTTAAATTGAGCTTTGTTTATATGTATTTTCCATCGCGTTTATCCAGGTCGTCTTTGAACAGATGAAATTACAGCTGCAAAATCTTAGCGATATTCATTTTTTATATCTCATTGTCAGCTACTATAAAGGTAAATGAACAAAACTTTTCATGATTAATACATACATTACACTTTATGAAACACTATTCTGAATATTGAAATAGCTAATAATTACATGTAAAAATAATATCAAATTTTCATAACTTTTTTTACAACCGTAAAGCATTGACATAATAAAATATACAATTAATTAAACCGCAAGTGACGTGGGTAGGCATTAGACACACACATACACGAATTAATTAAATATCTGCATGATTATTTTATCTAAATGTCTTAAAGACCTACATCAACAACATAGTCTAAGATTTTTTACCTATTCCTTCAGGATATATATTTTTCTTAATCAAATATTTTAGAAAATTTAATATTGAAGGTAACGATTAAGAAAAAAATATATTTCTTGATGGAATAGGTGAAAGGTCCTAGACTATGTTGTTGATTTAGGTCTTTAAAACATTTTCACTATACAAATTATTACAAAACCATGTTTAGTTTACAAACTTTGGAAAAATTAGTTTACAACATTTTATGAAAGATTAAGAAACATTTATTGCTGGAATTTTATAGTATTTTATTGCATATTTTATCATTAGGGGAGAGTCGGGTAGTATCGGACAGCGGGTAATATCGGACAGTGAGTTTCTTTCATCTACCACACGATGATAGCACCTGATTGACATGGTTACGTTTCTGTGATGTCGCATAGAGAAACGTAACCATGTCATTCAGGTACTACCATATGGTGGTAGATGAAAGAAACGCACTGTCAGATATTACCCGATGTCCGATACTACCCGACTCTCCCCTGAATAACAAATTAAATATTAATTCGAAAACTCACTTGGGAACCTCTGACTATTTATCTCTTGGGATTCCCAAGGGTCCGCGGATTACAGTTTAAGAATTACAAGGTTAAAACAATACAATTAAATACTATTATTGAAAATAAAGTACTTCAAGAATAAATTAAAGAAAATTAATTTACAATGTACTCCTTACAAAGTAGGGTCACTTGAGAATACACTGTTATAAATCAGAGTCATTCGTGTAGGGGAGAGTCGGGTAGTATCGGACAGAGCGTTTCTTTCATCTACCACCATATGGTAGTACCTGAATGACATGGTTACGTTTCTCTATGCGACATCACATAAACGTAACCATGTCAATCAGGTACTATCATCGCGTGGTAGATGAAAGAAACTCACTGTTCGATATTACCCGCTGTCCGATACTACCCGACTCTCCCCTAATACTTTTCTGAAGAATGGATTTTTTGTAAGAATAATTATTTATTTATTGTTTGTTACAAAGCATGTCATTAAATGCAACGCAATCCTTGCTGTAAAATTATTTCACAATAAGCATTGATTTTACTGTCTTTATACGTAAGTGGTTTTTCTCATCACTCATCAGTGAGGTCATGCGAGAGAACAGACTTTCAACACTTGTATTTGTAACAGGGATACACATAATGAACTCTTATCACTTTATTTCAATTTTTGCTTGGGCGGAGGCAAGATTCTTTTTAGAGAAGACCTTATAGTAGAGTTTCTCAAACTTTTTTGAACTGGGAACCACTTTTTAAGTCAAAACAGTTTCGCGGATCACCTTACTCTTGTTCCCTTCGAAAGCAAATTTATCATTTTTGTAGCATATTTTAATAGTAATATACTTATATTTTAAAATATAATTAATTGAAATTAATTAAATTAAATTAATTTTATATTAGTATTAACTAATTTAGCTAATGTTAATAGAAGAAAATTCATTTTTGTTTCTTTAATAATTCAAGGCTATTAGAGTTTGGATAATCTTTAACTTATTAACTCACATTAATGAGATGGATGAGCCTGCCGATTCTTGCACAGTGTTCTATATTTGGACGTATGCTGGTAAGCTTAAGTCGGAGATCGTCACATACATCGAGTCGATTTTAGTAGCCTACTTTGTTTTTGAATAATTTCGAGGGAAAAATTGTTCCGGGGCCGGGTATCGAACCCGGGACCTTTGGTTAAACGTACCAATGCTCTCCCAACTGAGCTACCCGGGAACTCTACCAGACACGATCCAATTTTTCCCTCTATATCCACAGACCTCAAAGTGGGCTGACAACCGTCAAGCAACCAACATTGAGTGCACACTAACTCTGTGTGACTTAAGTTGTGGTTTTCTGTTAACGAACAGTGACGTGTATTATGCAAATCATGCTTTCAGGTATAACTCCCTGAATAATTTCGAGGGAAAAATTGTTCCGGGGCCGGGTATCGAACCCAGGACCTTTGGTTAAACGTACCAACGCTCTCCCAACTGAGCTACCCGGGAACTCTACCAGACACCGATCCAATTTTTCCCTCTATATCCACAGACCTCAAAGTGGGCTGACAACCGTCAAGAAACCAACATTGAGTGCACACTAACTCTGTGTGACTTAAATTGTGGTTTTCTGTTAACGAACAGTGACGTGTATTATGCAAATTAAGCTTTCAGGTATAACTCCCTGTAAAGTTGATTTGAATAATTTCGAGGGAAAAATTGTTCCGGGGCCGGGTATCGAACCCGGGACCTTTGGTTAAACGTACCAACGCTCTCCCAACTGAGCTACCCGGGAACTCTACCAGACACCGATCCAATTGTTTGTTTTTATTAGAGTTAGTGATGAAAACCCTTTCTCACACAGATACGTGGAAGCAAACTGAATTATAATCTCTAAAGCACCATTGTACAGTTCACTGTATTCTCTTTTCACTTGTGATGAGGTTCAGAAATTAACCATACCTTCCGCTTGGAATTTCATTTTAAGTCCGGTCTCATTCGAGAGTTCAATTAACTGTTCCCTTTCACTCAATGAAAGTTTGTTAGTTTCAATATCGCAATGAAAGTGATCACGAACTAATGAAAATTCGTCATATTTTCGGAAATAAGTTTCAAATTGTGAGCTCAGAGTTTTATTATTGGTGTACGACGTACAGTACGTACCCACTTCAATGTGCAGACTGGGTGTCGACAAAACTATGTACTAAGAAAGTCATAAATACATGAAAAGGTTCAGTCTTCTGTTATGAATTTGGGTGGTCCCCTGCTGGGTTACAGGGGCGGCGCCAGATGTGCAGGGAAAAGATGGCGAGAAACGCCACGTTCATAGTGCTTTAAATCCCTCTTTTGTTGCTGAGAGTAGAGTGGGCAGTCAGTACACGGATAGGGTAATAAATTTCATAAAATGTCAATACTGGGAGAAAAGTGAAAGGCGATTGCCATGTGTCATTTCCAAACTCTGAGATTTTCAGCTATAGAGTGATACGAAATTCGTTTGAATTTTAGTTTTTTTCTGCCTTTTTCGAAGGACCACAAGGGCAGACTTCGAGGACCACAGGTGGTCCGCGGACCATAGTTTGAGAAACGCTGCCATATAGGGTATATCGTGTGGCATATTCCCTCCCTATTTCCTCTGAAATTAACTATTTTCCATACCTTAAATTTCGGTACATTTGCCCATAAAAATTTAAAGCATGATGTCAGATAGGGCAAAGGTTTGTATACTGTGATACGAGTAATATTGTGATAGTTATTTTTGAGAATTTATTGCAATTGTACTGAACGAGAGAAGGACTGATTTTGTGCAGGAACTTGTCCACGAACATTCCCTTAATACGTTGACGCAAAACACCGATCTTCCTTTCGCTTAGTAAAATTGTAATAAATTCTCAAAAAGAACTATCACAATATTACTCGTATCACAATATTACCAACCTTTACCCTACATTGAACATACTTTTAGTTCATTTTTATTTTAGTTTATTAAGTAATTTTTATTATTTTAAGTTACAAATATTGTTCATATCCTGGTTTCACTTTTTGTTTTATGATCAAGTTTACCCCGGTACTTTTCCAGTTTTCACACATAGGCCTAGATCTAACTTCTTTACTACACATACGATATGTAATTAACACGCAGTTGCTGTTAATATGACGTAGATGCAAACAAATGAACCCATACAATTTTAATGATAAAGAAATTTTGATTTCAATTAATGTTAACTACAAAAAGAAGTCTGCTTAAAGTCCATGTGGGCCTATTTTTCACTTAAGTGAGAAATACAAAATTAATATTAATATGTGGAAAGTGAAAGGACTTCTTTTTGGAGTTAGGGGAGCTTAATTTAAGTTAGTTCAAAACCATCCTCCTTTCTGTTAAATTTTCTAGTGAGGATATTAATAATCCGCATACGACCCATAGGCTTATATCTCAGTGTTGTCTGACATCTGATATCTTCTACCCCGAACTTTAGTTCAGTTCATCATTCCTTCCAGTGCAACACTAAATTATAAGTTAATATTATTTCCTTTTAATTACTTTTCATTATGCTTTTGTCTCAAGTTTCTCTAGTCAAATTGAACCTTTTAAAGCTTTGCTTTCCATTCTGGATCCTAGTAGTCAGCCGTAGATATCGGCCAGATGTCCCACTTGTGGAATAAATAATATTTACAGTAGGTAACAACCACTAACCTATCTAAGGGTAACACCTTGGTTTCATTTGAACAAAGTCATTGACTAGCTCGTCTTTTATTTTTTCTTCTTTCCTTCTTAATCTGGTTAATCTCTCGGAATGCGCGCTGGTTCGAGTCCCCATGGGGAAAGAAATTTTGGAACAGATGCATTATAGAGGCCACCCATCATACATTATACAAAAAAAAGGTCAGCGGAAGTAATGGTTCGATTAGCGTTTTTAGCATTCGATATTCGATAAACATTAAATGCTACTAAATTAAAGAAAACTAAAAACAATTAAACAGTCTGTTACTACTGATGTGATTTTAGTCACTTTGTATTATATTTTTGGTCCAGGGAAAATATATTTCACTATTACTGCCATTATTTCCATTTTGAAGTAGGCTACAAGTCAACAATATAAAACTGACTGTTAATTTAGAAGTTAGAAGTTTATGTCGATTATAAGAACAATACATAAGAACAGTAGCATTCATACTATTCAACCAATAAGGAGATTGGCCCCTATAATTTTCTCATGAAATTTCGGCCAGTGTATGGGATCGGTGTCCACCCAGCATCGTGATGCACTTGCGGAGCTACGATAGGTAGCGAAAATCCGGTTTCGCAAACCAGCTATAACGGCTGGGGGGATCATCGTACTAACCACACGATACTTCCATTCTGGTTGGATGATCGTCCACCTCTGC
This sequence comes from Periplaneta americana, assembly GCA_025594305.2. NCBI lineage: Eukaryota > Metazoa > Arthropoda > Insecta > Blattodea > Blattidae > Periplaneta > Periplaneta americana. The sequence goes on along the minus strand of JAJSOF020000011.1, from coordinate 23,681,179 downwards.
TTCGGCATGTGGACGCGAGGCCAGCAGGCGACTGGTCGGTCTTGGCCCTTCAAAGGGAGCGCCATGGGTTTACTTTTACTTTACTACATTTTACACTGGTTTTCTATATGTAATTGTTGAGGTTTTACTTATTTTAGAATTCGATACAGAAGTCCTGTCTATTTATTTAATGCTCGTTGATTTCCAATTATTAAGTTCATTCACAATGAAAATTAAACATAACGTAAGCGTTAACTTAAAAATGTAAACGTTACGGTAATATCAAGAGCATTCACAATGGGAACATAAACATAATCGCAAAGATACTTGGTAACCATGGGAACATAACAACGACGCCATTTCCTCATATTCTGTCGTATATTTCAGCGCTCTACGATTGTGTTCTGTTTGCAAATCACGTAAGCATAAGCATGAAAGTTTGGAGTTTGCAAACATTCATGTTAACGTCTTACGGTAATGTTTATGTCAATGCTTATATGAATCATTGTGAATAATCCCATTTGGTAGCCTTGGCGCAAACTTCTGTGTTTATGTTACGGTTATGTTTAATTTTCATTGTGAATGGGCCTTTATACCTTGCATAACTTACATTCTGTGGAAACCAAGGAGGAATCGAACCAAGGACGTCCATGTCGTAATATTCTGTATGAAACAGACGGAAGGGATAATTGCAATACTTGAAGATAAGCTCTTGGAACTTTCCCATGTCACATATATAAACAGTGCAATGTTTACTCTAAACTTACGAGAGCTTGGATTTCTCTGCTGGTTGATTTTTTGAGAACGTGGCAGAGGAAACCACAGCCGCGGAAGTGGATTGGTCCGTAGCTATCCCCACCGCCGCTGATAAAAAAAAAATTGACAAACATTAACATCCGTACTACAAGGTGACGAACAGCTGCGGGCCGTGTGGTCTCGAAGTGCAAAGGGCATGGGTTCGAGCATCAAGGGTAACGTTATTACAGAAGCATTTCATTTACTGCGTTCTTAAATACGCAGTACAGCCATTCCAGACAAACTGGGAATTCCAGACCTTGATAATGGGTACTTTTTGTTTTTCCTAAAGTCTGCAGCACTTACAAATAGATAGATCAGCTATTAATGTATGTTTTTCAAGGAGATATTGTTGAAGAAATATTTTGATAACCTGTACTGTTAATTCCAGAGCTCCAAGATCAAGAAACTTTTTACTGTGTACTACATTCTTTCTGCCATTTATTTTAGGTAGATTGGGTTAATAACAATTAGCAATCTTATAGTTCTAATGAATATTTTGACTTTGAAATGTCTAATTGTTTTGAAACTGGAAAAATGAAGGACATTAACTCATCTGTAACAGCTCATCCACGACATAGAAGAAACATCCATAAAATATTTACCGTTTATGTTTTTGTGAATTAATTGGGTACTATGACATTTGTAGGCACACCAGCGAATAGGGATTATAAAGAATGGACACTGAGAGAGTTTTCCTGTGTTTTGTTTCTCTGTGCGCAGCGTTTAGTTCCACTTTCAAGCGCTAGAGGTTAGTGTAATCGAGCATACGCTAAGATAATAATTGAGAGTAGAGTTGAGACACAGGATTCAAACATCGCCTACCTTATTGCATAATCCAGTAACGCTTTGGTTCAAATAAATTCAAGTTAACAGCTTTTCCTTATTTCTCAGTGGCAAACTAGTTGTAATAATAATTTTTTTATATTTCAGATATAATACATTATATTATAAAATAATATAATACATTATAAAATTAAGTATCGAATTCGTTAAATATTTGTATATATTATAATATAGGTATATGGTTTTTACTACTCGTAAGAGTTTTGTTTTTCCATTTACAGCGCTATCAAATCATTACATATTTTAATTGTTGTTGGGGTCAACGTCTCAACTCTCATTATAAAGGAACTCTAGAGTCTAGACATTACAGTTAATGACGGATTTATTATTTTATGGATCCAATTTATTTTATTTGAATACATAATGTACCTAGATGTATTAATTATATGTGTTATATTTCCGCTGTGTCGACTGCTAGCTGGTGTGATGTCAGCGGCAACTCTAGGGAGAAAGCAGAATCTCACGCTATAGCTGGCTTGGTCATAGAAATCAATCTGGCTACATCAAAGGTATCGACGCGAAGTGTCCATACTTAATTACCTATACACAGGGCACGCTATGAGAATGAATCTATTTTTGCTTGAGGTAGAGACCTGTGTTTTATACTTTTTGTTAATAAGTTCACAAATCTTGTGTACTTGAGGCCAGCAGTCGGTTACTCGAATTTGGCCCTTCATGGGCTATCGCGCTACAAATTACTAGCAATAGCGCCAATAACATAGCCGCAGCGACTAAACCACGCAGCTTTGACGGCACGAAGAGTTAGGCAATCATGGGTTCCAATCCCGTTTAGGGCATGTGGTGTCCTACGTCATACACGTCCTGTATCGGTTTAGTGTTGGATTGCGAAGTCCTGTGAAGATGGCCTTGGATCAGAATGGACTGGCGATCTGATGGCTATGACTAGCAATAGTAGCAGAAATACTGGGGGAGTAGATTATTTCCTTACCATGAAGCGTCAACTTTACACTCGGCCGGTGCGCTTACACGTGCCGGTAACGGAGAGCGCTTCAACATTTCTCATACTATTAATATAAGATGCGGTGTTTTTCATAAGCAACTGAACTGAATCCTATTTTCTCTTTCATATAAACAATATTCTGAATAAGTGTTTTGTACAGTATGCGGAAAACAAACAACACTGAAATTATTGCGTATCTTGTGTCCACGTTTTATTCATTGTATATAATAGTTTGACATATTGTGAATTCAGTGTTGTGTTGATTTCTGAAATAATTGTGGTTCTCACAACAAAAGATTGTCGAGCATTATTTCCGGTCATACGGAGTGCTGAAATTACAAACATACTCTGAAACTCAAGATGTCATTATAACATGGAAAGCGACATAAGACTGATCCCGTACGACGGAACTTCTCGACGACAGCTAACATTGTTGTGTTATTTGGTGCCGCATTGTTAAATCGCTCCTGGTACTGCTTTTTAACGTGGCGCAAGCTCGGCGCATTCTGACGCCCCACTCCGTATAATGCTCGACGATTAACACCTCCTCTTTTGTGAGGACCATAATTGGACGGAGTTACGCAACAATAGACCAACCGACAATTTGAAAAAATTGAGATATTTCCACACGTCTGTTATTGGCTGGATTATTTATCTCGGAAAAAAAAATAAAAAATGCGATATCTGCATTATCGCATAAAATGTATTATTATTTTTTTGCTTTGCAATATTAAATCAACTGCTGGTCTATTATTAAAAATCGATTAACTTTTATTGAGCATTATTTGTGCTATTTTTTGTAATAGTATGAATGTTACAATACCTACTTCTTGCATAAAATGTTAAATAAAAACCAGATTTATTTCAATGGTCAATATCTCGAATACAAGTTTTTGGCGGTTGGTCTCTTATTGGGTAACTCCGCCCAATTGCAGAAATCAACACAACACTGAATTCACAGTATGTCAAACTATCTCTGAAAATATTGTTCACGTCCGAAAATATGTTACTGCGAAATTCTGTCTGTATAATCACGTTGCAAATGTAGTATGTTATGCATTGTGGAAATAACAATCTCTTAATTTCTAAAATACCGTTAAGCCTATATGTCTACCAGATTATTAGTTTTTATTTTAAAATAACTTATTGCAAGTTTATATTGTATCTGTATTCTGTGTATAAAATAAGAATTAATATAATATGTTCTGAATTTCTGAGATATAGTTTTCCAAGTGATATTAAAAAAAAATTGGCTATGATATACTGTAAGTGAGTGTACAGCGGTCAAGGGGTAAAAAATTTTCCAATATAAATTAAATTATATAGGAATATAATTATTGATTCGATGCTAAAACTGGTCAGAAAGAGGAAAAGGAATGATATTTTCGTTGGGTTTACTTTGTTCATAGCTTGATTTTTCTATTATTTTATATTTATTTCTGGCGGTGTGCAAGATAAGGCCTAATGACTTTAACTACACCAGAATAAATAAATAAAAACAAATAAATATATAAATTAAAAAAACCGTTAAACGTCGGGCACATGATGACATGTTTTATTTTCGGTGCCTGATTTACAACTATTTTAAATTGATTAACGCTGGCAGGCATTTCGCTAAGGAGTTCATCAATTCATGTAAGTGACGTTAAGTAAAGATTCATCTTAGTTTAGTAAAGACAATTTGTTTTGGTTGTCTATAGTTAGGTGTCTGAGATTTCCGAAAATGTAATAAGCAGTTTAATTAAAAATAGAAGCAAAAAGGAAAACCCGTGCAACGCCGGGTGCTTTTAACTAGTTATTCAATAAATAAAAACTTTGTTGCTAGGGAAACGTTGACAGCAGATGGGCAATAATTTCAGTTTCACTTGTTTTGCAGCATACCGTAATGTAATCCGTGTTTTCCAGTTGACTTCACAACATTTAATCAGTAGGAGAATGGCATAGTATGTTCTGTTAGCTAATTGTAGTCGATTCCGGATTTCCTTTCTTTCTTAATTTCTGTCTGCAATTGTGACCCATAAATCAAGGCTTTGGTTTTGCTTTCATTTATGTGAAGTCTAACTTCATGACAGTGATTAGGCCTATTTATTTAGCTATATCTTTATTCTTATTTATTCGTGTTTATTTGACTTCATACGTAACACCTCAAATTATCTTTTATATTGCTTAGAGGAAAACGAAATTTCAGATGACCTACTTCATGCCGTCAGTCCGGATCGATTGACATATATGACGCCATTATCGTAAACACATTCTCAGAACTGTGACGTCATTGTTAAAATTCCGACACGTTCTTGAATGTGTTTATCTTTTCCAGTTGATTTTAAAATCCTTTCAAAATTTCCATAAAGAGTGGCTTGGTTGTAGATGTCAATATAATGAGAACAAACAGATAACCGAGATGGTGACGAAGTTTGTCGCTGGACGAGCCTTTCTTAGAAGAAGCTACACGTGTCAACAAATCAGTGCATTGCTTAAGAGCTCAGCGGTCGCAAGGAGAATGACAGTTGAAATTTCCAGTGTTGTAAACTAGCTGGCTTTCTTCGAATCACTCATGCAGTGTATCTGAATATTGTAGCTTAATAACTTTTATGCTCGACCATGCCGAAATGTAGTAATTATACACCTGGTAGCAGTCCTTTAATGCATGCCATTAAAGTACACCTATTCATTAAAGTTCAGGTTTTCGATTATTCTCGGATATGCAATCGAATGACAACGAGGGAAACGTCACGGAGGCTGGAAATCCAATACTGTCGCAGAAGGTTATGTTCTGTTACTATAATAATTAGCGTTAATTGTAAATCATATTCAAATGCATTCAATTTGTCATCTCGTTTTTCAATTCCAAATCAATTTCCAGGTTATATCAAAATTAGTTCATGTTATTCTCTAGATTATATCAAGGTCAATTACATTATTGTTCCTAGGAAAAAATCAATACTTTCGCGTCTGCGCACATCTCACAATTTACGAGCTATGCACAAGGTCACTTCCGCTCTTCAGTCAGATTTTTTTTATTTTATTTTATTTGTATGTATGTATGTATTTATTTACACTGCAAGTGGGCAAGCACCCGGTGGCAGTGGTATATACAATATTAACAATACACAATAAAATGATAACCAATACACAATAAAATTTACAATACACAATACAATTTTACAACACATATACAATTTTACACACAATACAATAATAATACACAATACAATTTAACACAATAATAATAAAACATGAAATAAAATACCTAATTTTACAATACAACCTACATAATTATCTATAGGTCCTACATAAGTTTCAATAGTCTTTCACTTTACTCTCATCTCATTCCCTGTAGTGCCACTATGACGCATTTCACTGACACTTTAGCACACATTTCACTGACACTCTGTAACTCATTTCACTGACACTATAGAACACATTTCATTGACGCTATAAATTATCACTGATCAATGCGAATAAAATGAATACTTCTGAATAATTTCAAGTTAGAAATATGGTCGAGCATAAAAAGTCGTATGAAACTTGCCTATAATGGTAATTAAGACGCTCGTATGAAAATTATGAAACTCGCTTGCGCTCGTTTCATAAACAAACATATTCGCGTCTTAATTACTATCATTATAGGCTCATTGCATAATGTACTATTGTACCCCTATTTTTGGTGTTAACGACATCAACGAAATTCTGGTTTTATAATATCCCGAGCTGTATCTTTTGATTTACCCAAACATGCAAAAATATCAACTTTTAAAACCGCGAAATGTCGCTAAAGTGATTGTAAACGCGAAATGGACATTTTTGTAAACAGATAGTATGCAACACAATTGCTACGACATAAAGATTCTTTCGCTTGTCGCAGATCAATTATTTTTATTCAGCGCGTAAATTTGTTTTGGTTCCGTGAGGATGTGTGATGCCATTGCTGAAGGGAATTTTAAAACGAAATTTTTTACAAGGCTATATTGCACTACATATGTAAGCAAAAGCATTGACAGAAAGCTATAGAGAGTGATGACTCTATAGCAGCCGTGGCGAAAATGGCGCCGAGCCACTGTGTAACCTGCAACGTGCATTGCACCTATGGAGGGAGGCGGACACCCGAAGGGGAAGTGAAGCAACTGTCTGACTTATTAACGGATTTTCATTTTCCTTACGTCAAGCACTTAAATATATTTTTTTATTTATTTTCTTGGGTTATTTTACGACGCTGTATCAACATCTAGGTTATTTAGCGTCTGAATGATATGAAGGTGATAATTCCGGTGAAATGAGTCCGGGGTCCAGCACCGAAAGTTACCCAGCATTTGCTCGTATTGGGTTGAGGGAAAACCCCCGGAAAAAACCTCAACCAGATAACTTGCCCCGACCGGGATTCGAACCCGGGCCACCTGGTTCCGCGGCCAGACGCGCTGACCGTTACTCCACAGGTGTGGACACTTAAATATAATTTTATAGATTATAAGGTTACAAACTAATGTTTAGTACGTGTAACGAAGAAAGAAATGAACAAGAAAACATAGGACACATTAGCACAATCTAAAGTTAACTGTCTTCAGAATGTCTCTGCGACAGAGTTTCAAAATCAGGAATTATGTCACTTACTGCCAGTCGTAGTTGATCACGAAGGTATTTCCCTATCAGTCGTGATCTAAATTAGGTTTTTACTATTTTCATTCTTGAAAATAATTTTTCACAAACGTAAGTTGTAGCGAACATGGCTTCATAAGAGAAAGCGAAAGAACGAAGCTTCTGATATTTATTTTTTGGCAAAGATTTGAAAAGTTCAACATTTGTCAAGTCCTTACATTTAGCTTTCATTGTAACATTACATTGTAAATCTGTCAGTTTAAATTGAAGACTTAACCGCATTATTCGTACATCTGCTGAAAAAGGATCGAAATAATAATAATAATAATAATAATAATAATAATAATAATAATAATAATAATAATAATAATAATAATAATAATAATAATAACAACAACAACAACACTTAACCTTTTAATGTTTCATGAGTGACATGTAGTATAATGCTGTTTTATGTTATACAACCGTTTTCCTCGTAATACTTGTGAACAAATCATACATTTAATATTCTCATCATATTGACAGCAAAAAAATGCGTCCTCCCATCCTACTTGAAACTTTCGTTTTTTTAGAGGTACATGGTTTCGAGAGAGACATTGCGACGATACGCCACTCGCAGGTCAGAGACAAATACAAAGTCCACACCTGTAGAGTAACGGTCAGCGCGTCTGGCCGCGAAACCAGGTGGCCCGGGTTCGAATCCCGGTCGGGGCAAGTTACCTGGTTGAGGTTTTTTCCGGGGGTTTTCCCTCAACCCAATACGAGCAAATGCTGGGTAACTTTCGGTGCTGGACCCCGGACTCAGTTCACCGGCATTATCACCTTCATTTCATTCAGACGCTAAATAACCTAGATGTTGATACAGCGTCGTAAAATAACCAAAAAAGCTAATACAAATGGAACGGAGTTTGACTCCAGTGAGTAAGAGGGTGAGGGTTGGGGGAGCAAGAGACATGCACAGCTATCATTGCGAGCCACAATGTGCTCGTGAGTTACATTTTCGCCACGGCTGCTTTACAGTACAACCGCTGAAGAGTTTAGTTGAAAAATATGAGTTGTTTTCAGTGGAGTGTCTTGAAGCTGTAGGCCTATAGTTTCCTACTACAAATGTAGAAAGTGAGAGGAGGTTTTCTGGCTTCCTACATCATAGAAGTAAACATATTTTGTGCGAGATCGTGCGTATTTGCTTGGTTTCCGAACAAAACCAACCCGCGGTAAGTCTAAAATTCCACATTCAGTATTCCCAACCAAACACACATAACAATTTCCCTCTTCTTACCGCTTAAGTGACATATTGATTTTACTGCTTTAGGCTTTTAACATATTAGTTTTAGAGACGTTTAATATAGTAATAATTATAAATTGGAAACTTACCACTGCAATTTCATCTAAATTGCATTGTTAATTATTGTTTTTAAATATTTGCAAAAATTAAGTAAACTCTACAACTCCACTAAAGTTACTGCATTTCGTGATGCATGTAACATTAAGGAAGCCGTTTGTTTTAAGTTCGCATTTATAGACTGGGGGGGGGGGGAAAAGACAGACGTATATCACGGCCTGCTGGAGTATAGTAAACACAGAAAACATTTTAAAGCAACAATGTTGAAGATAGATATTTTTGTTTTCCAAAATTGCCGTCATTGAACAGAAACCAAGATGGAGATTTCATGGCAACTAATTAGAAATTCCTCTTTCAGGTATGTAATAAACGATCTTCGCACAAAATAATGTACGATACACGAGCGGTATGTTTTCTTTCAATTCTCGGAATTTAAAAAAGATCAACTACGTTTTGCTTTTTCAAACTTTTCCTCGGCCATGAAAACGTCAACATACCGCTCTTGTAACGTATATTACTATTTCATGATTTTACATATTTTGGTACATATTCAGCTTAATTTTCTTACATAAATATGTACATATTTCACACCTTGCTATTACATAAAAATCCGGTCCCTAGTGATGACTCTATGATAAAACAGCTGAAGAGTTTACTTGAAAACTATGAGCTGTTTTCAGTGGAGTGTCTTGATGCTGTAGGCCTATAGTTTCCTACCACAAATGTAGAACGTGAGAGGAGGTTTTCTGATTATGTACTGGCTCTTACACACAGGCGAGCCAGTCTCCGCTCTGACAATAGGGAAACAATGATGTGCTTGTAGTTTGGTGGCAAACTGTGGAAAGTGATTGTGACATTTAAAATTTTTCTGTTTTCTGTTACGTTCGTTTTAAAGGATTATGCAGTAATACAAAGGTACGAAAGGGGCAATTGGACTACTGCGAACAATCGGTGAAAGAATAAAGAATATGGACTTAGAAAAGGCATTTGACAGAGTGGATTGGAATAACCTGATGGACATCCTGAAGAAATATGGTGTGGACTGGAAAGAGAGAAAGTTGTTCAGTAACCTTTATATGAAACAACGGTCAAAGTCAGGATACGAGAATGTCAGAAGGAAGTGAAATAAGGGGAGGAGTACGGTAAGGATGTTCTTTATCATTAGGGCTAGGATTTTGATGACTTATAAATCATGAAAAAAAATGTCCTAAACAATGCATTTATGATCTAAAAATCTTAAAAAAATGCCCTTAAAATACCCCAAAAATTGATCTTACATAATTGGCTTAGTAGGAAAAGAGGTTTTGTACTACTTAATATTTAGACTAGTAATTAAATGAAATTCTAGTGCCAACATTTAAGTTTATTTGATTTTACATAATTTTTTTAAGTAGTACTTACTTACTTACTTAGCCTACTGGCTTTTAAGGAACCCGGAGGTTCATTGCCGCCCTCACATAAGCCCGCCATTGGTCCCTATCCTGAGCAAGATTAATCCAGTCTATACCATCATATCCTATCTCCCTCAAATCCATTTTAATATTATCTTCCCTCTACGTCTCGGCCTCCCCAAAGGTCTTTTGCCCTCCGGCCTCCCAACTAACACTCTATATGCATTTCTGTATTCGCCCATACGTGCTACATGTCCTGCCCATCTCAAACGTCTGGATTTTATGGTCCTAATTATGTCAGGTGAAGTATACAATGCTTGCAGCTCTGTGTTATGTAACTTTCTCCATTCTCCTGTAACTTCATCCCTCTTAGCCCCAAATATTTTCCTAAGAACCTTATTCTCAAACACCCTTCATCTCTGTTCCTCTCTCAAAGTGAGAGTCCAAGTTTCACAACCATACAGAACAACCGGCAATATAACTGTTTTATAAATTCTAACTTTCAGATTTTTTGACAGAAGACTAGATGATAAAAGCTTCTCAACCGAATAATAAGAGGCATTTCCCATATTTATTCTGCGTTTTATTTCCTCCCGAGTGTCATTTATGTTTGTTACTGTTGCTCCAAGATATTTGAATTTTTCCACATCTTCGAAGGATAAATCTCCAATTTTTATAGTTCCATTTCGTACTATATTCTGGTCACGAGACATAATCATATACTTAGTCTTTTCGGGATTTACGTCCAACCCAATCGCTTTACTTGCTTCAACTAGAATTTCCGCGTTTCCCCTAATCGTTTGTGGATTTTCTCCTAACATATTCACGTCATCCGCATAGACAAAAAGCTGATGTAACCCGTTCAATTCCAAACCCTCTCTGTTAACCTGAACTTTCCTAATGGCATTTTCTAGAGCGAAGTTAAAAAGTAAAGGTGATAGTGCATCTCCCTGCTTTAGCCCGCACTGAATTGGAAAAGCATCAGATAGAAACTGACCTATACCTATGCTGTAAATTTCACTGTTTTAAGTAGTACACTTTAATTAATTATTTTACCTGATGTAGTTTCCATGTAGCCCACCACAAGGCCACTCTTATCCGGAATTAGCAAGTATAGAGGAGTCTATATTGAAGGGGTGGTTGGACTGATCCATTACATGGGGTGTATTATGTTAAAAGGACAATATTTGTGTAGAAAAACGATTAAAATATTGTACAAAATAATGGATATTAATGGACAAAATATGTAGAGAAAATATCGAAGGATATAAACATTATTTTACATTAATAATGGGGATTTATGGCCAAAATTAAATGAAAATGCCTAACAAATTACTGAATAAAACAAAAGATGCTCTTATGAGTTGAAACAGGCAAAAAAATGCAAAAAATGCCCTAACAAATATGTCTTAAAACATTCAGTTTATTACATACCATATAAATACTAAAGCAGCAATGTTTCTGGCTTACTAGAAAAAAGATGCAATTTCATCAAAACCCTAGCCCTAATTATATACCCTGTTCAATATCTACTTGGAGGATTTAGTGAAGAACTGTTTTCAGAACATGGGCGGAGTGATAGTAGAAGGAAGAAGAAGGAAGAAGAATGAAGTGCATAAGATTTGCTGATGACATGATATTTGTTACTAGAAGAAGAAATGCTACTGGAGCTAAATGACAGCTGTCACCAGTATGGAATGAAGGTAAATGCAAACAAGACGAAGATCATAGTTATCGGAGAAAAATAAAGAAGGTAAACGTGCGAATAGAAATGAGGCAGTATAGCAAGTGGACAGCTTCAAATACTTGGGGTGTACTATTAAACTGCAGCCAGAAAGTCAAAAGGAGCATAGCAATGACAAAGGAAACTTTTAATAGAAAAAGAAACATCTTCTGCGGACCTCTGGAAAAAGAACTAAGGAAGAGACTAGTGAAGTGCTTTGTGTGGAGTGTGGTATTGTACGGTGCAGAAACATAGACATTACGACGAAGTGAAGAGAAGCGAATAGAAGCATTTGAAATGTGGATATGGAGAAGAATGGAGCGTGTGAAATGGACAGACAGAATAAGAAATGAAGCTGTGTTGGAAACAGTGGGTGAAGACAGAATGATGCTGAAACTGATCAGGAAGAGGAAAAGGGAATTGGTTGGGTCAGTGGCTGAGAAGAAACTATCTACTGAAGGATGTACTAGAAGGAGTGGTGAACGGGAGAAGAGTTCGGGGCAGAAGAAGATATCAGATGAAAGACGAGATTAAGAGTAGTAGTAGTAGTAGTAGTAGTAGTAGTAGTAGTAGTAGTAGTAGTAGTAGTATATCCTTTCACTCCTTATGTGGAGCATAGGGCCTCAGTGAGAACCTTCCAACGGACACGATTTTCTGCCGTAGCCTTCACTTCTCTCCAGACTTTCCCACTTCTTCATTAACCGTTCTTCTCCATAGCCCTCTTGGTCGCCCCACCTTCCTAGCTCCTTGGGGATTCCATTCCAATGCTTGTCTTCCTATAGCCTCATTAGGTTTTCTCAGAGTATGTCCTATCCACCTCCATTTCCGTCTTTTAATTTGAATGTCAATTGGTTCTTCTTCTGTTAGTCTCCATAAATTTTCGTTACTTATTATCATTGGCCAGTAGATATTTAAAATCTTCCTCAGACGCCTATTAATAAAGGATTGCAACTTTATTATAATTGTATTGTTTGATAGCCAGGTTTCAGATCCATATAACAGGACAGCTTTAACATTACTCCTGAAGATTTTCAATTTTGTGTGGTTAGAAATGTTTTTATTTCTCCAAACTGGACACAATTGAGTGAATATCGAATTTGGAGGTTAAGAGATATGTATCATATTATGCGGAGGCAATAATAATAATAATAATAATAATAATAATAATAATAATAATAATAATAATAATAATAATAATAATAATAATAATAATAATAATAATAATAATAACAATTTATTTATTTATTTAATCTGGCAGAGCTAAGGCCAGTAGGCCTTCTCTTCCGCCCAGCCAGACTCTAATTCTAATTGAATACAATTGCTTACATAGTTATTACATTAATATCTAGACCGTAAAACAACATGAAAGTAAATAATGAAAGTTGGATAAGTAATGTTAGTGTTACAATAATAAGCATTGGTAAGAAATAATAATAATAATAATAATAATAATAATAATAATAATAATAATTTATTTATTTATTTAATCTGGCAGAGCTAAGGCCAGTAGGCCTTCTCTTCCGCCCAGCCAGACTCTAATTCTAATTGAATACAATTGATTACATAGTTATTACATTAATATCTAGACCGTAAAACAACATGAAGGTAAATAATGAAAGTTGGATAAGTAATGTTAGTGTGACAATAATAAATATTGGTAAGAAATAATAATAATAATAATAATAATAATAATAATAAATAATAATAATAATAATGACAAGGAGGAAGGCAGAAAATAGGAAAGATTGGAGAATGCTGGGTTTGCAGTGAAATACTTGCCCTTGAAACCATGAACGAATGAACGCAGAAATACGGGTAATAATAATAATACTAATAATAATAATATATCCAAGTCGGAAATTGAGTACATGATCGCTATCCCTACATCACGCGGAAACTGCGTCTCAAGCAAAGCTTACAGTACATAGTCTATCCATTATACAGTGTAACGGCTGATTATCCAGGAAGCAGCCATATGTTCCTCTCAAAGAAGAAATTGATTTGTTTATTCTTCACGCTGTTTCTTTTATAAGACTAAGAAGTTTATTTATGGTATCCGATTAATGATGTTGGAACATATTGCCGCCATAGGCGTGTACAGTGCAATATTATGCGACGGTATAATATCGTTGTATCTTTGTAGATTTGTCATTCAAAAAAACAATTTCGTGGAAGCAATTATTTATGTACTTGTGCTCATTATTTTTGTAAAGATACGTAAAAAATTATTGCCCACCACTGTGGAGTAACGGTTAGCATGCCTCACCGTGAAACGAGCGGGCACTGGTTCAAGTCGTGGTTGGGACAAGTTACCTGGTTTGTTTTTTTTCCGGGGTTTCCCCTCGACCCATTGGGTAACTTTCGACGCTGGACCCTGGACTCTTTTCGCTGACATTATCACCTTCATATCACTCAGGCCTTAGATAACCATAGCAGTTGATAAAGCGTCGTAAATAACCAATTAAAAAGTACATTATTATTGATATAGAACGAGCCATATACAGAGTGGATAGTAATCTCTGCACCAAAATGAAACTGGTAAAAGATCTTGAGGAGAAACTTGAAAATTATAAATAACTTTTTTGTTTAACATTCACCATTTTAGTGGAAGTCGTTATGTTTCTATGTGCGACCTTATTTCATTCTCGGAACATTATTGATTGTAATAAAACCGTACTATCCATCACTATCACAACACACGACTGCAGCGCCACTGTTAACGTTCCACATACAAGATGGTCACCTAGTATTGTCGTTGATTTATACAGTATAACAAACTTATATTGTCCCGCGCCGTGGCGTCGTTGTCTAAGGCATCCTGCCTAGGACTTGCGTTACGGAATGCGCGCTGGTTCGAGTCCTCATGGGGGAAGAAATTTTCTCATGAAATTTCGGCCAGTGTATGGGACCGGTGCCCACTCAGCATCGTGATGCACTTAGGAAGCAAACCAGCTACAACTGCTGAGGGGATCATTGTGCTAACCAGTCTGGTTGGATGATCGTCGATATCTGCTTCGGCATGTGGCCAGCAGCCGGCTGGTCGATCTTGGCCCTTCATGGGCTGTAGCGCCATGGATTTACTTTTTTACTTTTAACAAATTATATTGCCTAGTAATTTCATTTTAAATTGTCTAATTTCTCTCTTACATTAAATTGCAAGGTAACTTACTTTAAATCTACGACTGTAATTACTTCCATGATAAGTCTGTTGTGTACTTCTGCTTAATATGAACAGTCTTGCTCTTTTGGGCCTTGAGTGCAATTAAAAAATCAGTAACTATGTTGAGTATCGAAACCACGACTTTCGGCTTTGTAGCGTGGCGTCCTAACCATTACATTACTCTACGACACCTATTGAAAATAAAATAGACGAGTCCACACCTGTGGAGTAACGGTCAGTGCGTCTGGCTGCGAAACCAGGTGGCCCAGGTTCGAATCCCGGTCGGGGCAAGTTACCTGGTTGAGGTTTTTTCCGGGGTTTTCCCTCAACCCAATACGAGCAAATGCTGGGTAACTTTCGGTGCTGGACCCCGGACTCATTTCACTGGCATTATCACCTTCATATCATTCAGACGCTAAATAACCTAGATGTTGATACAGCGTCGTAAAATAACCCAATAAAAATAAAATAGACGATAGTCATACACGGTAGCTACTAGCTACTAGTGAGTACCTGACACTGCAATGAAAAATGATGGAGGGCCACTGTCTCACGCCCTCGATTTAAGCTACGCTTGACACATTCGGAAGCAACTTCTTGTGCCGGCCTATCATTCGTGATTCATGAGCCATACGTCACATTAGAGCGGCTATTTGTAACTTCCCTATAAACAGTTTAACTAATTTACACGGCTGGAGTGTTGCAACCACAGCTCTATACTGCTGATTAGACTCTCACAAGCGACATTGTGTTCTGCCATAGCAAAAACAAACGGTGCAATGTAAATTGCACATAGGCCTACTTTCTCTGTATGTATCTCATTGTCGGTTGGAATGAAATCTTTCTGATAGTGCTGGGAAATATCGTTCTTCTTCAGGAACTGTTTCGAGCGATCTGATTCAAAGAAAGTACTAGTCCAAAGAACAATTCGAAATAATACAAAGTAATAACCAGGCTTCGAGACTTCGGACCCGATAGAGTAGTTCAGTGGGAAATCCGCATAACGGCGTACTGAGTATAGTGGTAAAGCGTACAGTGGGTGGGGGTACTGTAGAATGAATGCCAACAAATACGCAAAGGAAAACGCTCTGGATTTGAAGGTTCTGACGAATAATTATTTGGTTTTCATACAAACCTACTTTCAAACTGTGTCTGAAACTATTACACGGTTAGAAAAGTTAGAGCAAGAGATGCCGGAAGCCCTCAAATTAGTTGAGTAAATGACACAGAGAATTACTGAGACACCAAGTACACCGGTTACTGAACGTGTAAAACAGAAATGGAAATCAATTTTATGTAAAAATAACGGATATGGAACATTGTGTAATATAAACAGCAAATTAGTGGACATAGAGTCAACCGAGAATAAAGGACTGTCTCTTAGAGACTGCAATGATGTTAGGTTTTTTCGTTTTGCTCCCATCACGTCATGCGGTGTAGAGCGCAGCTTTTCACAATACAAACTGCGTTTGGCAGATAACCGAAAAAGATTTATGTTTGAGACACTGAAAATATATCTTGTAGTACATTAAAATTCGGTACTGTAACTGGACTTCCTAAAGATGACCAATAGGATAAATGAAGAAATTAAAACTGCTACATGTTTATTTCCACCATTAACGCTGTGTATAATTAAACAAAAATGCTTATAAAAGACAGGAGAATAAATGCTTTTCGCGTTCTTTTGACATTGTCATTGTGTAATGTATATTTACTTTCAGAATGTACATATGTGTGTGTTTCCCCATACTACCGTACTCTACTCTAAACAGCAACGTTGTTACCTCAACACATCTCTACCTTTCACTACCTGCAGCGAGTCAACAACCTATATATAGTACATGCACAGTAAACTTAATGTATCGGGTCCAAAGTCTCGAAGCCTGGTAATAACGTATTCTGACCTAGGATTTATAGAGATAAGGTTAGCTGTCCATAGACCATTTTGACGTGACGTCATACTTGACGTGTGCCACAGCTACTATCAGGTAACACTAGCATCTTCTTTGTATTGCAGTTGACGTTCTGTTCATGATTCAAAACTAGACTTCATAGACTGTTTGCACTGCATTAAAGCAGCGGTGACAAAAACTCGAGCTGCAGTGATTACATGAGACAGACAACCTATGAAGTAAGGAGACGGAGGAAAGGTACTTGGCATGAAAACTACAACCAGTGGTGGTTCCTGTACTAACATCTTGATCAATCCCGCGGATAAAAATCTCAAGCTTTGCTATATTAGTAATGTCACTGCTGTCATCAAGAGCCAGTGAATAATATACGATTTTTCTTGCTTCTTTTTTTTAACCTTCCACTTGAATATAATCAGGAATTTTCTAAATTCTTCTCTCGATACTTGGTCTAGAAATTCGTAGTTTTTCAAAATTAAAAATTTCTTATGGACAAGTTATATAAACTATTTTAGTCATTACTCTTTTGAGAAATTCTGTTCTATTAATAGGCTTTGGAGCACGAGATATTTCAAACCCCATTAGGTAGCTGACTTCCTTACATTTATTTATCTCATCTTTCTCTTCCTGGCTATGATTTAAGACATGTCAATTCCTGGCGTTTAACAGTTCGTTGGCACATAATATTGAGTCAGTTTTTCTACAATATTATTATTAAATGAATAACTAATAAATAGTTACCCTCATCTAAAAATTAAGAAGATTAAAACTGAGATATAACCTAATAATTTTATCCTTCTAGAGAGAAGATCTAAAAATAATAATATTCATGCACGTACAGAAGTATTATACAGGGACATCACTTTATTTTTACTTCAATTTTTATTGTACCTGAGTTTTTTAATGTACTTCACTCCCACCCCTTCTACTAATGAAGTTCGAGCTGTCCTCCACACAGAATCAAGGCCACATATAGAAAACAATAATAAGTTAGTGAGTATAGTACGTTCCAGAAATATGTTCGCTTTTTCCAGTGACGAAAGAACTTTTAATATTGAATCATATTTTCGCACAAAGATACTGTCGTCCCTTTGCCTACGTCGCATCCTGATTTCCCTCACCTGCTTCTGCTCGTCCCTCTGTAAAGGCTAGTGGCTGGGCTGTCTTAGCTCTTCTGAAAACAATAATTTTTGTTAGGAATTGGACGTCTACGTAGTATTATACAACTTAAATAAAAACGCCTCGTTAAGTAATTAACTGTCACGTGATTTCTCCCCTTTCTACGATTCTGCGACATAACCACTTGGACGGACAGTAGATAGCATGTCTGAGTAATTTTATCTTTTCGGATCGGGCAGAAGTGAAGATTGAATTTACAGTATGTAAAGTACTCTTTTATAGACTAGGTACAGAATTATTTCAACATGAGTTACTAGTACGAAGGACGAAACTGGTAATTGGAATTAGGTGCAATAATCTATAGTGCGATAATATGCACAAAAGAACTGAAGCCTGTATCGAAATGAACGGCCACCATTTTCAAAAATGTGTTTAAATATCCATATTATGATTATTTTTCAATTTAACTTCATTCTCTATATTGTACGCTAATGTGCTGTAGACAGT
Source organism: Periplaneta americana (assembly GCA_025594305.2). Lineage (NCBI taxonomy): Eukaryota > Metazoa > Arthropoda > Insecta > Blattodea > Blattidae > Periplaneta > Periplaneta americana. The sequence continues at coordinate 23,662,853 of JAJSOF020000011.1, read as the reverse complement.
ATAATATGCACTGTATAATGAATACGTCCGAATGGATAGCTCAGTTGGTGAGTAAAAACACTTATTGATAATATTGTACTGTATTTTGATTAAACAAAAACCTAATGAAAATTATCAAACTCAAAATCGCGATATTTCCTAGTTTACGTAAATGGATGAACTACTTTTCTTCCCTCATATATCTAGTAAAGTGATATGTTTGTATTTTACGCCGGTATCATCTAACTCCAGTCGTGGAAGGGGGTTGCAAACTGTGTTTCCGGTTCACAACAGTTAATCCAAAGGTATAGCCAGGTTAATATTAAAAATGGTAGTAAAAATAAAATGATGTTCCTGTAGAAACACATACTTAGTAGTGAGTAATAATAATAATAATAATAATAATAATAATAATAATAATAATAATAATAATAATAATAATAATAGACTGTTATTTTATTGGGTTAAGAAGTGTTTACAATACAGTCTTAAGATTATGTGCAGCACATGTTTACCATTATTAAATGTTAAGAAGCGCTTATAATAAAATTTTAAGATTATTTGCAGCACACATTTTTCGTTATTAAATGTTACGGGGCGCTTATAATACAAAATTAAGATTATGTGCAGCACACGTTTTCCGTTATTAAAAATGTTAAGAAGTGCTTATAAAACAAATTTAGGATTATGTACAGCACACTTTTTCCATTATTAACTTCACACTATAATAAAAACAAGAGCCTAAGATACATACCTAATGCCTTTGTTGTTTTGCTGACAGTTAAAATTTTGTGTACTTTTTCAAATAAGCGTGTTTTAACAGTGTGAAATCTTAGCCTTAACTGTACCACCCCTACTTGTCTGTTACGTTTTTCAGCGGAGATCTTTGGCAAGAGAGCGGAAGACTATTCCAAGAAAGTATTTTCCACCCTTCACTCATTAAAAAGATTGTAACACTATCCAGCTAAATTAAAGCAGACGCTTGTACAGACTCTTATTATGCCTCATTTCGATTATTGTGACGCTTTATTCAGTGATCTCAGGGTGGATTTATCCCAGAAACTGCAACGTGCTCATAATGCGTGTGTTCGTTTCATTTGTAATGTCCATTACTACGATCACATTTCGCCTTCTTTCGATAAATTATTGTGGCTCAGGTTAAATGAGAGGAGAAAGTTACATTCCCTTTCTTTCTTATACCGAATTTTGCACACCTCTACTCCCTCTTACTTATCTATTCGATTCCACAGTCTTTCTCGGTATCATAACTTAAATACTCGGTCACAATATGATAACACGCTAGAAATACCACTGCACACATCATCTCTCTATTCTTCATCTTTCACTGTTGCTACTTCTCGTCACTGGAATTCTCTGCCGCCTGAAGTCAAGGGCTGCCGAACTTTAATTTCCTTTTAATGTAAATTAGAAAACTATCTTATGATGAGTTGCCAGACCTAACGCGTTGCAAATATTTAATGGAATGTGTTCCACTGTATTTATTATTATTATTATTGTTATTATTATTATTTTGTTGTTTCTTATTTTTATTGTGTAATCATGTAAATCCTGTTTATTTATCACTTAACGCCAATATGTATCCCACTGTGTTTTTTTTTATTATTAATCTATTTTTTTGTGTAGGCCTACATTTTATTCAATTGTCGGTTTCTGGTTTAATTATGTAAATCCTACTTAATTGTAATCTAATGTTAACATGTATACTAATGTGTTTATTTTTATTTTTACTGTGTAAATTTTTAATTGAATTATCGGCTTCTGTTTTTATGTGATTCGTATTTGATTCTAACAACATTAATATGTATTCCGCTATGTTTATTTTTATTTTATGAGGTAAATTTTTATGTAACTACCTCTTTTGATCTCATTATGTACCTAAATTGTATCAGTATGTAATTACTTAATTCCGATCCAGTTTTATGTTCAACTATGTAAGCAAGTTTTAATCCTGGTTGAGTGTAAGAGAAGGCCTTACGGCCTTAACTCTGCCAGGTTAAATAAAGCCATTATTATTATTATTATTATTATTATTATTATTATTATTATTATTATTATTATTATTATTATTCCATGAATTTAGCTGTTCCCTCGTTATTTGTAAATCAAATATATGATAATTTTAGAGGTGTAATACAATTTTAGCATACGAAATCGATCTAGTTCTCAATGAAATTATGTTCTATGAATTAAACGAAACTAATTAATTCCCAGTTCTCAAGAAAAATACTTATAAATAGTTGCTGGACCAGCCTCCATGCTATTTTCTTAAAGTGGAATCCTCTATAGCGATTATGATTACATAATTTCTGTTAGCATAGTGCTTGTGATTCCCTGGAGAAGGTTTTGTGCTGTTACAACAAGGGCTTGCTTTGTTTGTGCAGGGAATTAACAAGAGTACACAGCATCTGAGGTGTTTTGGTTCCTGGAACAGTAGTCAGGGCACGTAGCGAATGGAAAGGACTGGTCCTTGATCGCTGTCATCTATGGAGGTCAGCTCGGGGAAGAACCGGTCTATTGTAAAAAGTACGTCATTGATGCACTACACGTCAGACGTCCTTCACATCATTTATACAGGGTGAACCCTAAGTAAGCTCATTAATTTCAAGGGGTTATTCTTTGACATATTTCAAACAGAAAGTTTTAATAAAATTTTTGCTCGTTTTTGGTTCCTTTTCGAGATAAAAACTGGTTTATATTAAACATTTCGTAACGTGTTTTGGAAAAGCCATTGATTTAATTCCCAATATGCTCAGTCAATTTAAGAGAGCAGTGTATTATGATAATAAATTATTGTAAGAATTTTATGTTTGTTCTTTAAATGTGAAGAAATGTGATCAGTACAAATGTAACACATGACCAGGCTTCGAGACTTTGGACCCGATACAATAAGTTTATTATGTATGCACTATAGGATGTTGACTCGCTGCAGGAAGGTAGAGATGTGTTGAGGTAACAACGTTGATATTTAGAGTAGAGTACGGTAGTATGGGGAAACACACACAATGACAATTACAAAAGAATGTGAAAAGCATTTATTCTCCTGTCTTTTATAAGTATTTGTGTTTAATTATACACAGTGTTAATGGTGGAAATAAGCATGTAGCAATTTTAATTTTTTCACTTATCCTATTGGCCGTCTTTAGGAAGTGCAGTTACAGTACCGAATTACAATGTACCTACTACGTAAATCTTTTTCGGTTATCTGCCAAAGTTTGTACTGTGGAAAGCTGCGCTCTACGTCGCATGACGTGATAGGAGCAAAACGAAGACACCTAACATCATTGCAGTCTCTAAGAGGCAGTCCTTTATTCTCGGGTGACTCTATGCCCACTAATATGTTACACAGTGTTCCATATCCGTCATTTTTACACAAAATTGATTTCCACTTCTGTTTTACACGTTCAGTAACCGGCGTATTTGGTGTCTCATTAATTCTCTGCGTCATTTCCTAAATTAATTTGAGGGCTTCCGGCATCTCTTGCTCTGACTTTTCTAACCGTGTAATAGTTTCAGACAAAGTGAAAATGGGTTTGTATGAAAACCAAATTATTCGTCAGAACCTTCAAATCCAGAGCGTTTTTCTTTGCGTATTTGTTGGCATTCATTCTGCAGCACTTCCACCCACTGTACGCTTTACCACTATACTCAGTACGCCGTTATGCGGATTTCCTACTGAACTGCACTATTGGGTCCGAAGTCTCGAAGCCTGCACATAATCTTTAGGAGCCATGCATCCATTATAGTGGCCAGCTAATATTATGGTCATGACGTGATATTATATATTATAAATTGTATGTTATATATAAAATAAGTTAATCTTCTTTAATTTTATATAACAATAAGGACATTGCACTTGATTAAAATAATATTTTTTTTTTGTAATTTTTTTCTTAAAAAGGAGCAAAATCATTTCAACTGCAGTCAACTGAAAACCCCGTCAGCCAATTATTTTACATGGACCCTCCCCATCCTTTACCACAGGCTCAATTGACTGCAGTGGCCGGGATGCGAACCTGCGATCTTTGGCACGATATGCTGGCCGGACATATCTTGTGCAGTATATTGTAATAATAAATGATTGTAAGAATTTTATGTTTGTTCTTTAAATGTGAAGAAATCTGATCAGAACAATTATGTAACACTTAAAAATCCCTTTTCAAAACGAAAAGCTACATTGGTTCAGATAAAATTTCTGCACATTTAAAGGACAAAACTAAAATTATTTGAATTATTTATTATCATAACACATTGCTGTCTTAAATTGACTAAGCATATTGGGAATTAATTCAGTAGTTTTTACAAAATACGCTTTGAAATTATTCGTATCAAATAATTTTTTCTCTCGAAAAGGAAGCAAAAAGAAGCAACGTTGTATTAAACTTTTTTGTTTGAAATATTTCAAAGAATAACCCCTCGAAATTAATAACATTACTTACGATTCATTCTGTATACACGGTGATTCCAAAAGGAGTATACAACTTTGTAAGCTTATTTAGAAAACATACGAAGCTGGTTGCAATGCCATCTGATAGCAAAACTCATCAAATGATGAAAGAGTGATGGAACGGAGAAAAATTCTCTCCGGCGCCGGGATTTGAACCCGGGTTTTCAGCTCTACGTGCTGATGCTTTATCCACTAAGCCACGCCGGATACAACCCCGACGCCGGTTAGAATCGTCTCAGATTAAGCTCCATCTCTTGGGTTCCCTCTAGTGGCCGCCCTCTGCACTAGTCATAGATGTCTATGAACGCAGGACCGAAGTCCATACATGTGTTGAGGTGCACTCGAATGAGTGACTGATTGGCCGGGATCCGACGGTATGGGCGCCGTCTTAAATCACAAAGTGATTTATTACGCATATCATATATATTTTGATGTACCGAAGTACCCAAGAGATGGAGCTTAATCTGAGACGATTCTAACCGGCGTCGGGGTTGTATCCGGCGTGGCTTAGTGGATAAAGCATCAGCACGTAGAGCTGAAAACCCGGGTTCAAATCCCGGCGCCGGAGAGAATTTTTCTCCGTTCCATCATTCTTTCATCATATGATGACGCAGAATATCTGCATGGAAATATCATATGTACTTCGGTACATCAAAATATATAAAACTCATCAAGTTTTCACTGATATAGCTTTGTAGTACCTAGTTCTGTCACCACTTGCTCTAACATAGTTAAATCCCTTATTCATCTGTCGTAAAAAATCTTGGCTTCTTTTTTGATAATAATCTAAGTTGGAATTTTCAAGTTAAAGAAACGATAAAAAAATCTGTTCCTCCATTCACTGTTTGAGTCGCTTGAGAAACTTCTTGCCCCAGCAACTAAAACTTACCCTAGTACAAACCCTAGTAATGCCGCACTTCGATTATTGTGACGTTTTGTTAAGCGACCTAAGTTCTGAACTGTCAGTCAAGTTACAGCGAGCTCAGAATATGTGCGTCAGATACGTGTGCAACATCCGACGATATGACCACATATCACCGTCCTTCGCAAGTCTTTCGTGGCTCCGACTTAAAGAACGCAGAACTTTACATTCTTTGTCTTTACTCTTTCGAATTCTGCACACCTTAACACCAAATTACCTTTCGTCTCGTTTCTCTTATCTATACTCTAACCACGACGTAAATACCAGATCACTTATCTGTGGCACGCTAAGTATACCTCTTCATAGAACATCTTGTTATTCATCATCTTTTACAGTATCCACCTCGCGTCAATGGAATTCCTTGTCACAAAGTATTAGGGGCTGCAAGACAATAAACACCTTTAAGAACAGCTTAAAAGATAACCTTATTAGCATTTCACTCCAATCATATTGATTTAAACTATCACTGACTACATTGTTACTTCTTTCTTTTAGACATAATCCTGATTGTGCTGTACTTTCAAAATTGTCTCATAATAATCTCTTTCTATTATCTAATATTATTTGAAATATATTAACAACATTCTATGTATTTTAGCTTAATTCTGCTACACAGTTTATTTCAGTGTTTAATTAATAGTTCATAGTATTTTGTTGTTTAATTCGTAAATAACTCTTGTATACATGTAACTCTAATCTAAATCAAATTGTTGAATTCTTTGTAAGTTCATGCATATGTATATACTCTTTTTGCTGGTTGAGTGGAAGAGAAGGTCTTACGGCCTTAACTCTGCCAGCTAAAATAAATTATTATTATTATTATTATTATTATTATTATTATTATTTCAAAATGGCTGATTTTACAGGTACAGAGCGAGCTCACTGTATGTTTTGTTTGAAGAAACGAAATCTGCGACAGTGGTTCAGCGTAGATTTCGTACCCACTATGGCAAGGATCCTCCTACCAGGTCAACAATTTATTCTTGACACCGTACTTTTGTTGAAACTGGCTGTTCTATTACCCATGCCAAATCTCCCGGACGTTCACGTGTGGCTGATGCTGTGGTCGAACAAGTGAGGGAAAGCTTTGTTCGAAGTCCTAGACAATCAACGCGGCGTGCTTCTCATGAGACTGGGATTCCACAACCAACCATTTGGCGCATTTTAAGGAGACGTTTGCACTTAAAACCATACCGATTTACGATGGTGCAACACATTACTGATGAAGATAAGATGGATCGACGGGATTTCTGTGTATAAATACTTCATAGAATTGAAGAAGATGAAACGTTATTGAACCACGTGATCTTTAGCGACGAGTTGACATTCCACGTCACTAGTAAAGTAAATAACCGACATCATGGCCACCTCGGTCCCCCGACTTGACACCTCTGGATTTCTTTATATGGAGGTTCCTTAAAGATCAAGTGTACGTTTCACCCTTACCTGCCAATCTCACTGAGCCCAGAAACCGAATCACCGCCGCACTTGAGTTAGTGACGCCGGATATGCTGCAGCGAGTTTGGCAAGAAATTGAGTTCATGTGGGATGTCTGCCGTATGACCAACGGAAGTCACATGGAACCACACTGAGTGACTACTTTGTGAGTTTTGCTATTACATGGCATTAAAACCAAATCTGTATGTTTTCTAAATAAATTTCTACAAGCTTACAAAGTTGTATAGTCCTTCTGGAATCACCGTGTAAATCCAGGTGTGTAACACTAACATGGAATATTGGATTGGTATAATATATTTAAGGGGAAAAGAGTAATTAATGCGATAACTATGGAGGAATAACATTAGATGAATTCAGGATGCATGGGACTAGTTCCCGGTTGAAATTTTTGCCGGGGTTTTCCATAAACTCTTTAAGAGCAAATTTAACTTTCGGCGCTGGATACTGGATTCATTTCGCTGGCATTATCACTTTCATATGAGGGGATCAGAGCAAAGGGTTGTAAGTGAACTTAAGTTATTTGTGAGAAAATGTAGTTGAAAGTACTTAAGATTTCGTAAATTCCGTGAAATTTTTTATTTCGCTTTTATTGTGTGGTGTGGTTAAAAGATGTGTCCCTTTGCCACTAAAATTTTAAATGTTTCAACTTGCCCTGGTTGCATCTAACCCATGTTCTTAGAAATGTCACTTGTACCCCTTTGCTTCTGACCCCCTCATATCATTCATACACTAGATCAGTAGTGTCAGAGTTGTAAGCTCCGAAACCGGTTGTGGTGCTAGAGACGTCCAGTCGGAGCGTGAACTTGCTTATGTCTGTGGAAGCACCGGAGCTCGCAACGAGTTAGGCCCGATGCAGACTAGCGTTAAAAGGACGCTGTGACGCAGCGTCCCATTGATGCGCGGTTTAGAAGTACATTGTTCTAAAGTGACCCATACACACGTGGTCCCCGGGACGCAGCGTCAGGTAAAGATAGACGGCGATGACGCAGCGTTAATTTTCTAGTTGCGGGTTCTGCCAAAACGCAGCGTCACCGCTGGCTGCTGCGTTCTGGCACTTCATTGTTGACTGTTGTTCAATTCACACGTGCGTCTATCGGCTTAGTATGGACAGCGAAATCGACGTAGAATTATTTATTGAAGCGATTAAAAAATTGCCAGATGTTTCAAGTGAGGAATGCCTCAGCTAACCCACCTTTCCTCTCTGAGCGTCCAGCAAAGCGACGAAGGGATTTGGAGGATACTATGATATATTTCATGAAGACTCCAATCCCTAATGTTCCTGCTCCTAAGCCTAACGATGATAGGTATTTTTTTTAGTCTCTGATTGCAATCGTTAGTACTTTTAATGTTGAACAAAAATTGGATTTTAGGAGTGGAGTTTTGGACTTTGCCAAGAAAATAAGACTGTCTGTTATTCATACCGCAACCCATACACAGCACAATGTTCCTCAGGAGCAGCATTTTCCTTCCCAAAACCAGCCACGTGTACCCTGGCAGTATCATCTCTGTTCAATGTTCTCCTGCGATGAGCAACATTTCAACACACTCACTAGAAGACTCCACCGAGTCTGTAGACTTGTTTCAGTTTCCTTAGACCTAATTGTTGTTCATGTAAGTGCAGTGTAATTGTATTAATGTTTGTAATGTTTCAGTGATAGATTATGTATTCAAATGCTAGATAGCTAATCAATATCGTTGTTTGTCAGTTATTTAAGTCTTCCCTAAAGTTCACTTTTATACTTTTAAAACTTATACTTTAAAACTTAGAAAATATAACCTAATAATACCAAACTAAACATGTTTCATTTTCAATATCAATATACTTTGAATGAATGAACTTGCCTTAAAATTTACATTTCTAAGGGAGGGATTGCTAGTTTCATCACAGTATCTTCACTTTTGATCAGGTCACTTATCTTACATGCCAGTTCATCAAATGATTTAATACTCATTCGAAAATAATTGAAGAATTTTGTATCATCTTCTCTCAATTCTGCGAACATTGTCGTAAAAGTACCTTGAAGGAATCGTTTGGCAACCAATGGATGTTCCTAAAACCGCCTCTCTGTGCGCTTCAACTAGTTTTTGTAAACTAAATACGCAAAAACAGCACGTTTTCTTCTGTACACTTCCATCATGGATCTCTGAAAGATTCCAAAAGTCGGAACAATATGCGTCATTATGAGCTACGTGTGGACGGGTGGACACAGGGACGCAGCGTCAACCAATGGACGCGCGTCTTTATGACGCTAGTCTGCATCGGGCCTTTATAGTGGAGCGCTCCGCTCCGTTTAGGCTGTGTCTGACAACGCTGCACTAGATAACCACAGCAGTTGATAAATCGTCGTAAAATAGCCCACTAAAAATACAGGATGCAGGATTAATTGCCTGTTTCTCCAGCACTCGCATATTCATTCGGTTACTATTGATTTGCTGAAGTTGTGAATTTTGTAAATCTTCGTCGTGTTTCTCGAACATCGCAGCCTCTAATTTTTTTATTTTGATTATTTAACGGCGCTGTATCAACTACTGGACTATTTAGCGTCGACGGAATTGGTGATAGCGAGATGATATTTGCCAAGATGAGACCGAGGATTCGCTATAGATTACCTGACATTCGCCTTCCGGTTGGAAAAAACCTCGGAAAAATCCAACTGGGTAATCAGCCCAATCCCTGGGAATCGAACCCACGCCCGAACGCAAGTCTCTAACTTAGCTTATCAATCCGTTAATTATTCATTTGTTGATCAAGTTTTACAAATATCCGCTGGATGCAACAACAGTTTCATTGACATTGTTATGCATAATATTTTCATAATCTTCATGGTTATCGGAAGAAAAATGAAGAAGGTAAACTTGCGTATTCGAAACGAGGCAGTAGAACAAGTGGACATCTTCAAATACTTGGGGTGTAGAAACATGAGGTGCTGCCAGGAAGTCAAAAGAAGACTACAATGAACACTGTGTCTTAAGTCAATTTTTGTGAAAATGAGATTTTTATATATTCTAAAAGCGGAAACAATTCTCTACAATCTAGTAAAACGGTTAAGTCAAATAAGACTCCTGACTGAATTTATAGAGCGTTACCAAATGTCCTAAGTACTTTTTGAATCGAGCACACACAGAATAAAGAACTTAAAAATATTTAATACTTTATTTCTTACAAACCATCACATGTTTACTTTCCATGCTTCCCTATTAAAAAGGTCTAACTTGTATTTTAGCAGTTTTATCACATACTGATGGCCTTTCCTTTTAAAACTTGAAGCACCCTGGTAAACAGTCCTGTAATTTGTTTAAGACCCATTTTGAATTCCTAATAATTTACATTTCTCATTTATGTTGACATGAAAAAGGTTTTATGTTTAAATAGTCTCTTCTACTCAGTTTGAATTCTAGTCTTAAAAGGGCTTAAGTGCGGCTATTTTTTTTTTTTGGAAATAATCAAGAAAATTGTTAAATGAGCGACATTACCTATTGTAGAAGAAATATAAACAAATAATATCCAGGAAAAACCTCTTAATTAAAAAAACTCTATAATTGACACCAATTTCATTCTTTCTACTGCTCTCCTGAAAAGTACAGGGACATCACTTTATTTTTACTAACATTTTTAACATTAACTGGCGTCGACCTGGTTGGCGAGTTGGTATAGCGCTGGCCTTCTATGCCCAAGGTTGCGGGTTCGATCCCGGGCCAGGTCGATGGCATTTAAGTGTGCTTAAATGCGACAGGCTCATGTCAGTAGATTTACTGGCATGTAAAAGAACTCCTGTGGGACAAACTTCCTGTACATCCGGCGACGCTGATATAACCTCTGCAGTTGCGAGCGTCGTTAAATAAAACATAACTTTAACATTAACTGGTTGTACTCGGAAACACTGTTACCCCCCTTCCATTACAGGAGTTTGGAGCTGCTAGTGCAATATGTAAACAAATCATTTTACTAGCTATAGGAGGAGAGAAAAGTAGCGTATCCATGTATGTTACAGGGAAATATAGTATTACGATTTTCACTTTGGTCATTACTTTACAGTATTTTATCAAAAAAACAGTAGAATAGTAACAATATTTTTTTCACAAACTCAAGACTTCAGGCGGTTATATACATTATGTAATGTATACTTTATTCAGCATATTACTAACCTAATTTATTCCTGAGAATTTTGTGAGCACTTCCGTAAGAAACCCCAATTTCTACAGCTAACTTCTTGACCGACTTATTAGGACCTCGCTGCATCCTTTCTCTAGCATCTTCTACAGCATCTTCTGTCATCTTTGTTGGCCATATTACACTTTTCTTCCTTTCTGTACATTCTGTTGCTCTAAATTTATCTACCAGATTAATGACATTTCTACGAAAATATTCCGTAATGATTTATAATCAGGAAATTGTGGAAAAAAAAAAAAAAAAAAAAACTGTTGTTCACATTCGGTTATATTGTAATTCCATTTTCCATCATCATCCTTCATACCTACAAACAGTAAACAAAATTCTTGTTTAAATAATGCTGTTAAGTACCGCACCATATTATAGGGTAACGTACTTTCGGTAACTCTAATCTTCACTTGTGCTCAATCCACAAAGATAAATTCAGTTATGCTACACACCATACCTGTGTGAAAATAAACTTCAATAATATAAGCTCTTTCTTCTATAGAAAATGCAACATATTTCTGAAACACACTGTACTCTGTACTGTTTATTTCACTGCTAGCAACAGCGGCCGTAAGTTTGTGTGACTGACGTTAGCAAGGACATTAATGAAAGGGGTGGGAGTCAGGTACATTTAGAAACGCAGGTACAATAAAAATTGAAGTAAAAATAAAATGATGTCCCTGTATAAAAGTTTTACATAAGACCTTTTTCCTCCCGGCCACAGTAAAATTAAAAAATTCCCGGGTGAAAGTACTCGTAGATAATAAATACGAACAAAATCTGTCTAATAGTTTAACAGAAATCATTTGGGAGAATCATAGACAGACAGGCAGAAAGACAGAGACAGAGAGACTACAAGCCCAGAACCAGTTTTCCTGCATAACGAATGCTGAAAATTTGTATTGCTATGAAACTGTTGAACTGGAAATTTTGTAGCACCAGAACGTTTCCTCTTTAGGCTGTATTTTGCGTGACAAATTATAGACGATATAAGTAGGATTCACCATTAGATCTACCAGGTTTGCAGCCTAAGAGAGTTCTAGATGATGAACAGATTTCGAGGCATTGGACATAAACCAGTCTTGAGGTTGATTCCAATGTGCAGTAATAGGTTAAACTCACTCTTTTGTGCGCATGGATTCACGGAACTAGTGCATTCCTATAGCATCATTTTATGTCATCTATATTCAGTCTTCCAGCTGTGTCAGTAGTTACGTGTTCGAATGCAGCTCAGCGGGGGTTATTTCTGTAGCTTTCAGTACGAAGGAGTTCCATAAATTGTGTCGTAGCTAAAAGTGGAAAAAATCTTCAGATATTCAAAACGCGGTAAGTTTTATTAAGTTGTTCTTCTTCAGAGGTGAAATCCTTACTTTCACGTCAAGCTTGGACAAGTGATTAACAAAACAAAAAAAGAAGTAGAGCTGTAATTACTTTCCATTAGTCGTTATTGTCCTACATAACCTTCAAAACTTATTAGTAATGAAGTGGTTTGTTTGTTTATTTTCAATGCCATTCCGGACGCTTAATAATGACATTATTTTACTCCTCTCCACTGATCTCTAATTGACATCCATTTACAATTTGTGTAACCAATATTCATAGGTGACCGTGTACTGTAACAAGCAGGAAACTTTGCACTGAAATGTTCACACTCTTTTCTTTCGTCGGAAATCATAATCTTTGTCGTGCTTGGTGCTATCAGCAGTTCATATCGATATAATAGTGGGCTAAACTAACGCCGAGGTAGTTCCCTTCTTACTTGACTTATACAGCTTGCATATACGAATCTGTCACAAGTTAGGTTTAGTTAGTTTAGGCTTTTGTTAGGCCTTGTGTATACGACCAACTGCATCGCCACAAAAAAAAAAATCCCTTATAAATTCAACGATTTTCACTTCTGAAATCACCGAAACTACGTCAGCGGTAGTTTCACCTAATAGCGTTTATAACTTAAATGTTGTCTTCATTCGCCTCTTTTCTTATATAATGGGGCATTTTACCTGCAGGAAATCTGCACACCTTTACTTCCTTAAGCGATTTAAGGTGCAAAAGTTATTCCGCCGCCTAAAAATCAATTGAAAAAAATCAGTGCTTTCAACTATCTTGGATTTACTTATATAATAATAATAATAATAATAATAATAATAATAATAATAATAATAATAATAATAATAAATATGATATGATATGATATGATATATGATATGATGTAATACCGGCGTGGCTCAGTCGGTTAAGACGCTCGCCTGCCGGTCTGAAGTTACGCTCGAGCGCGGGTTCGATCCCCGCTTGAGCTGATTACCTGGTTGGGTTTTTTCCGTTGTTTTCCCCAACCGTAAGGTGAATGCCAGGTAATCTATGGCGAATTCTCGGCCTTATCTCGCTATCACCAATCTCATCAACGCTAAGTAACCTAGTAGTTGATAGAGCGTCGTTAAATAACCAACTAAAATACATATATAATATAACATAATATAATATAATATAATTCACTTGACGATGTGTCAGAGGAAGAACAATTGTTTGTATGCATCTGAAGTCTCATTAGAGGAATGTGTAGCTAATCCGCGATGTATGCAATGGAGGAGGAAAGGAACTGGTCACCCTACCCCATTATCTCCTAGCCTAGTTGCTTCATGAGTGATGCCTTATTGGTGTTATTTATGATGTTCAAACCTGTCTTCAGACAATTGACTAAACAACAACAATATAATAATAATAATAATAATAATAATAATAATAGTAATAATAATAATAATAATAATAATAATAATAATAATAATAATAATAATAATTTTCTCCGAGAAATAGGGAGCTAAGGACATACTATCCAGATTATTTAATTATCTACCTCTTCGTATTATGGAGTGGGAGAAAAGAAAGTAATAAAGAAGCGTTTAAGCCGGTTTCAACTTAATCGCCATTTTATATTTTTGGTTTCACATAAACAACAATAACTTCTGTATTAAAATTATTATATTTCATACGCGTTGTTCATGTATAAATTGGCTCGTAGATACTGAACATGAACAAAATCAGAACAATAGTATGAGAAATTCCTATCAAAAGACGGCAGACAACAAGCCCAGATCACTTTTCCGGTACCTAACAGTGGTACTCGAATTCTGATGTCTCTTCGCGAGAAACCGAGAGTTGACTCAATTACGACTGGATAAAAAATGTGTTTATTGCATTATCACACGGAATTTTCGAGTGGGTTTGTTTATCAAGTAGAAAATATCGATTTGCATAAGATTCCTGTTACTTAGTATCATTCTGTGGAAGCTTTTAAGAGTTTGTGGCCGTGAATATGTTGCAATGCAGCAAGTAGGCTATCTCTCTTCCTCTGCGGTTACTGTGAACTTCACAAAACAGATTTCATCCCATATTAGTACGTAAATATAATCATATATTATTTTCATTCAATACTTACGTAACTCTGTTTTCTATGACTTGGTAATGTATTCTCTCTGACAAGGATTGCATACATGCTTGTACTTACTGCCTCCCTAAAGGTCTTTTTCCCTCCGGCCTCCCAACTAACACTCTATACGCATTTCTGGATTCGCCCATACGTGCTACATGCCCTGTCCATCTCAAACGTCTGGATTTAATGTTCCTAATTATGCCAGGTGAAGAATAAAATGCGTGCAGTTCTGTGCTGTGTAACTTCCTCCATTCTCCTGTAACTTCATCCCTCTTAGCCCCAAATATTTTCCTAAGCACCTTATTCTCAAACACCCTTAACCTCTGTTCCTCTGTCAAAGTGAGGGTCCAAGTTTCACAGCCATAAAGAACAACCGGTAATATAACTGTTTTATAAATTCTAACTTTCAGATTTTTTGACAGCAGACTGGATGATAAAAGCTTCTCAACCGAATAATAACACGCATTTCCCATATTTATTCTATGTTTAATTTCCTCCCGAGTGTCATGGTCGTGCCAGAGAATCGGTCCCATTCCGAGGCTTATTTGAAGGATTCGTAACAAGACATGCTTGTAGAGACTTTAACTGGAATTCAGTTTTTTAAAAGTACGTCTGAAAATGTTTGCTAACAATTTTTACTTATTTCTAAACATGTTTGGTTTCCGCGTTGTTATTAATAAGGATATAACGCTATGATATATAGGCATCTGAAGAGCCTTGCTGTTGAGAGTTACAACATCCTGCATGTTTGACAGTCCAAGCCACTTGTTTGTTACGCAAGTACATAAGAATTAGTCGGAACTGTGACATCAGCTAAATATTCGAACAACCTGCCACACTTGACCCCGAGGACGGCAAAGATTTCTGATCCTGGAAAGTTTGTTTACAAGACGTTCTGCTTCACGTGGCAAACAACTTACTGGGCTGCGCCATAACAGCCATGTACAGTTGGTAACGTGATTTACTTCTTTATGCCTAGTTGTAATAAAAGTCGTCATCTACCCTATAGTTTATGTTCAACTGTACCTTACTAAATAACTCGAGGTTCTACATATTCATTCATTCATTCAATAATAAATTTCTAAATTATAGACATCAGCTTAAAGAATTTTGAGTGACCACAAGGGTCCTGAATACAATAAACATGTACAATAATGTTTATTGTTTATTGTTAATAAAATAACATTGACAGAAATACAATCTTAGTTCTTCCCTGAAGGAGTAAAAAACTCGTGCTCAGGGAGATATCTAAACACAAAGATAAACACAAAGATAATTTCTTGACACAAACTGGGTCAAGAAAAAAAATTACAGGATTAAATTAAATTTAAAAATACAATTTCAATTTTAACAATTTAAGTCATACAAATACATATACATATTAAATCAATATATATTCTTTAAAAATTAAATTCCTAACGCTATTTTTGAAATTCCTGATACTAAAATTTTGCAAATCTGGATATTTATTAATTATTGTATTGTATAACCTTGGACCAAAGTAGGTACCATGGCTCAGAGCTGTGCTTGTGAAACACTTTGGTTCCTCTAGTCGTATAAAATCGGATCTTTTAGTTCCATATTTATGATGATACAATTTGAATTTATTACGGTTTTTATGTATGAAGATTAATAAGGCAATATAATAAATCTGTTTAATTTTCAAAACATTAAAATCAGTAAACAAATGCTCAGATGAATAATCAATTGGTTTATTAAGGCATATTTTAATGATTCTTTTCTGAATAAGTATTAGTGGAGTGAGATTAGAATTACAAGCATTTTCCCCACCCTAAAATTCCATACTGGAGAATGGATTGAAATAAAGCTAAATAAATGAGACGTAAAATATTAACTGGTAAATATGACCGAAGTATAACAAAGATATAAATTGTTTTACGTAATCTATTGCATAAATATGTAATATATTTGTTCCATCGTAAGTGTTGGTCGATCGTAATGCCTAAATACTTAACTTCTGAGGATTCGGTTAATATGGGACAATCACAATTTTGAGAAGAACAATCTGAATGATGAATTTTGAGCCTAAAGGAAGATTGAGGAGATTGAAGACCACTGGACCTTAGTGAAAATGGAACAACAGTTGTTTTGGATATGTTTAAGGAAAGAGCGTTTGAATCAAACCACTCTTTAATTGCCTGTAATCCATTATTCGCATTAATATAAGTGCCTTCCCAAGATTGTTCACCAAAAAGAATTACGGTATCATCAGCATATGAATATATAACCCCATTATATTTGCGTAAATCTGTTAATAACAAAACATTTATATAAATCAAGAATAAAATTGGACCAAGAACTGTGATGTGATACATTAAAGAAAAAAGAAAGTTAATTGTTGAAGGCAAATATAAGTTGATTAATTGAAATAGAGATGATGATGTAATATTTGAAGAGAATCCTTGATAATATTTATAAGAATAGACATTACATAATCAAAAGGAATGTGAAGTTTCTTAAGATAATTCCACGTGAATTTTGTGATTGAACCTCTACTGCCAAACAGCAAACCAATGACGGGCCATTGTTTAAGAGGGACGTTGTACTTTTGAGAAAGATACGGCAGACAAGGTTCATATATGGACTTCTTCTCAATATCAACCTCAGTGGCCTGATTTAGGTTTCTTTCGAAACGAATAGTAGGGTCAAGAACAAGAGCCCGTTTTAAGCGTCCGTTGATAGCAATAATGTCTGCCCGTCTAAAAGAACCATCTGATGATACACAATGTACTTCCTCATGAATCTCCCAATTTAAAGTTTTTAACGATATCGCCAAAGCATGTCGTACACGATGATGTCTAGCATTGATCAGCAGCTCGCCTTTGGGGCATTGTCCAAGCACGTGTCCAAGTGTTTCAAGCTCGCTACAGTCTGGATGACGGCAGCGGGTTGTGCTTAGAGTTCTGCCCGGTATTGCGCGAACCGCCGAAATATTGCTTGACATTTTTAAAGCATTGGTCCATTCTGAGGAAGATAGGCCCTTTCGATTGCTTACCCATGAGTTAGCCTTGGGGAGATCACTATAAATTAATTAATTAATTCATTCATTGTTTTCTGCCCAACGACAGGTATTTTATTCTTCTCCAATTACTATGTTAGAATAGTGACTTGACAGACTTGACAACTGACCTTTCGATCAAGCTGCAGCGTGTGTACAATATGTGTGTCAGATTCATCAGTAATGCTCACAAATTTGACCACATTACACCCTCGTTCAAATCTTTATCCTGGCTGCAAATTAGTAACCGTAGAACACTTCATTCGCTCTCTCTTCTGTTTCGAGTTCTCCACACGTCTACTCCAAATTATCTTCGTTCCCGGTTTAACTACTTATCCTCCAGTCACAATCTAAACACCAGGTCACAGGAGAGCCAAATCCTAGCAATTCCTGCCCATAGAACATCCCATTATTCATCCCCTTTTACTGTCTCAGTCCCCCGTGAATGGAATTCTCTACCTCAGAAGATTAGGGGCTGCCAGACAATAACCACTTTCAAGAAAAGGCTAAATGATTTCTTACGGTCGCAGTCAAATTGAAGCTATAATTGTGATCGAATTTAATAATTTAATTTAATTTAGGTATGACTATCATTATTATTATTATTATTATTATTATTATTATTATTATTACATAATTATTTTATTGGTGTTGTGAAGATGAAAAGAATTGTCATTGTATTATATTAATTATGTATTATATTGTCTTGTATTGTAGTATTGTATTGCTTTGAATTGTATTGTATTAATTATATTATATTCATAGCATTGTAGTACTTTTCTATCATACTGGTTGAATGGAAGAGAAGGCCGAATGGCCTTAACTCTGCCAGTTAAAATAAACCATTATTATAGTGATAATGTAATTATTTTTTGGGATTAATAATATTATCATTGTATTCTTCATTTGACATAATTAGGAACATTAAATCCAGACGTTTGAGATGGGCAGGGCATGTAGTACGTATGTGCGAATCCAGAAATGCATATAGGCCTAGAGTGTTAGTTGGGAGACCGGAGGGAAAAAGACCTTTAGGGAGGCCGAGACGTAGATGGGAGGATAATATTAAAATTTATTTGAGAGAGGTGAGATATGATAGAGACTGGATTAATCTTGCACAGAATAGGGACCGATGGCGCGCTTATGTGAGGGCGGCAATGAAACTCCGGGTTCCTTAAAAGCCATTTGTAAGTAAGTAATAATATTCTACTTAAGAACAAGTTCTCAGTCCTTAGAGAGAAGAAGGATATTATCATATACAGGGTGTTTCCGGGCTAGTGTTACAAACTTTCAGGGATGATGGCGAAGGGCACATGTATCAATTTGAGATAAGGAACCCTGGTCGGGAAATGACCGTGTGGAAAGTTACAAGCAAAAATAGTTGTGTGTAAATGGAATAATTTTATTCCTCTGTACACCTTATTTATGTGTATTTATCTGTACATCTTACACGTACTGTATTCATCTGAAGTTGTTTACGTTGTCTACTTACAGTATTCCATTCAATGCGCTGTCTGAGGGGTGGGGACAGGAAACTACACTAAAGCAATGCAGATAGCGTAATGTGTAACGGACATGGTCGGTCCTGATGTGCACGTCTGTAGACAGCAGTGTATGTGTACAAGTTGCAGTGTCCAGTCGATCAGCCCTAGTGAAATGAAGGTCTACACGAGAGCGAAATATGCAGATCTGATTTTCGAATACGGATGAGCCAATGGGAACAGTAGACAAGCTCTCAGATTGTATCGGGACAAGTACCCACGTAGGAGACATCCGGCCCATACCATCTTTCCACGACTATTCCAAAGGTTAAGGGAAGAAGGGCACGTGTTGCGAAATTACAGTTCCATTTCCAAACAACTATTTTTGCTTATAACTTTCGATTCAGTCATTTCCGGGCCAGGGTTTCTTATCTCAAATTGATACATGTGCCCTTCCCCATCATCCCTGAAAGTTTGTAACATAAGCCCGGAAACACCCTGTATATTGTAACCAGAAATCAGTTGACTTGGTACTTCCATTATTTTCGCTATTCTTAATAGGCCTATCTCATTTTCTTAATAATTAACTATGATAATTTCATCCAATTCAGTTGGAATTTATCTCCATGCTATGGGAGAGATTGAAAGTCTCTGATTAGGACAAATTCCTGCATGCTTGAAAAGTTATAAGTTGAGAGTATCTCAGTCGGTGACGCGCGACAGTACGCTGTATTGCGACATTTATTTTAACGATTTTTGCAATTATTCAATTTAAATTAATGGCTATAGGGTTTGATATGAAAAAATGATTCAAGACATTGTTCAGTTTGTGTTTACCTACCTGCTTGTATAGCAATCAACCATTTTCTCGGGCCATTACTGCAATAGAGCGCTGCAAACATTAGGCAAAGACCATTTTTTTCCTGCTTAACGGTGCTTCATCGAAGGAAAAGCGTAATAGAAGTTTTGTTACATTTAACATGTAGAATCACATCGGCTCCCTTCCACTCTGTACACAGAGTGTTAAAAAAAGTATCCAATGTTTTAGGAGGTGATAGTATGCATCAAAACAAAAAAAAAATGTCTAATAAACATGGATCCTATAACACATACTTTTTGAGATCTGAACACTTGTTCATAGGAGGTGCTCAATGTGACGTCCATTCATGGCAATGCATTTTTTGCCCTACAATACAGCAGGCTACCAGATAATCATACAGCGTATTCCGAATCTCACCAGTCCGGTGGCATCAATGACGTCATGTTGCGGCGAATTAAGGAACAAAACTGCTGGAAGGATCGATGGCTGTCATGGCGACTGTACAAGTTGTTGTCTGTGCTACGCTAGCAAAATTTTGCGAAATTTTCGTACTCCCATCTCGTTCAAAGAAAAGATAGGGTATAAACAACGTATTTCTTGAACCGGTAGTAATAACGGATCCATTGACATGTTCGCTCATAAGCCATTAACATATTGTTTTTACGTTGTGCTCATTACAAACAATACAGCAGAACTAAAGCAGAACACACCGCCATGACACAACAGTGCACGATGTCATTCGTCTGCTAATTCCCGCCCTATACAAGAACCAATCAGATTCACTGATGGCGGCTGATGGAGACTGCCACCACCTCTGCAAGTTGATGGCACCGGTGCGACACCGGTGGAGCATCAATGACGTCATCGGTGGAATTCGGAACACCGTGATGCCATCGGATTGCTCACCGGTGAAATTCGGAATACGCTCATAAGTAGTTGACACTACTGGCATGGAGTACTGATATGTCACAAGGAATGCTGAAAACAAAAGCCTGGTTGCAGATATGAGCGGGGTTCAGCAGAGATGGTGTTGTGAAATTTCGTAATCAGCATGAGTGGGCTGATGAAAATCCCCATGCAGTTGAAGAAATAAGACATCAGCACCGATCCTTAGTCAACGTATGGGC
Organism: Periplaneta americana; assembly: GCA_025594305.2. Taxonomy (NCBI): domain Eukaryota; kingdom Metazoa; phylum Arthropoda; class Insecta; order Blattodea; family Blattidae; genus Periplaneta; species Periplaneta americana. The sequence continues at coordinate 23,641,996 of JAJSOF020000011.1, read as the reverse complement.
GGGCGTTCTTGGCGATAGATTTAGGGCCATACGTGCTACCACAGATATTAACTGGGGCTCGTTATCAGGATTTTCTAATTAATGTATTGCCTACCTTGCTGGAGTATGTGCCATATCAGCAAAGACTACAGATGTGGTTCATGCACGATGGCACACCAGCACATTTTCTCTGCAATGTGCATAAACATCTAACGCTGATATTTCAGGACCGCTGGATTGATCGGGGAGGCCCAACACCTTGGCCTGCTTGTTCCCCAAACTTAAATCCCCTAGACTTTTGGTTATCAAGAACAACCAGGTCAATTACAAAGAGAGCGTGATTCCTTAGCCGAAGGACAGAGGAATCCATCGCCATGAATGGACGTCACATTGAGCACCTCCTATGAACAAGTGTACAGATCTCAAAAAGTATGTGTTGTAGGACCCATGTTTATTAGACATTATTTTCTTGTTTTGATGCATGCTATCACCTCCTAAAATATTGGATACTTTTTTTTAACATCCTGTATATACATACTCTTTATTTCCTTATTACAGCTGGCCATTTTATAACATTATCGATTACACAATTGCAATTACTAAAGCTATTATCAGAAGTGTCAAAGAAGGTAAAAAAATAAGAGATTTAACATGATTTTTTAAATATATTTATTTTTTCAAACTGATTACAATAAACTTCATAAAAGTTAACATGTAACATCATGTTTATGACATATTTATTTCAAATCAACTTTATAATAAATATGTAATTAGCTTTTTTTATAATCCAAATTTTTTCTGTTTAGTTTTGATCTGATAGTCTATTGGCTTTGTGGTAAATGATAACAGTTTTAAGTAGTTTAAATATAGCAGAGTTAATTAATTCCCCCATTACAATATTATAGTAAGACAAAATTCTTATCCCTCCCACCAAACAAATTACAAGTCACTGCCAGGTTGCGTTATCACAAGACACCTACTAAAAATCTTTGATGAACTAAGACGGAAGCTTCAAAACACTGACTTGGGTGGAGTCCTGTTGTTTGACCAAAAGCTTGAACCCAAACAGCGTAGTTCCTGCACGAATCACGGGCTAAAACTTTTAAGCATCCTCCCTACAGTCCGGATCTTACTCTCCCGGGACTTCATTCCTTTCTCAAAGTGAAGTTAAAGGTGTCACCGAATCTTGTTTCCTGAAATTGGAGTAGCTGCATATGAGGAGCGTCTTTCTACAAGCACTGCGTTTAAGTATTTTTACGTAATATGAATGAATTTGGCTTTACAAAGATTGTGCTGGAGAATGCTCTGAAAAGATGTAATGATACGATCTTATTATTTTATCCACTTTTATTATGTAATGTGAACTTAACATCACTAATAAAAATATTGTAAACATTAATTACACAACTAGTTTGGTAATGATACTGCTATTACGCAACTCGTTAGGTAATGATACTGCTATTACCTAACTGGTTGCATAATGTGAACCACACAATAAATTAAAAAAATGGAATTGAAATTTTTTTATTAAAAACATTAACAACAATATGTTCACAATTTGTTATATTAATTCGTACAGTTAACGCGGAATTACGATGGTGCTAAACATTCAACTGCAGAATTTTTAATATCTGATCTCGTTTGAACTCATTTTAACAATGTTTGTTTATTTTTCCTAGTACTGCTGTTCTTTTGTTGTAAACAAAAACTTGTGGTGTTGAAAATTAATAAAAGAAACATAAGCGAATCGCCTCTCGCAGGAAGAAACTAATAATAAGACAATCGTCTCTTCACAAAAGATATGGTTAAAAGTAATAAAAATAATATTTTTTTATCCAAGTGTATGATGTAGCCTACTTATCGTAACATCATATTACAATACTCGACAAATTTCAAATCTCGTATTGTAATATGAAATGTTACGCACTCATATCGTAAACAACTGTGACTTTATTTATTGCTTCTATTGTCACAACTTTCACAACAGCGCTTGTAATGAAGGCATTATTTTGTAAAGCATGAACCACATTTTGTGTCTATCACCACACTTGTGAAATCTCTTGCTTGCAACAGGTGATCAGTCGTCTACAGGCACCTTCCTGAAGACTTGGTTGCTGCCCCCGTGTTTGAAAAACACGATGACTGGATCTTCAGGCTCCGTGCCGCCTCCACGCACATCAAGCACCAAACGCATCAACTCCGACCTGATGGTGCCATCGTTATCGAAGTGCCACTTCTGGTTGATTCCGCCGTGTGGTTCGTTTGTGGAGATTTCCCCAGTTGCCATGTCCACCTCGAGGACCTCTCTGAAAATCAAGGTAACAACGTTATATTTATAAATAAAGCATGTATACTATAGCCCGACTACTGACATTAAAATCTGCGCCACAAACCAGTGTTCGTTCGTGCGCAGGTTGTCATAGTGGGGGATCTGTTGTGTTGTAGATGCGCTCCCTGATCGACGTCTCGCAGCGAGTACGTTCTAAACTATTCGAAACAGCACTCGTGTCCGCGTCCAATATTTCACTTTTCAATCAATTGTTAATATTCCATTTCGACGTATTGTGTATAGTTAAAACAGATTGTAATTTATAACAATGGAAGGGAAACCAAATGTGTGCGGCAGGCTTTTGAAAAGTGACGCGCGTAAAATTATTTATAACGTTGCGAAGTATTTATGGGTTTATGTACAGCTTACGGCAGTAAAATTTTTGAAAATATTCAACATTTTTTCCTCCATTACTGTATCTTGTACAATAATGAAAATTGGTACGTGTAAAACACTTTCCTTCTGCTATATATAAAAAAAAATATTTTTACGATTTAAAAAATTATATATATATATTTTTTAATTCAAAATGGTGGCAGTTCACTGTACAGTGATGAAGCGTTTTCCACATAATTCATACACTTGTTAACTTTTTCGTATTCTCTCTCTTTTACTTTATTACTGAAATTCATGTTTACAATATCATGCTCTTTCAAATAAATTCCTTAATAAATAATATATATTTTTATTTTCTTTTAGAAGAAATTACTGATACTTGACCATTCTTTTAAATGAATTTATTTTTTATCAGACAATCTATCAAAGGTAGATTGCATCATATTGTAGATATAACATGCATAAATACACACAAAAAATTTCATCACAGAATATTGGAAGGGTTTTGAGTTATGTGGAAAATGCTTCATCACTGCACAGTGAAATGAATTTTGAAAAAAAAAAAAAAAAAAAAAACAAAACAAAAAAACAAAAAAATGTAAATAATTTTTTTAAATCGTAAAAATATTTTTTCATATAGCAGGACAGTGTTTTACACATACCAATTTTCATTATTGTACAAGACTACAGTAATGGAGGAAAAAAAATGTTGAATATTTCCAAAATTTTACTGCTGTAAGATGTACCTAACCCCTTACAAGAGAAAAAAAAAAGAATTTAAGTAGAAATATAATGTTGTCACATCAACAAGGAACTACGGGAGTTTCGGCCAGGTTGATAAAAAACATTTTGAAGGAAGGGGCAGTGTCATTGTCTACCACAGTCCGACTAGTGTAACCCGGCCTAGCGAGCTGCTCGTATAGTGATGACATCTTTCCCTCCATGGCCACGTGAGTATTGGAAAATTCAAAGGTATTTTTTTAGTTGGTAGAGCTATAGGCCTATCACCCTGTTAAATGCCTTTGTTGCAAGTCTCACAGTGTGCCTGATTACTCACTCACTCACTCACTCACTCACTCACTCACTCACTCACTCACTCACTCACTCACTCACTCACTCACTCACTCACTCATAAGTCGTTAGAATTCTGCAGCTATGAAAATAACTTAGTTTTATTCCGTGTATTGAAAATGACTGAAAAGCAATGCGAACTGACTCCTGTCCTGTAAGTCTTCACATAAATTAATTCGTTATTTTATCGACAGTCATTTCACACAATGCAGTATTATAAAGAATCATTGATGAATAAGTTTTAAATGGACTTTCCCTCCGCAGGAAGAAATACAGTGCTATCCATACAAAACTTTACCATTTTAATGAGTTATACCCTAGATCTTATATACCCAGCCTTATAGACTTTGACGGTAACAAATTTTGTCAGGTTTACTATGGTGCCATCTAGTTGTTGCATAAGGAGTCACGTCATAACTCCCATTTGAATTGCATTAGCGACTGTACTGCCATCTCGTGTTCGTTTACGGCGGACGGGTGGCGATCCTGGCGGTTGTTCTCTTCAAAGAGCTGCCAATTTTAACATAGGGATGATCAATCTGTTACATATATGATCTAGGGTTATATTCATAATTTCTCTTTGGGAGTTGGTATAAACTTGAAATTGAATATTAGCTATATCTCTGTGGTTCTCAGAGAATTTATATTGGCACTCCTGGCACAATTATCGTCCATTGTTGATATTGATATTGGCTGTTCTTGCAGAACGTATGTAGTGATTAAGTTCGCCGTAATATCGTAAACACGCAGTATTCGTTAAAAAAAAATAAAACTTTGTGCTGAAAATACTTTTTTAATCATTTTCATTCTCTATATGCTAAATTTATGAGTTCTTATGTTCCCTTAAATTTAGCTAAAACAGCTCGTCAATATCAATAATGTTAGAGGAGATATTTAAGATGATAGTTTTAAGTGTCTCACTCTGTATACAAAAGGCCTATACAGAGTGGAACGAAACCTATTAGGCCTACATTAATTCACAGAGGTATTTGATCAAGTCAATATGAACAAGTTTTGTGAAATAAGTTCCTTTATACGTCCAATAGTTTTTAGAATAGGAAATATAACTTGTTGCAACGCTGAAAGAGTAGCAGTGCTCCTGGAGGTCATTGCTCCGCAGCGGAGGTGAGTGTAACTGCAATCATCCACTCCGCAACACTTGCAAAAGGAGAATGTGAACAAAAACGTCTCATCCACGAGATACGTTTCGATCAAATTACTGTACATACGTAACACTTAATAAAGTACTTAACATTACTTACTTACTTACAAATAGCTTTTAAGGAACCCGAAGGTTCGTTGCCGCCCTCACATAAGCCCGCCATCGGTCCCTATCCTGTGCAAGATTAATCCAGTCTCTATCATCATATCCCACCTCCCTCAAATCCATTTTAATATTATCCTCCCATCTACGTCTCGGCCTCCCCAAAGGTCTTTTTCCCTCCGGTCTCCCAACTAACACTCTATATGCATTTCTGGATTCGCCCTTACGTGCTACATGCCCTGCCCATCTCAAACGTCTGGATTTAATGTTCCTAATTATGTCAGGTGAAGAATACAATGCGTGCAGTTCTGCGTTGTGTAACTTTCTCCTTTCTCCTGTAATTTCATCCCGCTTAGCCTCAAATATTTTCCTAAGCACCTTATTCTCAAACACTCTTAACCTATGTTCCTCTCTCAGAGTGAGAGTCCAAGTTTCACAACCATACAGAACAACCGGTAATATAACTGTTTTATAAATTCTAACTTTCAGATTTTTTGACAGCAGACTGGATGATAAAAGCTTCTCAACCGAATAATAACAGGCATTTCCCATATTTATTCTGCGTCTAATTTCCTCCCGAGTGTCATTTATATTTGTTACTGTTGCTCCAAGATATTTGAATTTTTCCACCTCTTCGAAGGATAAATCTCCAATTTTTATATTTCCATTTCGTACAATATTCTGGTCACGAGACATAATCATATACTTTGTCTTTTCGGGATTAACTTAACATTACTGTGAACATAATTTCTTTTCTAAATTAATTTATTTTTAATTTCTTAAAATATAATAATTTAAATGGAGATTGGGTTGCAGAATGTCTATTCGTAATAGTAATCAAATGTAAAGGAATATTAATGGAAATAGTTTTGTTGATAAGAATGTACATTCTTTGCTATTTTGTAATTACGTAAAAAGCAAAGAAATCAACATACTGTGAATATGAAATGAGTTTCATAGTATTAAATTTAGAGTTAAAGAAATTATGGAATAATAAAGAATGTTTTTTACTTGGTTATTTAACGACGCTGTATCAACTACGAGGTTATTTAGCGTCGATGAAATTTGTGATAGCAAAATGATATTTAGCGAGATGAGGCCGAGGATTCGCCATAGATCACCTGACATTTGCCTTTCGGTTGAGGAAAACCTCGGAAAAACACAACCAGGTAATCAGTCCAAGCGGAAATCGAACCCGCGCCCAAGCGCAGCTCCGTATCGGCAGGCAAGCGCTTTAGCCGACTGAGCTACGCCGGTGGCTTAATAAAGACTGTTAAAAACCAAACTATTTGCGTAATTAATTCTGTGAATATTTACTCTTCGTTTTGATGTACAGTAATTTGATCGAACAGATACGTGTTTGTTTATATTCTCCTCTCGCAAGTCTTGCGGAGTGGATGATTGGAGTTACACTCACCCCAATGCGGAGCAATGACCTCGAGGAGCACTGCTACTCTTTGCAGCGTTGCAACACGTTACATTTCGTATTTTCAAAACAATTGAACGTATCAAAAAACTTATTTGACAAAATTTGTTCGTATTGACTTGATCTATTGCCCCTGTGAATTAATTAATAAGTTCTCTTCCATCCTGTACTATATCTGTACGTACCGTGTCGCCTTTTAAACCAAGCATGGACGTTATATACCATTGACTATTACATCCTATGGACTTTTCTAAGCACGGATCATGTAGGACTACCTTGTACAGGGACATCATTTTATTTTTACTTCAATTTTTATTGTACCTGAGTTTTTGAATGTACTTCACTCCCACCCCTTCTACTAATGAAGTTCCAACTCCACACAGAACCAAGACCGCAGATAGTAAGCAGTACTGAATGAGTATAGTACGTTCCAGAAATATGTTCGCGTTTTCCAGTGACGAAAGAGCTTTCAATATTGAATCATATTTTCGCACAGGTACTATCCTTTTGCCTACGTCGCATCCCGATTTCCCCCACCTGCTTCTGCTCGCCCCTCTGTAATAGCTGGGCTGTCTTAGCTCTTTTCTGAAAACATTAATTTCTGTTTGGAATTGGAGGTTTACGTAATATTATACAGCTGTTTAATTTAACTTAAATAAAAGGGCCTCGTTAAGCAATTAACTGTCACGTGATTTCCCCCCTTTCTACAATCCTGCGGCATAACCACTTGGACGGACAGTAGATAGCATGTATGAGTAATTTTATATTTTCGGGTCCGGCAGAAGTTAAGATTGAATTTACAGTACGTAGAGTAGGTACAGAATTATTTCAACATGAGTTACTAGTACGAAGGACGAAACTGGCAATTGGAATTAGATGCAGTAGTCTATAATGCGATAATATGCACAAAAGAAATGAAGCCTGTATCGAAATGAACGGCCACCATTTTCAAACTTGTGTTTAAATATCCATATTATGATTATTTTTCAATTTAACTTCATTCTCTACATTGTACGCTAATGTGCTGTAGAGAGTAAAATATACACTGCATAATGAATACGTTCGCATGGATAAATCAGTTCGTGAGTAAAAACACTTATTCTTAATACAGTACTGTACTTTGATTAAACAAAAACCTAATGAGAATTATGAAACTCAAAATTGCGATATTTCCTAGTTTACGTAAATGGATGAACTATTTTTCTTCCTTCCTATACCTAGTAGAGTGATTTGTTTGTGTTTTACGCCAGTATCATCGAACTACAGTCGTGGAAGGGGATAGCAAACTGTGTTTCCAGTTCTCTAAAGGTATAGACAGGTTAATATTAAAAATGTTAGTAAAAATAAAATGATGTCCCTGTACAATTTTAACAATGGACGTTATAACATGAACATTACTAAGAAGGCTAAATTGTATGGGTATTTAGAAATAGACCAAATTCTCTATATACGTTTTTGAATAGACCAATAATTGCTGTCCGCTAATTCTCCTGCTGTATGAAGTATAGAATTATTACCAGAACATTCACATGCCAAATACTTACCCGTTCTCTTTGCTGTATATCATACTATCCTTGTATTCCCATAATTGGTTGGGACCTCCGTGGTAATCATACATAATCAATTGAAAAGCATCGCCGTCTTCGGGAGCCTTTAGATCTATCACCAATTCTGTCTCAACATTCTGGATGTAGAACGTCATCTGAAAGAGAGAAAAGAATTACGTCTGACGGACTTAATACTATTAGATTCCTTCAGAGTTACGATGCAGAAGCGTTCATTGAAGTAGGAGCTCATTTAACGGAACGGATTCGTTCGGCGCGTTCGGATTTTCATACTTTGTATTATTCTAAATTGAGCATCGCCCATTTGTCCAGAGAAATCTAGATGGATTTCTGTAAGGATGAAGATCGAAATAAAGAGAGCTGTGACGATATAGACCTATTCAATACAAGCCCTATGAACGCGATAATATTGAAGGCATAAATGAAGTGAATGACGCAAAGCGTATTTGTTTTATTTTTTCCGACGCTAACACAATTAAAAATACACCCCCTCAAAACTACTTTTTTCCAGAACACAACAAGGATGTAATGCTCTTGCTCTAGCAGTGAATAACACTATAAGACGAACAATTTGGAAATGCAGACAAGTGAATGGCACGCCGAAAGAATTTGATGCGGTATGTGGGCGCTTTATTTTGCCAGAGTTATATTTTAGGAAGACATTATTGGGTATATGGTGTGCCGCATTCCGTTCCTATTTCTTTTAAAATGAACTATTTTTCATAACACTCTAAACTGGGGTAAAAAAATTAAACCATGATAGCAAATGCACTGAACATATTTTTAAAATTCATTATTTTTACTCCAAATTATTAAATATTTTTTATTTAATTCAAGTCACAAATAGAACAGATATTTGGATTTCATTGATTGGCTTTCTCACTACTGACCTTTCTAGCAAACACACGGTATCTGAAGACTACTGTACTCCAATCAGGAGAAAATCTCAGGGGAATGATAGGCCTACGCAGTGGGGTGATGCTGTGAATGAATGTCGATGTCATAAGGTCATACACGTGGATACATGCATCTCCATTGGCTAACTCTCAAAACAAAAATGATAACACTGATACACACATTTATACTACCCTAGTTACAAAATTAGATCACGGTTAATCTACTGGTCTTTTAATCCCTCCATACAGGAAATAACATATGCAGGAGAGCGCATGTTTTTTAAACTGACGTTATAACGGTAATATTATCTATCTACTTCGCTCCAATAGATGACGCACATTCCTTTCACGGTTAATCTCCTGGTTGGAGAACAGTAGCTAGAACCTCGTGACACATGACACCAAAAAGGAAAGTCATGAGGAAACTGAGCCAGGAGATAAAGGTCTAGAGTGGTCGATTCCTTTCCCTCTCCATTGCATACATCGCTGACTAGTAATACAGTATATTATAATAGTCAGACTTCAGATGTACACAAACAATTGTTCTTCCTCTGACACATATCGTCAAGTGAGATATACTGCCTGATAATAGATATAGCGTACATATCAGCTAGGACCTCAATCAGAGGTAAAGAACTGATAGGCCTATAATGGTTTATTTATTTTTTTTTGTTTTATTGTCAAGTTTACTCCATTTTACAGTATTTTAAATTTGCAGTTTCCACGCATCGGCCTAGTTTTAACTTCTTATTTTACTTATACGGTAAGTAATATACATGTGCGTGCTGTTAATATGACGAAGGTGCGAACAAATGAACACGTACAATTTCATTGGTATAATTTCAGTGCAAAACGAAGAATTGTACTTTTATTTATTTCCAACTAGCCGTACCCGTGCGCTCCGCTGCACCCGTTAGAAATAAATATAAAGTAATTACATAATTAAAATAGGACATTTGATCCAGGGAACATTCGTGTTTGATAGAAGGATAAATCGTTTAATATGTTACTTAATTTAAATTGCATCCAAATAATTAAAATGCGATCATTTTGGTCCAGAGACACTCATTGGTGCAATGACAATTCCTTTAACATGTTTCTAATTTTTATTACATGCAACCATAGTTTAATGAACATTGACATCACTTAGATTTAATGTGTATACTTTATTTTACTTGTTATAGGTTTCCATTGAATTATGGTTTTCTACGTATTCAGTAAATGGCGTTTGGCCCACTATGGTTCTGAACCCTTCAAATAACTTAAATTATATTATATAATATTACATTACATATATTATATTATATTATATTACATTACATTATATTATATCAGAAGTTACTGTAATAACATTATAGCATTATGTCTATCTAGAGAAAATGCACTTTCCAATGGTGAAATAACAATTAATTATACAAATCGGTTAATTTAGCTTCCGATATTACTTCATACAAACACAGAAATATTCTCTGTAGGCTATCTTTCATAGCTTTCGATTGTTGCTGTCCAAAGCCCCTTATAAACGAAGTAATTTGTTTTTTATTTCATTATACGGCCTTAGATGGCAGTTATTTTAATTTTAAAGCTAATTTATCTCATTAAAATATCACTCCTATCAAAATTTTTCGAGGAATAAAACTTATCGCAAATTATTTTTAAAGAAACTTTTGTGATGTAACATTTTTCACAAAAATCAATAATAAGCGAGATATTTCGATTTATTTAATTCAGACCCCTTATAACCCACCTTTAAAATAATGTATTTTGAATGCCATATAGCCTAAAATCTAAGTTACAACGAACATAATTTATATTCCAATTTTCATCGAAATCCGTTCATCCATTATCGCGTGAAAAGGTAACAGACAGACAGACAGACAGACAGACAGACAGACAGACAGACAGACAGACAGACAGACATTCAAACAAAAATTTCAAAAAAGCGATTTTTGGTTTCAGGGTGGTTAATTATATATGTTAGGACCAATTATTTTTGGAAAATCGAAAATTACCAGAAAAATTTCGGCTACAGATTTATTATTAGTATAGATAAATAATAACTAATGTACCAAAGGATAGTGCCGTGATATTTACTGTAAGTCATTAACTAGCCGGTTTTTTTTATTTCTTAGGAGTTTCAAAAGTGGAATATTTTAATATTTAAAGGTACAGTTATTACATTTTTGAGTAGTAGGTACTACTAAATTATTATTTTTTTAAATTTTAGCCCCTCTCAAATGACGCACACGTACGCGCGCACGCACACAGATCCTTTGAATGAATCATCCGAAACGCTGTAATCATTTATTATTGTAAGCGATAAACGAAGCTATTGTAACATCGATAGCAAAGATAATAATAATAATAATAATAATAATAATAATAATAATAATGAAGAAGAAAGGTTTTCTTGTCATAGAACGAAGAATATAAACCTATTTGAACTGATCTGGATATGAACCCAGATCTTTGCATGGAAAGTCAATTTGGTAGCCATGCAGTTAACATTTTGTCGTATTTAATTTCTAGATTTGTATTTATAAAAGTATTAATTGTGATTGTTTACTGAAAGTGAAGGTCGGAACTGGTGAAAGTAGCTTAAGCACACTTGCTTGTCATTACTTAGCAAACATTTCATTGTCATAGTACAGTGATATCCAAGGATGCGAGTACTGAATGCAAAGAGAAGTACTGAGTTTTCCCTTGGCTTCTCGTCTTGCGACTGTAGATAGATCCGTTCCGCTATAAAGTAAAGGAAAATACGCAACACGCAATCCTTATGCTTTAATATTTCTTCTCATAACATTATACCATCACTTGTTCCCTCGACTATGGCTCGGCGCTACAGCGTTGGTCTTCCATCCAGGCGATCCGAGTTCGATCTCTGCCCAGGTCGTGATTAGAATTTGTAGCGGAAAATGTAGACGTTGCATATGGGTTTTCCAGGGTACTCCCGTTTCCCTTTATCATTCCACCAATACACACTAACTCCCCTTCGTTTCATCCATAGTTAAAAATAGGCTGGGGTGAAGTCCGGTGGTAGTACGGGTTTCCGAAGCTTATATAGGAAAGGCTTGGGGCTCTGGACTCTGGTGATTAACAAGTACTCATCTGGCGATGGAACCTAGCTCTTATCAGGATAGAGGCAGTATGGCCCACCTGTCAGCATCGGATTCACGAATGCCATCCGGACCATCTATCGGACTTGGATAATTATCGCGTAAATAAGTGCACAGTGGGACAAGCATGCCTGAGTGTTGGGTTCTCGTAAAGACAAACCAAGGCGTCATTTACTATATATTGGCACTTCCCAGGTCGAATTTAATTGTGTAATTGCATAGCTGCTCACACATTATTACCCTTGTTATTATTGTCACTTTTTATTGCTATTATCATTATTAGACATCGTGGAATTGCCACGAGAATCGTAAGGTTTACTACGCACGCGGTATAGACTGTATGAGAAGGGGCAGTGCAACGGATGGAGTATGCCTCTGATGTAAACACTGAGCAGTATACTGCGGTTACAATAAAACCTGTATCCTGCATTCAAGAAATATAATGAATGATCATTGAAGTAGGAAATGTCTAAACATGTAAATACACAATTATTTTATAGTGAGATATATTAACTCTTAAAATTTAATGTAAGATACTCACATCATCCTTGTATATGTGCATTGCAGTGAAGAGTTACGTACATTTTGAGCGACTGCAAAGTGAACCTCCTCCGATGGTCACTCAAACAGTTTTTATATTGGTAAAATTTACGTTCAACATCACACGAAGTAATACGTACATATTTGAAGAACGGAAAGTCACTACTTTTTAGTACACCAATTTCAGACGTCTTGTCGTGACCTGATAGTACATACATCATTTATAATACGAAGGCAGAATTTTTAGCAATAATTTTTCTCAACTTACATTTAACTTTTTCTGAAATTAGCTAATTGTTATTTTGGATAACAGTTTGTGATTCTTTATACACTACGAGTATATTAAGGGCTTCTGAGAGTTGTAGTTTAGACGATTCTAATAGGATGATGCTTTTGGACACTATTTTAAAATTAGAATCAATGAACAGAATATCTTCCAATAGCTGTTCAGAAGGCAATGATTTTACAGCTGCAACAGTGGATCTGTCTGTGCTATCCAATGCATCAATTACCTCCATTATTTTGCCGTAATATTCTGCATAATAATTAACAGCATCCAACCACGTTTTCCAACGGGTCAAGACTGGCTGCGGGGTAAGGGTAGGCTATTCCAGGGGCAATAGTTTGGAACAGCAACACTCTCATTGTAGCATTGATTGAATTCTTGTCTGCACTGAACAAATGTTAAGCTTTGACTATTGTAACCACAATAATGCAAAAACAAGTGCTTACATAGGTATACATTAGCTGTAGCTGCTCTATCTATTTGGACCGGTCACATCTCTTAACATGAACTGCTTATACTACGAGACCGGGCGGTCGCTCGCCTCTTCTATACTACCGTAAATCGGCAACCTGATTGCACGCTGCGTGTGGCAATTCAACGAAGTATTATCATTATCATTATTATTATTATTATTATTATTATTATTATTATTATTATTATTATTCGTTTGTGTCAGTCGGGGTTATTTTGTTCGGACACTTGAAAGCACATAAATGTCCTATTAATCTGTTGCTAGCCGATTAATGGAGCTTTAAGAACTATCAACCAGGTTTTCACAACCACGAATACCCAAAAACATACCAGGTTAAAAGTATATAAAGTTCTAGCAAGACCTGTCCTCATGTATGGTAGTGAGGCTTGGACTGTCCGAAACTCAATGTTCAACGCCTAACAACTGCGGAAATGGGATTTATAAGGAGGACTGCCGGCTGCAGCTTGCTTGACCACAAAAGGAATGAACTAATTACAAAAGAATTGAAAATTACACCTATTTATGAACATCTCAACCACTATAGACAAAAATGGCTTAACCATGTCAATAGGATGGACCGTTCCAGACTCCCAAGACAAATTCTCCGCTATATACCACATGGAAGACGATCTTTGGGACGCCCCCTGAAAAGATAGACCACTAGGCCTAATACCTGCAAGGACGATGATGATGATGATGATTGATTATTATTATTATTATTATTATTATTATTATTATTATTATTATTATTATTATTAGTGCATCTAGTACAGTACAAGAAAATAAACTATGAACAGTAAGGACTAATAAAATTATATTCGCAACATGAAGTATGCAATTACATTGTTACGAAAGTCATATAATGTATGAGTAAGTTTTCATTCGGGTGCTCTGAGTCATTCAACCAAGCGACTCCCCCTCTAGGAATGATGCATCGTTTTTTTATAACTGTATTTTACTATCGCGTCGTGGCGTTGCTCTCCGTTGCACCATGAGAGGCAATCACCGTAGAACAGAATCATGATTATTAATGGTAGAATGGTAGATTGCCGGTGGGGGAGACAGAAGTACTCGCAAAAAACCTACCACCAAGCATTGCCTTTGTCCACCACAAATTCCATTTGAGCCCACCGGTATTCGAGCCCGGGTTACCAGCGTGGAAAGCAGACACACTAGTCTACAGGGTATAAGGGGTACAAGTGTCGTCCTTTTCACAGTCGTCGGGGACGATCTACAGGATCAAAAATGTTCATACAACATAGGGTCAAAACTTGATAGTTTTCCTAGAAAAAATATTTATTTTTTTATTTTATTTGCGTTATACTGCTTATATCGTTAGTAAAATTACAAAAAACAATTACACCTGTAGGTATATCTAGCAAAGAGTTAATATTAGTTTAAATAAATATTTGTGCGTTCTACTACGTTTTCGTGAAATTAAATAAAAATACTTGCTTAAATTTGTTAATATTCTGGCGTGAGAGACGTGGCAACGTTCAGCAGGCAGTACTCTGCACAGACGTAAGTACGAGTCAGCTGAGTTCAAGCTCCCTGTCCATAGCTCTACTGCCGAGCGGATGACAGTTCAGTACAGGGTATTCGATAAACAACTTACAATGTCATTCACAGTTTAGGAATATCATATATCATCAATTTATGGAGAAAGTCGTCGCAATTCAAGTGAAGCAAGAAGGATGTACCGTTAATGTTTTCTCAAAGAAGGTTACCTAATCGGTGAACTTTTGTAGCAGTTTCTCAACGATTATTAGAAACTAGAAGTCTCTTACCCCGTTTCGAAAACCACACAACCAGAAATTTGTTTAAAAATGATACTGCTTTATGGAAGCGGGAGAGATTAAAATGTTGCATTAAAAAAAAAGTTCGTGTGATTTGTGCAGAAAACCATTATTGTTTATTTTTTAGACGTACAATTAAAAATGGCGTAATATTGTTAAATAAAATGTAAATTTATCATAATGTTCTATTAATGAGATTGAAAGTTTGTATTTGCTGCTCGTTTTATGTAAACAACAGTACTGTTATGGTCCGCTCCTGCATTAGAACAGAGCCTATGTTTTGTACCGGTATGTCTGTACCCGCTTGAGCTGTACTGTATACTTCTAAACCCCCTCCTCCCCATCTAGCAACGTTGCAAAACGTCTAATATTGTAAACTTTAATAATTAGTTAAATATTGCAATTAGAAAAAAATTGTAAGGACATTTTTTCTTCCTTATGGCATGAATAATCATCAGTTAAAATAATGACACTTATACCTCTTACACCCTATATAAATGAACTTCGTGCAAGACACAATTTTGTTTCAGAGACTGTACATACATGTTCCACTGTGTACCAACTGTCATACATTTACTGTGTTGACAAAGTAGGTAATTCTAAGGCCAGATAAACTTTAAGAAAATTAGTTCTGGTAATTAATATTTATTTTGCTGTTGAACATGTTTGTGTGTATTCTTAGCCAGTGCTAGACATTCATAAGTAGCGGAACCTCTTTGTCATGTTGTTAGCTTGGTTCAAGGTCGTCATTCACACAGCAAACAAAACAGAC
This sequence comes from Periplaneta americana, assembly GCA_025594305.2. Taxonomy (NCBI): domain Eukaryota; kingdom Metazoa; phylum Arthropoda; class Insecta; order Blattodea; family Blattidae; genus Periplaneta; species Periplaneta americana. The sequence continues at coordinate 23,626,145 of JAJSOF020000011.1, read as the reverse complement.
AGCCTGTGTCTACGAGAAAAATGTCTCCACTTTCTGCTGAAAATGAACTGAATTTGCTTGATTCTAAGTCGTAAATGTTTTAGAATCCACAATGTAGTAAATAAAAGAAACTATTTATCCTACATCGTATTACGGAAGTGAAGGATATGGAACACCGGTAGAGTAACGAACAGCGTGCTACGTTAAGATTCTGACATTGTAACGAAAATGAAATTATCTTAATCTTATGGGAAACTACTTTAGCACTTACCTCTAGCAGATTCAGCGGAGAAAACTAACTTATTGATCAGGCCAGCCTCTGTCAACTAGATGAGGATTGTAACGTGGCTACGGACGAAACGGTGCCGAGCACAAGGCTACCAACTGCGACGTTGGAAGGGAACTATATATACAGTAATACAGTACATCGCAGCGACCTTCTTTGTCCTACATCTTGACACACTCTCCGGATAGAAGTAGGAAACATTATTTCACTGAAATTTCGCAGTAAAGTGCAACATATAAACTCACGGAATATAAATGATAACAACGAGCATTATATTCTTTATTATGCATTTTATTTAGTGATTAACCATACACGTGCACTTGTTAGAAATAAATTTAATATCATTTACTTAAATCTGTAATGTTTTCGAAAACAGCTTCATCAAGTTATGTGTGGATTTTATAAAAATTGAAAAATTGTAAATTTAAATTTATATATTCTAATTGCATAGTAGACATAAGACAATTGTATTATATACTTAATAATTTCAATTCAGGAATCCGTCCCTGAGCACGAGTTCTACTCTTTCAGGGGCGAGCTAAAGTTTTTTTCTGTATATATTATATTTTACGTTACAATTATTAGCAAAATAGATAGATAGATAGATAGATAGATAGATAGATAGATAGATAGATAGATAGATAGATAGATAGATAGATAGATAGATAGATAGATAGATAGATAGATAGATAGATAGATAGATAGATAGATAGATAGATAGATAGATAGATAGATAGATAGATAGACAGATAGGTAGACAGACAGACAGACAGACAGACAGACAGACAGACAGACAGACAGACAGACAGACAGACTGACTGACTGACTGACTGACTGACTGACTGACTGACTGATAGGTAAGTTGCCTACAATTAATGAATAATAAAGATTTTTATAAGTTGTAAGTCATTTGCTCCTGAATTATTTTCAAAATTGTATTTAGTGAAACCTAACTTATTTTGCATACCAATTGTCATGAGACCTGAGTTGCAATGTACAGTGAATACCTTGTGGAAGATTTCAAATGAAAATGATTGTCTATTGTAGCTAACAAAGTTTTGTATATAAAAAAGCTTTTTCTACTTTTACTTATAAAATGAGAGCAAATTTGAAATGAACAGTATCACTTGACTCTGATTCTCTCGATGTTTCTCCCATACACCCACCTTTTCCTAAAATTTGATAACAAAGTGGTTTTTCCCTACTTTCATATCCAGTTGCTTCACGTGAGATGCCTAGCCACGCCTTTCTACACCTGCGTGAAAACAATAGTTAATTATTTGTAGTGACTCGTGACCATTTAGGGTTAAATCCATTTTGAACATTCCACAGAATAGGGGAGGAAGGAAATATTAACATTTTACCGGAGGAAAATGAGTGAACATAATTCTACAAAATTCAAAGAACGAAGGAAACCAACATTGGATATAGACAAGTTTATAAAAACCTTCAAGAGGTAAAAATATGCTGAATATGACTACTATATCACTAAAATATGCTCTGTCAGAATAAATGGACAAATATGCACAAATATGGTCTAATAAAGTGCTTTTATTTAATTACTTTTTAATATAAATTGGATCTATGTGTACTTTAGCAACTCATTGAGGTTCTAAAAAAATATGCTAAATCATGAAAATCATAGCCCTAGTAATAACATTTAAATCGTGGAAAAAATGGGCTCAGCCGGGATTTGAACCCGGGACCTCCTGCACCCAAAGCAGGAATCATACCCCTAGACCACTGAGCCGGTAGATAATTGTTTTAATTAGATGACTATAGCTCGGACAACAAAACTGCAAAACTATTGTTTACATAAAACTACTTTCTTCAAAATACATATAAGGTTAGGAGTGTTCGAGTGGTTCTAAAAGAAGTTCTCCGTTTAGTCTTAATTGAATTTATGCATTACTTATGAAAAGTCATGCGTATCAATTATGTTTAAAAATACTCTTTATATTCTTCGTAGACTTTCCAATGCAGGGTTGCAGAACTGGGGAAGAGAGGGGTGGAAGCATGGGGAAAGAGTTCGTTCCCCTCATCCACAAGGCCGGAGCCTTCAATGACGTTTCTGTGACGTTTGGCATAAACACTATTCTCTCTTCTATTCTCCTCCCTACCGTACAATAACGCGAGGGTTGAAGGGAAGGGATGAGTTACGTGTTCCGGGTTGTGACGTGTGCTTCAATTGTAGCACAGCTTTGCATCCCTGTCCTAATGCGTGCCTCACTTCATCTCATCAAAATTTAACATTTTGTAAAATCTTGACTTGTTCCATATCTTAGAGCTTCAAAGCTAATGTAAGATCTATGAAATATAATAAATGAAATGAAATCTGTTATCTTTTTCTTCGAGGTGAATGATCTCAGGCTGTAGATAAGCATAAACAAAGTTCTGACAATTAACGTCCGGCGATCATGGAGGTTAGAAAGCTGAACTCGGTATTATATACAACACCAATCGAAATGTCTATTATAAATGCTTTTAGTATTATGGTAAAAACTTTGTAATGCTGTAACAGTTACAGCTTGCATTTTGTCAAGACACTCCCACACCAGTCCTACAGAGCTGCGCACGAGATCGGATGAGTCTGCTTACGAATTATAGGGGAATGTGTTAGCCTTTGCCTTGAACTCGGTAGACACACGGTCGACCTTCCCTTCTACTCCTACCCTCTCAACAGAAACGTTGTTCTCGTACTGCACATCGCGAGTGTCTTGACAAAATGTATGAGTTGTGTCCATACGCCATGAGTTGTGTCCATTGTTGACATCGAGATCCACATCGCTCCTAGGCTGGTGGTAAATCAATGAGCAAAAAGACGATATACTGTAAATTTCATAACATGAGAGAGATGAGATGAGATTGGGAAAATACTAATTTATTCAGGTATGTCCATTATAGCTTATTTAAGTTACAGAGCTATTCATTTTATTTTCAGGTTCAGTTCAAAACACTACAATGCAATAATGCGCTCTAGCGGTAAATTACAACACTATTTGATTATTCATTCGGAAATGCGGACAATGAGCGATACTATAATACAAATCCGAACGCAACGAACGAATTTTTTCCGGTAAGTGAGCGCCTACCTTGATACAGAACAGAACTCTGTGTTTTAACTCCATATAGAAATTACAATAATTTTTGTATCCAGTGGCGAACTTCTGCCCAGGGCTCCAACCTCGCAGGGCCCCAGTCGGGGATAATGATAATAATAATAATAATAATAATTAATAATAATAATAATGAATAATAATAATAATGATAATAATAAAGTAATAATAATGATAATAATAATAATGGTAATAATAATAATAATGAATAATAATAAAATAATAATGATAATAATAGAAATAATAATAATAAAATAATAATGATAATAATAGAAATAATAATAATAATAAAATAATAATAATAATAGAAATAATAATAATGATGATAATAATAATTAATAATAATAATAATGGTGATAATAATAATAAGTATTATTTATTTATTTAGAATATTAACGTGCAAAACAACAGCGCAAGGCCAATTACAGTTTAGCACGATACAGAACAGAACAAAACAACAAATGATGATGAGAATGAATGATAGAAAATGGCAGTGAGATGAAATACAAACAATATAATAGTCCACATCAATCATTGACAAAATGCAACAAAGCAAAATAGCACAAATAATTATTAAAACTAGTACAGTGAGATAATCAAAATAATGACAATTAAATATAATGAATTACAAATGAATCAATGAAATCATATAAATGAAGACTGGAATAGCATAAGACACAGTGCATAGCGACAAAATGAATAGATAACAAAAACAGTGCATACAAATAATTATTAAAATTACAGACAAATACAAATAAACAATAATGACAAATTGAATACATAATTACAAAAATACATGATACAGAAAAGCTAAAAGCAACACAAATGGAGTTAAAAATGAATGTGCTTAATATAAGAATAGCCAAACAACAAACTACACATTAAACGGATCTGAATTAATATAATGTAGATTGGCAGCTTTCATGCATCTGACAACTGGAGAGAGAGATTTAGGCTTATAGGTATAAAATTTTTTTTGAAATCTTAAACCATTCGTAGGGGCCCGAAGGAAGATATTGCTTATGAAGGATTCACAATCAATATCACCCTTTAAGGCCTTACAAAAGAATAAGTAGTCAAGTTCAAGACGTAGCATAAAGGCTAGAAATAATAATTAATAATAATGATAATAATAGAATAATAATAATAGAAATAATAATAATGATAATAAAATAATAATAATAATAATAATAATAATAATAATAATAATAATAATAATAATAATAATAATAATAGAGCCAGAAATAATGCAGCCTGTGGACTATAGTGAAGTCATCTGTTTCTTTGCAGAGAAGAAAGTTCCTCGCGTGGCAATGTAATTATATGTAAGAATTATAATGTGTAAAATACAGTAGTATAGTTGATATTTGTCTTTTTCAGACCTGCAGAGCTGTAGCTCCTCAGGGCGACTGCCTTTTTACCCCCTTCTACCTTAACCAACCTTTTCTAGCATTGTGGTCACGGCGTTCTAGTTGCGCTCAGCTATATCAACATTTATCCTAGCGGCGGCAGGTACACAATACGCGTACTGCAGTTCGAAGAGAACTGAAACATGGAAAAATCTAAACCCGTGAAGAAATACTACTTCCAAAGGAAATGAGAATATGATTATTTTGTTGTTTAAGAATACGAAAGAATTGTTTGTTTACTGTGTCCCATCCAATTTATTTCTACTCGTCATTTAAATATTAAACGACATTTAAACAAAGTCCATATTAAGAATTATGGAATAGACAAACTTTCGGGCAAGTTCATTATTATGAACTGTATATTGGTTACTTACTTCTGGCATATTTATTCTGCGTTTAATTCATCATCATATACTTGATCTTTTCGGGATTTACTTCCAAACCTATCTTTTATATATTGATTATTTATTTATATATTGTTAAATTAAGGACATCACTCGTTGTGTTCATTTTGTATTGAAATGAATAGTGACATTTATATTAACTTTCAAGGTTCATTATTTAAATTCTACAAATTTATGTTCACGCAGGTGATGAAAGGAGAAAAGTTTTGGAAAATCTAAAGCAGGCTAGGTGCAAAGAAATATCAAAGAAACTACCGACAGAAAATCTAGCATAATCGTAAACCTTGAAACGACAGAAAGCGTTATAAATACAATGACTTTATTACAATCTATTTGTAAAATTACAGTGCCGCCACTGATAGACCTTCCCACATGCAAAAAATGTCAACATCTCTACGTAGAAGTCGATCATTCCCAATAGAAGTGGAATGAGGCTGACGTCATATAAGGGTTCTGCAGGCCTGGTCTATTTCATTTCTAAATCTGTTTGTGTATTTTTTAAAGTCGATGTACCTACGATAAATAAATTAAAAATAAAAGTAAAGTTTGTTTCTTGCTAAATTACCAAAAAGGGGGCCCATCTCTGTTAACCTGGGTCGTCCGAGCTTGCTTGTATTACTACTGGTGTAATTTTTACTTAAATTTTATTTTTCTCCGCAAACGAATAAGAAGCTTTGATTTGCAGCATTATAATGAAAATGAATGCTTGCGAAACGCATGAAAAAGCGATACTTTAAATCTCAAACTGACTAGGCTTATGAATTTATAAACACTTCGTGTAACTTTAAATTTTATAGTCAATGGTACAGATTTTAAAAATTACACGGGCTCAGCCGGGATTTGAACCCGGGACCTCCTGCACCCAAAGCAGGAATCATACCCCTAGACCACTGAGCCACATACAAAGCCTCTCCTTTCCTTTACTTAGTATAAATCACCTCGTTTCTCGCATCATCGCTAGGTAGTGATAACGTCAAATATTATTAGATTTAACATGAAGATTGTCATTTGATGTACACAGAACATTACACTGGTAGCAGACAAGCCTGCAATATAGTGAAGTCTTCATTTGAACCCACGCCCTTGGCTTACACGCCGCAGCGCCGTTGCGTAGGCCTACAGAATGAATTTGGAAAGCAGTCTGCTGCATTGATATATTTAGCTAGATTCTGATTACAGAGTTAATTTTCTTCCATTATTATATTCGCGTGGAAATAAATACAGCAACTAGTCACAAATTTATAACATGAAGTTCCCCAAGGATCAATTTTAGGCCCCTTATTATTTCCAGTTTCTATTAATGATTTAGCTGAACTATAAATCATTAGCCAAGGTAATTCTAATTGCAAATGATACAAGTGTTATTATCTACATTTTTTTTTAATTTATTGAGTATGCCCCAACGAGCATAACTCATATATAGGGGCTATACAAGAACACATACATATGTTATACAATGTAATTGAAAAAGTCATGAAACTACAGTCTGTGAAAACAAACAATAACACAAGAATTTATTAAAGAAAGAAAGCAAAATAAGAACAAATAATAAGATGGCATAAAGTTTTGGGCAGAAAGAAGAAAAATTTGAAACCATGAAATAAATAAACCAACTAAGAATTAAAATAAATAATCTTCCCCAAAAACGTATTTTTAAACAATTCTTAAAACACCGGCAATTTGGTAAAAGGAAGTTGATTAAAAGTTGTTGTTAAAAAATGGTTAAGTCCTTTCGTTCCATAAGTTACTGAGCTATGCTGAGAAAAAAATTTGTCTTTTGTCTTGTTAAATAAGTATGTATATCTTTGTTAAACTGAAATATAATATTATTATGTATTAAATTGTTAATAACTTTGTACATGAAAATGGCAGCACCTAATTTGATAATTGATTCAACTGGTAGAACGAAAGAAAATTGATATAGATATTTAACTGGAGTCAAATAATGAAAATCAAATAAATTTCTTAAAGCTCTATTTTGAATAAATTGCAAAGGTCTCAAAGCAGTTTCCTTATTATGTCCCCAAATAAATTACATATACATTAAATGAGAATGGATAAAAGCATAATATACATTCAAGAGAGAAGATATAGGCAAAGATCTTTTAAGCCTTTTCAAAATGGTGCTGCATGTTGGGAGGTGCTGCATGTTGGAATCCTTACAGACTAGAACATATTAAGACACTGGAAAAGATTCAAAAACGGGCTCTCATGTGTTGTCGGAAAAATTCACCATTAAAATGGGACACACTGACGGACAGGAGAACGCGAATTCGATTATGCGTACTGTTCAAAACATACAGAGGTGAGCCTGCCTGGAGAGAAATAAAAAATAGGTTGTAGCCACCAAATTACTCTTCAAGGAACGACCACTCATATAAATTGAGGGAAAGAAGACAGAGGACGGACACTGGAAAGTTTTCTTTTCTCAATCGTACTATCAGGCACTGGAATGCTTTACCTGCAGACTTACTAAAAGGCTTTACCAACAACCAAAAATGTCTTTAAAAATAGGCTTAAGGACTTTACTAATAGACGGTAATTATACACAGTAATTAAAGGGTGTAAATGATATGTTGTTATTGAAGTGTTGTATCAGTGAAGAATTATGTTGTGTCAGTGAAGTGTGTTGTGTAGTGAAACGTGTTCCTGTCAGTGAAGCTTTATAGTTTATAGTGGCAGTGCAAAGTATTTGAACAGTGAAATGTTTTTGAAGTGTTAGTGAAATCAGGATAGAATCAGTGCAATGTGTCGTAGTTCCAATGCAGTGAGTGAGTTGACAGCGAAATGAGTGTAATGTTGAAAGGTACTTGTGCAGGTATGAACATATCAAACTCGTGGGTTTTAGTTCGAACTTAGGTTTAAGATACAAATTAGATTTATTTTAAATGTTATTTTAAGTGATCGTGCTTCATTAATTTAGGATATTCCCTGTTATTATTATTATTATTGTTATAAATTATTGTTAGTATTAATTATTAGTATTATTATTATTAATTGTATTTTTCATTAAAAAGTTTATTATTGTCATTATTGAGTGTAATTAGTTACCACTGCCACCGGGTATATACCCATTGCAGTGTGAATAAATACAAACGTACAAAATACCAGACATTGGAGCAATTTTCTCACAGACAGCCAAAATATGCTTATCCCATGTTAAATGTTCATCAACAATCAAACCTAAAAATTTAACTGATGCAACTTTTTGTATTACAGAATCATTAAACTTTAATTCTTTCGGAATAATATAATAAAATGAAGGTTTAGTGAAAATCGTATGCACAGTTTTTTTTTTCAAATTCAAAGAAAGCCTATTTGCGCTTAACGAGTTTTCAAGAGTAATAATGTCTGCCTCAAACTTTTCAAACAGTTCATCAATGGAGTCAGTAATATAAAATACACTAGTGTCATCTGCAAAAAGAATGGCATTACTATCGCTGTATGAACACTTCCTAATACAGCGTTAAATCTAATGAATGAATTGTTTAGTGCAAATAAACCAATATTTAATGTTGATAAAACCAATGTAATAAAATTTAGCAGGCCTGGGGGAAAGGAACTGGCCATCCTGCATATTATTTCCTGTCTTAGTTGCCTCATGAGGAGGGCTGTGACTTTTTTTTTTTTTTGGTATTAACGCGAAATGTTTTAAAGCTTAATTTTATGCATGGAAAATGCATATGCTTTAATGAAAGTCCAAAATTAAGTGAAATATATTTGCGAATTTCCGCGAAATTGATACAATTCCACGAAATTACTTCATAATCACGATATTTTGGATAAAAAAACAGATTTTATTAAAAATTCGCACGAAAAATGACTTTTTTTTTCCAAATAAAACATGAAAATTTCCTTCGTTATAAAATATAGATGAGCATGTGGCATCTGGCAACGATGTACGCACAGCTTTAGGGAGTGCTTCCGCAAGTAGACAACGGTTATTTCTCTTCCCGCAACAACTGCCTTCGTGAGATCCTAGATCATATATGTAACAGATATGTCGGACTTATAGGCTTTGAGGTTAACAACTTTTGTCAGGTTTATTACGCTGCCATCTAGTTTTTACATAAGGAGTCACGTCATAATTCCCATTTGAATTGCATTAGCGACTGTGCCGCCATCTCGTGTTCGTTTACGGCGGACGGGTGGCGATCCTGGCGGTTGTTCTCTTCAAAGTGCTGCCGATTTTAACATAGCGAGGAGTTATCTGTTACATATATGATCTAGGGTGAGATCAAGAAGGCAGAGAGTGTCGTCACCCTCTCACAGTCGAATGAAATGTAATTATGAATGTAATTAATTATGCAAACAATTTTCTGTTAGTTTCAAAGGAATTGTTTTACGATACAAGGCTGGGAAGTGCTTTTACAAAATCGAGGAAAAGTTAAAATTGATAAATAAATAAATAAATAAATTGAATTAAATAAATATATTAATTAAATAAATAATAAAATAAAATAACTAAAAAAATATAAATAAAATGAAATAAATAAATTTAAATAAATTAAATAAATACTTACTTACTTAATGGCTTTTAAGGAACCCGGAGGTTCATTGCCGCCCTCACATAAGCCCGCCATTGGTCCCTATCCTGAGCAAGATTAATCCAGTCCCTACCATCATATCTCACCTCCCTCAAATCCATTTTAATATTATCTTCCCATCTACGTCTCGGCCTCCCCCAAAGGTCTTTTCCCCTCTGGCCTCCCGACTAATACTCTATAGGCATTTCTGGATTCGCCCATACGTGCCACATGCCCTGCCCATCTCAAACGTCTGGATTTAATGTTCCTAATTATGTCAGGTGAAGGATGCAATGCGTGCAGCTCTGCGTTGTGTAACTTTCTCCATTCTCCTGTAACTTCATCCCTCTTAGCCCCAAATATTTTCCTAAGAACCTTATTCTCAAAAGCCCTCAATCTCTGTTCCTCTCTCAAAGTGAGAGTCCAAGTTTCACAGCCATACAGAACAACTGGTAATATAACTGTTTTATAAATTCTAACTTTCAGATTTTTTGACAGCAGACTAGATGACAAAAGCTTCTCAACCGAATAATAACTGGCATTTCCCATATTTATTCTGCGTTTAATTTCCTCCCGAGTGTCATTTACATTTGTTACCGTTGCTCCAAGATATTTGAATTCCTCCACCTCTTCGAAGGACAAATCTCCAACCTTCATAGTTCCATCTCGTACAACATTCCAATCACGAGACACAATCATATACTTGATCTTTTCGGGATTTGAATTAAATAAATAAATAAAATAAATAAATAAATAAATAAATAAATAAAATAAAATAAAAAAATTAAATTAAATAATAAATGAAGTTAAATAAATAAATATAAATAAATAAATAAGTAAATAAGTAAGTAAATAAGTAAATAAATAAATAGCAGAGCGAGTTTTTCAATTTCCGAGATTTTGTAATGAACTTCACAAACGTGTATTGTACAACTTTTTTACAGGATCATATTTTTAAAATTGCAAATACAATACATTTAAATTGAATATTTAGGGCAATATTATTCCAAAGCCTTCGCAAAACTGCACTGTAATGGTAACTAAGTAACAATAAGTGCACTGTAATGGGTCTATTTCAGTATAGTTTTATGTTATGAAGAATGGTTTCGCTAGCAACACGTTTCTGTGTGGGAATTCTAACCTTCAAGACCTAACAACAATAGCTATAGATACAGCCAAAAACACGATCGTGCAAAAATTTATTTACGTACGTATTTTCTAATGTATTAACATAAATAACACATAAATCTATTCCATTTATTAGATTATTGGAAATTCAAATGAACTAATGTAAAAGTTGAACCACAAGTACAGTTCGCGTCACAGTTTTTGGCGTGTGAAATAAGTAATGGGAACGTTAAATGCTAGTGTCTTACCTTTATCGTAGTCAGTCTGACAACTGTGTTTGGTAAATGGCTGATGTGATGTGTAGAGGAAGTGGTACCATTCTCAGCTGCACTAGTAACATGCTCACAAACCGGGCACTATACTCTAAGACACACGCCAAAAATGCTGGCGCCAGCTGTAGTGTAATTAATTTCAGGGGATTATTCTTTAAAATATTTGAAACAAGGTTTAATATAATTTTGCTCGTTTTTGCTTTCTTTTCGAGTTAATTGTTTTATATGAAACATTTCTTGGCATGTTTTGGGAAAGCCACTGATTTAATTCCCAATATGCTCAGTCAATTTAAGATAGCAATGTATTATGATAATAAATTATTGAAATAAATTTTATTTTGTCCATTAAATGTGCAAAAATTTGATCCAAACAAATGTAGCTTTTCGTTCTGTAACGAAAATATTAATTTGTTCGCAACAAATTTCTATTAATTTAAAGAAAAAACTAAAATTCTTTCAATATTTTATTAGTATAAAACACTGCTCTCTTTCGATCAGTAGAGTGCTGGTCTTCAGTACCCGACGTTACTGCTTCGATCCTGACCTAGATCGATGGCATTTAAATGTGCTGATATAATCTTGGCATTTGCGAGCGTCGTTAAATAAAACATAATTTACAATTTACATTGCTCTCTTAAATTGACTGAGCGTATTGGGAATAAAATCAATGGCTTTCCCAAAACACGCTATGAAATGTTTCAAAGTTATAAAACAATTTTTATCTCGAAAAGTAAGCAAAACGAGCAAAGTTGTATTAAATTTTATTTTTTACAATATCTCAAACAATAATTCTCTAAAAATGACATTTCTTACGGTTCACCCTGTATTTACAAGCAATATAAAGCTTTTATATTCGATGCAATGTTTAGTTGCAGTATTTGTATTTTTTACTTGGTTATTTAACGACGCTGTATCAACTACTGGGTTATTTAACGCCGATGGAATTGATCATGAGATGGTATTTGGCTAGATGAGGCCGAGGATTCACCATAATTACCTGACATTCGTCTTATGGTTGGGGAAAACCTCGGAAAAACATAAATTAAACCAATTAAAAAATCTTCTTATTCAATTTTAATTGAAATTGTATGTTACTTTAGAAAAATCCTGTCCACACCAGTGGAGTAACGGTTAGCGCGTCTGACCGCGAAACTAGGTGGCCCGGGTTCGAATTCCGGTCGGGGCAAGTTACCTGGTTGAGGTTTTTTCCGGGGTTTTCCTCAACCTAATATGACAAAATGCTGGGTGACTTTCGGTGCTGGACTCGGACTCATTTCGCCGGCATTATCACACCACGGAGAGAAACTGCGAACATAATCTTACATCTACTTCTTACAGAATTCCATCCTGTTGAACTTTGTATTACAAATGAACAAGCCTCAAGCCTTTAGTTTAAATAATTTTATGCTCGACCATGCCGAAATGTAGTAATTATACACCTGGTAGCAGTCCTTTAATGCATGTCATTAAAGTACACCTATTCATTAAAGTTCAGTTTTTCGATTATTCTCGGATATGCAATCGAAAGACTACGAGGGAAACGTCACGAAGGCTGGAAATCCAATACTGTCGCAGGAGGTTATGTTCTGTTACTATAATAATTAGCGTTAATTGTAAATACTATTCAAATAAATTCAATTTGTCATCTCGTTTTTCAATTCTAAATCAATTTCCAGGTTATATCAAAATTAGTTCATGTTATTCTCCAGATTACACCAAGGTCAATGACATTATTGTTCCTCGGAAAAAATCAATACTTTCGCGTCTGCGCACATCTCACAATTTACGAGCTATGCATAAGGTCACTTCCGATCTTCAGTCAGATACGAATAAAATGAATAGTTCTGAATAATTTCAAGTTAGAAATATGGTCGAGCATAAAAAGTCGTGTGAAACTTGCCTATAATGGTAATTAAGTCGCTTGTATGAAAATTATGAAACTCGCTTGCGCTCGTTTCATAAACAAACATACTCGCGTCTTAATTACTATCATTATAGGCTCGTTGCATAATGTACTATTAAACAATTTTAATTCTTCAACACTGGCACATTGTTTGCCATTTAAATAAATTTCTCTTAATCGCAGCCATATTTGTTGATTGTTTTTATCTGAATGATGTTTATTGAATAATATGCTTGACGCCATGATTTATAACCTTTTTTAAAATGAGCAAGCAAGGTTAAATTTTACATTGATTTTATATGTGTGTTTATTATTGTATCTTTTCATCTATGTTCAGTTGTATTTGTCAGCAAATCACATCACCTGAAGATGACTTACTTGAAAAGTCGAAAATATAGGAGTGGATCAGGACAGCACGTTTGCACATCTCCTTTTTATGTTAGGTTAGGTTCTTTTCAAACTGAAATGACGAGTGAAACGTACAGTTAAAATTACTCTAACCTAACCTAACCTAACCTCACCTAACCTCACCTAACCTAACCTAACCTATCCTAACCTAACTTAACATAAAAAGGTTAGGTTAGGTTAGGTTGGAGTAATTTTAACTCTACGCTTCACTCGTCGTTTCAGTTTGAAAAGAACCTAACCTAACATAAAAAGGAGATGTGCAAACGTGCTGTCCTGATCCACTCCTTAAAATATTCGTGATGCATAATATAATATATTGTAATTTGATGTAACAGAATTCATTTCTGCTTCCATACCTTGATAAGTGATAGACTGAAAATTAAACAAACTATTTTGATATTATAATTCACTTACTTATCTGAATTTCTAATATGACTTTTAAATTTATTATCATCTTCATTTCATTCAGAAGTTAAATAACCTGAGATGTTGATACAGCGTCGTAAAATAACCCACTAAAAATAAGAATTCTGCAGATATGATATGATATATTTCTTCACAGCACTTCTTTACATGTAATGGTGTACCTCACATTTCTGTATCCGGTGCCACTATTAACATATTACAATAACACATTATTTGCAGTACACGTCTACACAAATACTCCCCAATTACACTATGTACCTTTTTTTTTACTTGGTCAAACTCCTCTTCAGTATTTCTCCTACAATTCTTTTGCTATTCTCTATTTTTTCATTAATCCTAATATATCTAATATTATATACTCATTTCATATCCCCTTTTTTCCTGTAACTATTATTCACTAAAATCTCAATTTCAATTTTTCTCCATAAATTATCATATTGAATTATTTGCCTATTTGTTCTTTGACCTTTTCTCCTATCTTTCTCTTATATTCATTTACTGTTCCAACGTTCAAATGTTAGTACTAATTTTATGCTGTCATTTGTCCACTTCTCTTTACCCTTTCTCACTATTTTCACTCATTCCTATTTGCGCTCACTTTCACTTTCTCACTATTCTGCTTACACCTAATCCTTTGTCACTATTCTCACTTCCTATAAATACTTATATTTTATTCTACACATCTGCTTATACACTTTCTCTCTCCTCTATACTTCTCGATCTTTTCTAGTTTCACTTTATTTGCACTTTTTGATCACATCCCCACATTTTTTTAAACGTATCAAATATCTCTGCTATATCCTCAGCTGTCGCAGGTTCTGACCTTTCTTTACTGTTCGTCTCTTCATTCTGCAGATATTTAATATGCATCATTTCCTCATATAATGACTTATGAATACTGAATACGATCAAAATCCGACCAGTAGTTTCGGCTGAATTTAGCCTTCTTCTGACACATCTTCTCTACGTTCCTGTTTGCTGTTGCTATGCGATGTAACTTCTTTTGAAAGAGGCAATTTTTTGACACCCCTGTCTGTTGGGATATTTGCAGTGTTACCGCGTTTCTCTATGACTAACTGTGCGGCGGTGTGCGAATATCCGCGGGGAAGAGCGTAAGGTCATCCTCTCAACTCTCCGACCTCGACATCAGTGGTTGTGCCAAATCCAGTTACATTGACCAAGTCTAAGCAGATTGCAGCACGAGATGAAAACTTAGCTTCCGTCATCTTGCCTTGGCATCCTGACATGGAATGAACTTCAAAGAGACTATCATAAACCACTTTGCAGCCCAGAAAGAGAGAAGGAGATTTAATTTTTATACAGATAAATTAATAAAGGCTTGCCTCTCATAAAGCGTTCATATTATTAAAAAATTAATTATTCAATATTGTAACTACTTGCAGTATTTATTGTTGTTTAGTCCAGTGTTCCGCAACCTTTTTATACTCACGACACACCCTAGACAGGCCTAGACTCAACACGACACACCAAAATATTTATCCCCTCAGAAATATATGATGTGACTTTGTTAATATAATTACGTATTGTAATTAAATTTATTAACAATAATAATAATAATAGTAATAATAATAATAATAATAATAATAATAATAATAATAATAATAATAATAATATAGAGGAGACGGCCTCCAGATATGGAGGGTAGCTGCGAATATATTGAATAAGCAGTCGTGGACAGCCGATGAGGGTTGGTCCTCCAGCTTGGGGGTTGGGCGAAGGGCTAACAACCCATCACCGTAAAAAACAGCTTGTTACGAATCCTTCAAATAAGCCTCGGAATGGGACTGATTCTCTGGCACGACCACAGCAAATTTGTCATCCGGTCTGCTGTCAAAAAATCTGAAAGTTAGAATTTATAAAACAGCTATATTACCGGTTGTTCTATATGGTTGTGAAGCTTGGACTCTCACTTTAAGAGAGGAACAGAGATTAAGGGTGTTTGAGAATAAGGTTCTTAGGAAAATATTTGGGACTAAGAGAGATGAAGTTACAGGAGAATGGAGAAAGTTACACAACGCAGAGCTGCACACATTGTATTCTTCACCTGACATAGTTGGGAACATTGAAACCTGACGCTTGGGATGGGCGGGGCGTGTAGCACGTGTGGGCGGATCCAGAAATGCATATAGAGTGTTAGTTGGGAGGCTGGCGGGAGGAAGACCTTTGGGGAGGCCGAGACGTGGATGGGAGAATAAAATGGATTTGAGGGAGGTGGGATGTGATGGTAGAGACTGGATTGGTCTTGCTCAGGATGGGGATCAATGGCGGGCTTATGTGAGGGCGGCAATGAACCTCCGGGTTCCTTAAAAGCCTTAAAGGCCAATAAGTAAGTAGTATAATAATAATAATAATAATAATAATAATAATAATAATAATAATAATAATATTATTATTATTATTATTATTGTATTATTGTTATTATTAGTGTTATTGTTGTTGTCATTATAAAACAGAAATCGACTCTTGCATTTATTAAGAATTTATGAACTTTAATACACTATAGAAAATACGCATTTTTATGCGAATATTAAAGTAAATAACTTTACTCACACCTTCAATGTGATACTTGGGCCTGCTTAGCTGCACACAGGTGGCTGATCTGTGACGAAATCGTTAACAGTGCAAACCTAATTTCTTCATCGATGGATTTGAGTCTCTCCCTCTTTGATGTTTTAATTTTCAGTTAATCTCGAGAAGCCCAGTTCACACATATATGTAGTTGAAAATGACAATAAAACTGTCATCTCAGAGATAGCCGGGTATTCACTCCTTATTGACAACCAAAATGTTTCCAAAGGCACTTTGAGAAGTTTTAATTTCAATATTCTGTCTGCTTTTAAGTCTTCTAGTTCCTCTTGTACGAGTAGACTATATTATTCGTAAGATGTTTTGAATTCACAATGAATGAATCGCGAACCCAGTAAAAATCTTGAACACTCTCTCCAAAATAATTCTTGAACTTCTGTTGCAAGATTACTAAATGTTCTTTAATTAAGTCCATCAACACTTTATTATCGTCAGCAAGGGGCCATAAAGTTGGGAACATCTCAAACGACCCATTTTCAGGCATTAACAACGTTTCATCTATTACGTGTGTTTTTCTGGCCTTTGCGATAAGTTCGACTACCTTATAGCTAGCTTCCTGTACTTTTTGTGAAACCTGTACCGACATCGTCATGAGCGTCGATAATAATATACATCTTTGTTTGACAGAAAAGAATGTTTTGTTGCCAAAAATCGTTTCAATTTACTGGTAACCATAGCATTACTGAGATTTTCACCACACACAACACACTCGAGGACTGGGCATGTTTTGTCAACACACCATTTTAATTTAAATTAATTTTCGCGTCACACCTATCATCTTGTGAAGGCACACCAGTGTGGCGCGGAACAATGGTTTAGTCAACTGTTCGAAGACAGTCTGAACCTCACAAATGATACCAACAAGGCACCACTTATGAGGCAACTAGGCCAGGAACTGATGGAGTGTCCACACCTGTGGAGTAACGGTCAGCTCGTCTGGCCGCGAAACCAGGTGGCCTGTGTTCGAATCCCGGTCGGGCCAATTACCTGGTTGAGGTTTTTTCCGGGGTTTTCCCTCAACCCAATACGAGCAAATGCTGGGTAACTTTCGGTGCTGGACCCCGGACTCATTTCACCGGCATTATCACCTTCATTTCATACAGACGCTAGTATTTAGTATTACTATTTTAGTATTAGTATTTATTTATTTAACCTGGTAGAGATAAGGCCGTCAGGCCTTCTCTGCCCCTTTACCAGGAGATTCCAACTACAATATGAACAATAAAATTACAATTATTATTAAATTTACAATTACAATTACAATTAACATTACAATTAGTATTAAATTTACAATTACAATTACAATAAAATCAAAGTACGAAAAGATTACCTGAATAGTTAAAGCTAGATAATTTATCATAGAGAAACAATGAATATATTATATTTACTGAATTACAAATTAAATCTAGAATAACAAAATTGTATAGTGATGAAGTTACTGAATATTGAAATATTTTGTGATAGATTAAAAAACTATTTACAAGAAATCAATTACTGACCAAGTGCCTAGTAAGTTTTCGTTTGAATTCAATTTTATTTCGACAGTCCCTGATGCTAGCAGGTAGCGAATTCCAGAGTCTTGGCAGGGCTATTGTGAAAGAGGATGAGTATGAGGAGGTGCGATGGGATGGTATTGTTAGCATTGTTTCATGGCGAGAGCGTGTGTTCAGACAGATAACCGAGATGTTGATACAGCGTCGTGAAATAACACAATCAAATGAATAAATAAACTAATGATTAGAGTGGCCAGTCCTTTTCCCCTTACTACCTATTTATCAATCTCTAAATAGCTAAGAACTCATTTTATATCCCTCACTCTTTATATGTGGAAATCTTACCCAATTTTAATACTACGAGCCACTATTTAAGATGATGATAATAATAATAATAATAATAATAATAAATAATAATAATAATAATCCAAACACATTACATAAATACATTTACTGTCTCACACCAGTTCATATCTTAGCCTTGCGACCAATAGATATTCTTCCACAAGGTAGGCCTACATATTATTATTATTATTATTATTATTATTATTATTATTATTATTATTACTAGCCATATACCCGTGCGCTCCGCTGCACCCGTTAGAAATAAATATAAAGTAATTACATAATTAAAATAGGACGTTTGAGCCAGGGAACATTCGTGTTTGATAGAAGGATAAATCGTTTAATATGTTACTTAATTTAAATTGTATTTAAAATATTAAAATGCGATCATTTTGATCCAGAGACCACTCATTTGGTGCAATGACAATTCCTTTAACATGTTATTAATTGTTATTACCAATTATTTTTGGAAAAGCGAAAATTAACAGAAAAATTTTGGCTGTAGATTTATTATTATGTTTATATTATATTATATTATATTATATTATATATTATATTATGTAAAAAGTGTGTTGATAACGGATGTACTCGAATTAGAAAGTTTTTAATTTGTTGTAGGAGCTCTTGAATCTCAGGAGGAACAGCTTTTACAACAGCGCAACATAATCTGCTTGGCTCATTGCCCAATTTTTTTGCATTGCATTTATTGCATATATATTTTATGTATTTTAACATGATTCAATTGTGCATAGTTAAAATTTGAATTATAAAATAATGAATTGCTAAGCTAATGTACTATTACTGCATACTAAATCAATACACTCTCGTTGTTCGTTAATTCTCTGAGATAAAAATGAATATGTTCATAAACATTATTTTAAGAAATACAGGAAATGAATATACAGAATCACCTATCAAGTTTTCTGTGCATAAGAAGCTATTTTAATCTTACCTGTCCTCAATTCACTCACAAGTTACTGTAATAACATTATAGCATTATGCCCATCCAGAGAAACTACACGTTCCAATGATGAAATAATAATTAATTATACAAATCGGTTAATTTAGCTTCCTATATTACTTCATACAAACACAGAAACATTGTCTGTAGGCTATGTTTCATAGCTTTCGATTGTTGTGTCCAAGGCCCCTTATAGACGAAGTAATTTGTTTTTTAATTCATTACACGGCCTTAGATGGCAGTTATTGTAATTTTGAAACTCATTTTTCTCATTAAATATCAGTCCTATCAACATTTTTCAAAGAATAAAACTTATCAGAAATCATTTTAAAGAAACTTTTGTTATGTAACATTTTTCACAAAAATCAATAATAAGCGAGATATTTCGATTTATTTAATTCAAGTCACCTTATAACCCCCCTTTTAAATGATGTATTTTGAATGCCATATAGCATAAAATCTAAGTTACAACGAACTTAATTTATATTCCAATTTTCATCGAAATCCGTTCAGCCATTATCGCGTGAAAAGGTAACAGACAGACAGACAGACAGACATACAAACAAAAATTTCAAAAAAGCGATTTTCGGTTTCAGGGTGGTTAATTATATATGTTAGGACCTTTGGAAAATCGAAAATTACCAGAAAAATTTCGGCTGCAGATTTATTATTAGTATAGATTATTATTATTATTATTATTATTATTATTATTATTATTATTATTATTATTATGAACATAATATGATTATAGGTTTATTACATAGCATGGTACACAAGTCTTCTATCTGATCTGTTATTATCAGTTGATTGTAGGATGAAAACAGCTTATTTTGTGTAAGTCCCTAAATTTAATCAATAAGGATGATTTATGTTCTCTCTTGAAGAGTAAACATCATTTTAAAATAATTTAATACACAAACACAACTATTACATGAAATGCTCAATAAGTTTTTGTAGCTTTATTCTCTTCAGTTCTAATCAACAATAACAACAATCCAGGTTGCCAGGCGACGATAGACAACAAAAGATGCGAAAGCAAATGAATGAGATGTATAAACAATTGAATACTTTTTCATATTTAAGTATAAAAATATAGGGGTGCCATTTGAAATTTAAAAGGGGGGGGTGGATGGGGGTGAAATCTAAAATGCAATTAAGCCTGGTTTCAGACTTCCCCCACAATATCTAAATTGCCGTGTTTTTTTGTTTAAATTTAATTCAATTTAATTACTGTATCTTCTTTTTATATTGCTTGTATTATTTTATTTCTATTTCTATTATTTTTTGTAATTATATTCTTTATTCTGTATATTTAAATTTAAATAAAATAAATAAATAAAATAAAATAAATTTAGATAATTAGTTATTTAGAGTGGGAAGTTTTGAAATGAAAGCCCTGTACAATAACTAAAATACAGTTTGGGGGTACGAAGGTAAAGCAAAATTTATTTTAGGATTGCGCCACATTATACCATGCTTAACAATTTTGTACAAGCATTCTTTTTAACTCACCAACTATTAATAGAAAAAATATACATGTGACATAAACAAAAGAATTTAAAAAGTTGGGGTTATTTCACAAATTATCTTTTCTTTGTAACTAGTATTATTAAAAAAAAACGAATGCACAGTTTCCTACCTAACGTGACAATGATGCTGTAGAAAAATATTCTACTGATTTAATGAAATTTGCATGAGTAGAATTTGAACACTTTTCCTTTTAAAAATAATATTAATAATAATAACTGAAAAAAATAAGTACATGGTGAAAGTCAAATTTTAGTAACTACATTAGGTTACTAAGATAGGTACATTATGTATAGCAAAAATGAAAATTGTGTCTTAAAAACATGTAGAAAATTTATTTTCTCTATAAAACCTTTCTAGAGATTAGCTGGTTGGAACCCGGGATCTGCTGTTCCCAAAAGTAGCACCTACGAATCATGTTCTTGCACCGCTGAGCTAGTAGTTTGTTGTGGGAATTTATCTTATTGTTATTCACAATGCAACTGTAATCTAGATAAAATGTTAAAAATCTGCAAGGGCTCAGCCGGGATTTGAACCCGGGACCTCCTGCACCCGAAGCAGGAATCATACCCCTAGACCACTGAGCCACCTGAAAACAAAGCTTTCCTTTTCACACTGTAAATTTTATGACTTTCTCCTCGCACATCGACGTACTGTCATGTCAGACTAATGACACGTAACTCCATGTGTGACGTCATTTCGTAACACAGTGATGTACCTTCAAGCAGATACCTGAATGCCATACTGATGTTAAAATAACCATGATTCAAATTTAAGAGAGGAGTTTATTTTTAATTTGTTTAGTTGGTTATTTAACGACGCTGTATCAACTACTAGGTTATTTAGCGTCGATGAGATTGATGATAGCGAGATGGTATTTGGCGAGATGAGGCCGAGGATTCGCCATAGATTACCTGGCATTCACCTTACTGTTGGGGGAAACCTCGGAAAAAATCCAACCTGGTAATGAGTCCAAGCGGGGATCGAACCCGCTCCCGAGCGCAACTTCAGACCGGCAGGCAAGCACCTTAACCGGAGAAGAGTTTAATTGAAGTAGGGATTAACAATCTGGTAAAGATGGAAAAGTATAGAACTCCAAAAGCATATAAACACTGTCAAGAGTGCTTACTTTGCACGTAGGATAGTTTTTAAATACGTAGAATGGAATTGAGTTTCGAGAGGGGGGGCTCTATGACCAAGCACTGCAACCATTCACTATCTATTACACTAACTACACTAATGTTCGCCACGTACCCAGGTTTTGAGCAGCCAGGGCATGGTGTTGTACATTACAAATTACTGATGAAAGTTGTCGTAAAGTATGGAGGTGTATCTTTTTGTTCCACAAGAACTAAAGTGTGTTGTACATTACCAATGAACAACCGCTACATGTCACGTCATATCAGTGAACATACTACGTCATAACGTGAAGCAGCTGGTTATCTTGATATTCCATTAATCGAATTAGGTTATGTTTGTCTCTTTAATCGTAGCTAATGTATTTTAAGGTAGGTTATACAGCAAAGATTCGTAGTTTCTATGAATTTCGTAACTCTACAATGTTACTTATTTACTTTAGTTTACTTCTTTAATAATGGAAAATTTACTTTTTCAGTATTATGTTCTTTCGCGATTCCCGCATAATACTCCTTGATAGTTTCCCATATTAGCCAACAGATGCCAGTAATAACGATCTTCACCCCCAAAGTTATTTGTCACGAAATTACAAACACTGCAGAATTACTGAAATTGTGTCAAAGGAGATGAAATTGTTTCTTTTGAAGGAAATAGAAGCAAGAAAAGATATTCTATAGCACATGTATATATCAGACTCCTTTCATTGGTAGAATACTTGACACTTCACTAGTAAGTTACAATTACTAGTACTTTTGTGAAACACAATCATGAAACTTCATTGGTAATTTGTAAGTATGGAGTGATAAAGTACTTACTTACTTACTTACTTACTTACAAATGGCTTTTAAGGAACCCGCATGTTCATTGCCGCCCTCACATAAACCCGTCATCGGTCCCTATCTTGTGCAAGATTAATCCAGTCTCTATCATCTTATCCCACTTCCCTCAAATCCATTTTAATATTATCCTCCCATCTACGTCTCGGCCTCCCCAAAGGTCTTTTCGCCTCCGGTCTCCCAACTAACACTCTATATGCATTTCTGGATTCGCCCATACGCGCTACATGCCCTGCCCATTTCTAACGTCTGGATTTAATGTTCCTAATTATGCCAGGTGAAGAATACAATCCGTGCAGTTCTGCGTTGTGTAACTTTCTCCATTCTCCTGTAACTTCATCCCTCTTAGCCCCAAATATTTTCCTAAGAACCTTTCCTCAAACATCCTTAATCTCTGTTCCTCTCTCAAAATGAGAGTCCAAGTTTCACAACGATACAGATCAACCGGTAATATAACTGTTTTATAAATCCTAACTTTCAGATTTTTTGACAGCAAATTAGATGACAAAAGCTTCTCAACCGAATAATAACAGGCATTTCCCATATTTATTCTGTGTTTAATTTCCTCCTTAGTATCATTTATATTTGTTACTGTTGCTCCAAGATATTTGAATTTTTCCACTTCTTCGAAGGATAAATCTCCAATTTCTATGTTTCCATTTCGTACCATATTCTGGTCACGAGACATAATCCTATACCTTGTATTTTCGGGAATTACTTCCAAACCTATCGCTTTACTTGCTTCCAGTAAAATTTCCGTGTTTTCCCTAATCGTTTGTGGATTTTCTCGTAACATATTCACGTCATCCGCATAGACAAGAGGCTGATGTAACCCGTTCAATTCCAAACCCTCTGTGTTATCCTGAACTTTCCTAATGGCATATTCTAGAGCAAAGTTAAAAAGTAAAGGTGATAGTGCATCTCCCTGCTTTAGCCCGCAGTGAATTGGAAAAGGATCACATAGGAACTGGCCTATACGGACTCTTATGTAAGTTTTACTGAGACAACTTTTAATTAATCGAACTAGTTTCTTGGGAATACCAAATTCAATAAGAATATTATATAAAACTTCTGTCTTAACCGAGTCATATGCGTTTTTGAAGTCTATGACTAACTAATGTACTGTACCCTTATACTCCCATTTTTTCTCCAATATCTGTCGAATACAAAAAATCTGATCAATAGTCGATCTATTACGCCTAAAACCGCACTGATGATCCCCAATAATTTAATCTACATACGGAGTTAATCTTCTCAAAAGAATATTGGACAAAATTTTGTACGACGTCAACAAAAGTGATATTCCTCGAAAGTTACCACAGTTAGTCTTATCCCCCTTCTTTAAAATCGGTACAATTATGGACTCCTTCCATTGTTCTGGTACAATTTCCTTTTCCCAAATTGCAAGTACAAGTTTATAAATTTCGCTAGATTATGCACTTCCACCCTCTTGTATTAATTCTGCTGGAATTTGATCAATACCTGGAGACTTATACTTTTTCCAGATTTTCTATTGCAATTTCGACTTCAGAAAGTGTGGGTTCCGGTATAAATGGCTCAGCAGTTTGTATTTGAATTTCGTCCCGATCATTTGTATTTGACCTATGTACATTTAGTAGTTACCCAAAATATTTTTTTCCATCTTTTTAGGATTGAATGAGAGTCTGCAAGCAAGTCACCATTCTCATCTCTGATCACGCTTGCCTGATATCCGTTCTTATATTCCTTTATACCCTTATATAAATATCTAATGTTTTTACTCTTACTATTTGTTTCTACTTCATTCAGTTTTTCCTTCAAGTAACCTCTCTTTTTATTTCTAAGTGTACGACTTGCTTCCCGTCTTTCATTGAAATAATTATTTCTTTTCTTCTCAACTGGATCCTATAAGAATTTAAGATATATAAGTATATATTAAAGATTAATAGTGTAAGTAATCAACAAAACAGTCTACACGATCCATTCCGTAATTAAGATGAATTTCTTTGCTCTACTTAAAACTGCCATTGTTTTCAGTACAGTTACGGTCATAAAGATATGCAAATTACTCTGTTTAACGTTGGCCTGTAGTCTGGCGATGTGAATTTGTAATTCTCGTACAGAAAGTTCCGTGAATTTGATTAGGCTTCCGTAGTTTCCATGAAAAATATGTGTCCTTTCGTTCGTCACTTTACGTTCTATATATAATTGCCATTTTAGATGTAGGAGATATCGAGTTCAAATCTCGATAGTGTTTATTGAAGTATTTTAATATTCGACAACTTTGAGTTCAGTTCTGTAGAGATCTAATATCGTAGTACGTAATATTACAAAGCGTCAGGCTCAGTGGTCTAGTGGTATGATTCCTGCTTCGGGTGCAGGAGGTCCCGGGTTGAAATCCTGGTTGAGCCCGCGACGTTGTTTTAATATTCGCATTCGTTAACTAGAAACGAGCAAGATTTTAATACTTAATGGCCCGGTTTCTTCAACCTTTGTTAAATTACAGTGTGTTATTCCATTTTAATTGTAAACTTAACAGTTGAATCATTTCTTCAACCCCTGTTAATACTAATAGGCTGTTAAAATCAATGTTAATTTATCTGCCTAATTTCATGCAGTTAAATCGTTTAACTGTTTGTTAGCATAGACGTATCCAATATGGCTGTTGCGTTAGATGCTGAACTTTTATATCTTGAATATTTAGGAAATGATAGGCTATCCATGAAAACATAAACAGAGCGGATGATTTCTGTGATTTGACAGAACATAGTTGATACAAAGATATAGGCTATTTTCTGCCAAGCTTCACTTTTTGGTTTCAATGTAGATCCGTTTGTTTGTTTATTCTCAATAATTGGTTTATACTACGAA
Organism: Periplaneta americana; assembly: GCA_025594305.2. Taxonomy (NCBI): domain Eukaryota; kingdom Metazoa; phylum Arthropoda; class Insecta; order Blattodea; family Blattidae; genus Periplaneta; species Periplaneta americana. The sequence continues at coordinate 23,600,532 of JAJSOF020000011.1, read as the reverse complement.
ATTATTTCCAGCAGAAGACTTCTCTCGAACAAAGAGAAATTAGTCCCACGATTTCTTTTTGTTCCAGTGTTTTCCATTTTACAACAGCAAAACCAATACGCCGCTTCATATTACTGTGATACTGACGACGGAAAGAAGCATAAATCAAACCTGAGAGGATAAAAAGACTTCTACCACAGTTTAGTATATACAGTCACGAAGCTCAATACATAGGAAATATGCATCCATAGATAGTTGCTAACCACTAGGATCGCTACTATCGCCTAATCACAGACAATGCGAAATAGTGCCGGCACAATCTATTGTTCCTAGTAACCTCAACAACTCAAGCTTCGTGACGGTATATACTAGACTGTGCTTCTATCCTGTCTGAATCAGACAAAGGAAACAAGCAAGAATCGCAGTTGTCAGAGTTCAGAAAACAGAATTGAGCCTATACTTGGTTATAGGTTATGGTTAAACTCTAGAATCTCTGCTCCTAACAAAGAGTTTACAAACAGAATGTTAATATATGAAATGTAAATTTGAAGAAACGCAATATTTTTAACAGCAATTTCTACTTTTAACTTACAGTTAATTAGCGCTATGTTAGATGCATTTTAACAAAGGTTGAAGAAACCGGGCCAATATAAAATACCTTGAGTCTCAGTGGTCAGTTCCTAATTTGGCTAGGTGCTAGCTTCAAATCCCGATTAAGCTCTTACCCGAATCCTCGCCAAATACCATCTCGCTCTCATCCATCCCATCGATGCTAAATAACCTAGTAGTTGATACAGCATCGTTAAATAACCCAGTAAAAATAATTGTTACTCTAGGTTAACGATATATTCTGTGAAATTGCTGTCCTTGAACACTCCATTCTGTATATCAGGTTATGATGATGATTATGGTGGTGATAGTGTGTGTATATATACTATATATATTAAAAGTTAACCTGATCCGTTTAAAACATCCAGTCATTCTATGTTTGATCGCCGCGACAGATTGTTGGTCCGCACCTGAGGTGCGAACCCACTGTCTGTGACAATAAGATAGAAATAACCCAAACATGCACTGTTGGCTGTAGAATGTCAGCGAACAGAGGAGAAAGTCATAAAGATAAATGCATATTAATGGCTTGTAACTCTACGGCTCAGTGGTCTAGGGGTATGATTCCTGCTTTGGGTGCAGGAGGTCCCGGGTTCAAATCCCGGCTGAGCCCTTCCATTTTTTATTTGCACCAGTGTAATCGATATAGTATAATCACAGTCTAGTATTGTTATTGCAAGTTATCTTGAACCTTACATCCCCTAGTCTGTCTTTCGAACTGCTCGGTACGGCATGTACTCATCAACGTAACGGCACGGCAAGGATGCCCCTCCCTCGGGTAACGTGACTCTTTTCAGAAAACGTTGGTTATTTCACTTCACGGCTCTCTACTGTAAAAGAACTTGGTTCAATACAGACGTCATCATCTGACGACACTCCGGTTTTGAGAGGAGAACATGGTTTCGTAGCAGATTTTGGTTATTTCACTTCACGGCTCTCTACTGTAAAAGAACTTGGTTCAATACAGACATCATCATCTCACGACACTCCGGTTTTGAGAGGAGAACATGATTTCGTAGCAGGTTTTAATTAACCTCTAATGAGTAAGTATTTAAATACAATCGTTTGTACACTCCTCTCTCATCCGGGCTGGGGACCGGCAATGGCGGAGTTACTACAGCTATTTCTATACATTATATAGGCCTACATGACTTACACCTACAGCTGATATGTACATATTCTTATAACAATATTTTAAGGCTTATTATTTGAATTTACATTAATTTATAATTATACACAATCCATATCCCTATCATTGCTGCCATCATCGCTTGGTCCAAAATTAATTATTATTTCGTCAATGGTATCATCCATTCGGAATTATCTTCTTAATCGTAAGTACTACTTTCTGAACAAAATAGAATTCTTCGATTGTATCCCGAATGACATGTTGACCGAAGTCGTCCACTTCAACTTTACACAAGTCCTAATTCTGGAATGAAATAATATGTTTTGTGGAACTATAACAAAATGATAACTTACAACAGTAATTCATTATGTCGCTCATAGTACACACACTATTGTACGGTACATAACTTTTATACCAATAATTTCTAAACATTACATACCTATTCTTTCCCGGAGTAGTGTGAGGTTCATTCGGTTGTAATTCAATATTATTCTTAATTCTCATCTCGGAACTGATACTTTTGCCAGAGTATTTAGCCGCTCTCTCATATTCCTTATCAAGAGGTTCCAGCAAACATTTGCTTAATTTTTCCTCCTCGCAACATTTAATTATATTTGCGATAACAGCCTTACTTTTTCTCCGCGGTGGTGTGATTTCACCATAATTACTACCCTGTGTTTGATCCTCCATGTTAACACGCAGTGAAGGAAATAGTTCTATGTTTCTTGACAAGAGATTATGATGCGGAGCATGCGCAAACAACTCAGTTGGCTCCACCCACGTTATGCGCTTCCTTCCCTCTGCCCTTCTGGCCCCGCTCAGAAAGTTCAAGATAACTTGCAATAACAGTATATACAGTCGCGAAGCTCAATACGTAGTAAATATGCAAACATTAGATAGTTGCTCACCACTAGGATCGCTAATATCGCCTCATTACAGGCAATGCAAAATAATACCGCCACAGTCTATTGTTTCCAGCACCCTCAAAACTCAAGCTTCGTGACTGTGGTATAATATAGCTATTGAGCTCAAATGATAATGCTTATCCAATTAGAGTAAACTGACGTAGTTGATGGAGGTAGCGACTTTTTAGCCGTCCAGAGCACCACGAGCCATTAGAGATTAAGCAACGTTGCCTAGCTGTAATGTTAGGATTCAGTCACTGTTAGTTGTGGTAAGTTAAATGCTAGGCCTATATGCGCTGATACAAAATACTGTAGCCACAAAGATTGTTGATCCGCACCTGAGGTGAGAAACTATCTGTGACAATACAATAGAAATAATCCAAACATGCACTGTTGGCTATAGAATGGCATCACTGAATGTCAGCGCACAGAGGAGAAAGTCATAAAGATAAACGCATGTAAATGGCTTGTAAATCGTCGGCTCAGTGGTCTAGGGGTATGATTCCTGCTTTGGGTGCAGGAGGTCCCGGGTTCAAATCCCGGCTGAGCCCTTTCATTTTTTATTTGCACCAGTGTAATCGATATCGTATAACATATAGTCGCGGCGCTGTTATTCCCGGCGTGACTCCTCCTCTTTGCTTACGTCTAGGAAGTGAAGGCTCTACAAAATCTAGGTAGGTAGTATCGTTCGCCATATTTGTTCTTTCATTGCTGAGCTACCAGACGAGGGATCTATTTGCCAAACCGTTAAACATTATCATGTCGTAGCTCCTATGATAATAAATCAAACGCACTGTGATTCAGCAAATAATTGAGCGGCAAATAACGTCCTCGTGTGCTTTCTGCGAACGCCAACGAAAGAGCCAAAATGGCGGGCGATTATATTAAGTATTTATCGAGCCTTAGGAAATGCTTGATGTCTTCATCAGCGAATCACACGTTTAAATGTAGCCGATCTGCAACGTGATTGGCTGCCGGAAATTAGAGCGACGGGACTATAGCTATTGAGCTCAAATGATAATCCTTATCCAATTAGAGTAAACTGACGTAGTCGATGGAGGTAGCGACTTTTTAGCCGTCCAGAACAACGAGCACAGAATACAATAGAGTAGACACTAGCATCTTAATACCATTGGACGGAGTGAAGCCGGTTTGATGGACCTGACGCCATCTTGTTGCTACCAAAACATTGCAAAATAGCTATTACGTTATAGAAGATCTTATGATAATAAGAATTCTATATGTCCCTAATTTCTTGTAGGACTCACACTTTCTTGTTTGTTTCGTAATACAGAATCGCTATGCACGTATTTTTAGCAAAAATTACGAAACTGTCATCGATAAATCACATATATACAGGTTATTTAAATTGGCAGCTCTTCAAATTGCAGTATGGTATTTAATAGATAATCTGGAAGGTTAAACAAACAATAATGATAAAAAAGGAAAATAACAGTTTGACCTTATTTTGCTACTAGTCCAATAAAAATGCTACCCTATAATAATTACTTTTATAGGTTGATCCATTTGCTTCGATTTAATAATGAAACTTGCTTCTCAACGCAAATTATCATTCTCTTCCTTTTGCCAGTATTTCGTATAGATGTCCCGATTTTGTTTAGAGAAAAAATGGAATGCTCTTAACCATATAATATTTGATAGGCTCTTCGTTTATAGTATATAATTAGATTATAACGACGAACAAAAGTGAAGTTTTATTACCAAGTGGGTCAAGTCAGTTCACGACCGAGTTAATGAAGCTACTAAGTCTGTAAAGCATGAGTCTGATTTCGTGATTATAAAAATTAATTACAATAATATTAATACACTATTTCTTTTTCTTCATCAAACGAATACGTGCATTCGGTTTAAGAGAAACCTCGGTACACCAGTTTTCCATAGCACTCGACACAAACTTCCAACATGGGTTGTTAGGTTAGCTTCGCTCGTAAATGCTAAGTCTGCAAAGCATGTCTGATTTCGTGATTATAAAAATTAATTACAATAATATCAATACACTAATCCTTTCTCTTAATCAAACAAATACGTGAACAATACGAATCTAACCGACTAACTTAGGCTAAATCATTCATTACCGTATCTAGCCTACCGGTAATAAGTACATTTCACACATGCATATTTACCCGTGAAAAGTTATTCCAGGAATTTTTTTTGGAAACCTGTTTGTGCAGCCATACGCAGAACATGTAGGCATATTGAAATTAGTTAATTTATTAATTAAAACAACGATGCAACATCACAATCAACTGCCCATGTGCTAACCGGGAGCGCAATGTTTTGGTAGCATCATAATGGCGACTGTCCACAAAAGCGGCTTCACCTCCAAGCTGTTTATATCTACTCTATGTATTCTGTGCTCGTTGGTCCAGAACACCACGAGCCATTCGCGCTTAAGCAAGGTTGCCTAGTTGTAATGTTAGGATTCAGTCACTGTTAGTTATGGTAAGTTAAATGCTAGGCCTATATGCGCTGAGACAAAATACTGTAGCCACAAAGATTGTTGGCCCGCACCTAAGGTGAAAAACTATCTGTGAGAATACAATAGAAATAATCCAAACATGCACTGCTGGCTATAGAATGGCATCACTGAATGTCAGCGCACAGAGGAGAAAGTCATAAAGATAAACGCATGTAAATGGCTTGTGAATCGTCGGCTCAGTGGTCTAGGGGTATGATTCCTGCTTTGGGTGCAGGAGGTCCCGGGTTCAAATCCCGGCTGAGCCCTTTCATTTTTTTATCTGCACCAGGGCAATCGATATCGTATAAAGATAATGCTTTTACAATTAGACTAAACCGATTTAGTTGATGGAGTCTCGGCCTTTTGCCGTCCAGAACACCACGAGCCATTCGTGCTTTAGCAACGTTGCCTAATTGTAATGTTAAGACTCGGTCACTGTTAGTTATGGTGAGTTAAATGCTATATGCTCTGAGACAAAATGTTATAGCCATGAAGAAAGTGGAACGTATGAACTAATTCGCGTGAAAAGCAGTATAATCATGTCCCTAACTCAAAACTCACATACTACAGTTGTTTTTATCGTATTCATTTTATTCCAATGGAAAAAAAAAAAAGATAACCATACGAAATGAAGGAAGACATACTAATGAATTGACTTCGTGGAATTGCCACGAGAATCGTAAGGTTTACTACGCACGCGGTATAGACTGTATGAGAAGGGGACGTGCAACGGATGAAGTATGCCTCTGATGTAAACACTGAGCAGTATACTGCGGTTACAATAAAACCTGTATCCTGCAGTCAAGAAATATAATGAATGATCATTGAAGTAGGAAATGTCTAAACATGTAAATACACAATTATTTTATAATGAGATATATTAACACTTAAAATGTAATGTAATATACTCACATCATCCTTGAATATGTGCATTGCAGTGAAGAGTTACGTACATTTTGAGCGACTGTAAAGTGAACCTCCTCCGATGGTCACTCAAACAGTTTTTATATTGGGAAAATGTACGTTCAACATCACACGATGTAATAGGTGTATATTTGAAGAACGGAAAGTCGCTACTTTTTAGTACACCAACTTCAGACATCTTGTTGTGGCCTGATAGTACATCATTTATAATACGAAGTTGTGAATAGGCAGAATTTTCAGCAATAAAGTTTCTCAACTTACATTTCACTTTTTCTGAAATTAATGCATTGTTATTTTGCATAACAGTTTGTGATACTTTATACACCATATTAAGGGCTTCTGAGAGGTGTACTGGCTGTAGGGGTAAGGGTATTTCGGGGGCAATTGTTTGGAACAGCAACACTCTCATTGTAGTATATTTGATTGAATTCTTGTCTGCACTGAACAAATGTTAAGCTTTGACTATTCCAACCACAGTAATGCAAAAACAAGTGCTTACATAGGTATACATTAGCTGTAGCTGCTCTATCTATTTGGACTGGCCACATCTCTTAACATGAACTTCTTATACTACGAGACCTGAGGTCGCTCACCTCTTCTATACTACCGTACATCGGCAACCTGATTGCTTGCTGCGTGTGGCAATTCAACGAAGTCTACTAATGAATAACACATTCACCTCATTTGTGATAGCCGTGCAATAGAATGTGCATTTTCATATACATACTATCCACAGTCTAGTCATGATGAGTAGAGATGCTAGATTTTAGGAACTTATAATAAAAAATGTAGCACTTTAGAAATCAGATTTAGCATTTTGTAAACCGAGGGAGGTGGCTCATGCGTTCCGCACGGGACTCACATTCGGAGATCCGCGGTTCAAATCCCCGGACCGACCAACCTGACTGTGGTTTTACACAGTTACTTAGGCAAATGCTGGGTTGGAATTTTCTTTGCCTTTCTCTTTCCTGTAGAAAAACAATTCAGATTTCATACCGTATCATTCATCTTCATCATCTCATTTCATAGGCAGGTCTTCGTCCGCTTGCAGGAGGGGTGTCCTATCCGAAACCGTTTGTGAGTTCCAAGCCTTTCGCAATATCTCTTCCAGGATTCATTCCTTAAGAGCTCTTATGAGGGCGCTTCGATATCTTAGAAGGGCTTTCGGAATGGATCCTGTGCTGCTTGGTCATCGTGGCGGAATGAACTTAAGGCGGGTGGGTATTGCTAGTTATGTTTTATTTAACGACGCTCGCAACTGCAGAGGTTATATCAGCGTCGCCGGATGTGCCGGAATTTTGTCCCGCAGGAGTTCTTTTACATGCCAGTAAATCTACTGACATGAGCCTGTCGCATTTAAGCGCACTTAAATGCCATCGACCTGGCCCGGGATCGAACCCGCAACCTTGGGCATAGAAGGCCTGGGTGGGTGTAGGGGCCCCACTAAGTGAGCGGGTGAGGGGTCTCATGCGGCCGGTGGGCTGGTACACCTCAACCATCCCATAATTCGGGGTGCACAATAGGCTACTGTCGAGCCCACATGCTGCCCACTACCGCTGCCGCTGCCGTCCCAACAAACACCACTATCACTACTACTACTACTACTACTACTACTACTACTACTACTACTACTACTACTACTACTACTACTTACTAGAATTTTGTAGGATTTGGATTGAACATGTTCTTATGGAATGTT